>CM053786.1:780983848-781456348 GCA_028749045.1 Cupressus sempervirens
ATGAATGGAAGATGATTTGGTGGAGTGTTGATAGTTAAGCATACATATGAGTTCCAAATTAGTTTCGGGGTACTGAATGATGCTAAAAATACTCCAACACAATAACATATTATAAGAATCATGATGATACCAACAAAATGATAAGAGATGCATCAAGTGCAGATGAAAGAAATAATATATTAGAGTGGAAGAACCATTAAAGAGTTTCTTTTTTCACATTAAAGGAAAGCATATTGTCTAACTACTATCATCTTTTCAAATTCCACATACAGAGTCACTAGAAAATATGCAGAGAGTATTTCCAGAATAAAGAAAGAGATTGTTACTATTCCATGGAAGAGATACACATGATAAAAGTTTGATAACTTGTTATCAATCAAGACATTATGTTTCAGAAGAAAAGCATGATGTCAGAAAGAAAGAGAGAACACACCACAGTAATAGAAAATAATGATAGATGCATTACAATGTGTATCATAATAGATAAGTTTGAAGTTATCATTCTGAATAGTAAAGGAGCAATACTGGAATACAGGCAAACTGGAGCTCAAAGCTACACATCTACAATTAAGTGCAACAAGGCAACAAAACAATCTTAAAAAAAGGTATATTACCTTTATTATCAGATGATTAATAGATTAAAAAGATGACAATAATCATGCTATGACTACACTATTATTTCCATAGAAGCTTTGATCATGAAGTATATAAAAGAGTTCAATAAAAAAGAGAGGAGATCAATGAAAAAACATCAAAAAGTGTAATAACCCAAATTGTGCATGAGTTCTTAAGGAAATAGTTGTAGTATTATGAATCCTTTGTGTTCATTCAAACATTGAAGATACCCACTAGCAAATGAATTAACAACAATTTCTAATTGGAATTGATTACAATGTAAAGGAAGCAAATGAAATTGAAATTTCCATATTTCAAAAATACAGATACAAAAAAGTAGATATGGGTAATGCCTGTTGGATATACAAATAATTTATATAGGTTCAAAGCATAAACAAGCCCTAGTATATGCAGAGTAACATATTTCCTTTCCAGCTACATGAGTAAAGAATGTTCAAGTACTAAAGAGATACATGATTCTTAAAGGTAAGAAAGTGAATTGAGGCTGCTCTTAATTAGAGCCAAGTAGACACAATAAAGATAGTAAGGTCAGCCCATAATCTACTAAATGTGTGCTAGGATGGGTCAAAGGTATTCAACTCACAACAAAGGTCATATTTAGATGGAGATACAACATAATACCAAGAACAAAATCTCAACATTACGGTGTGAAAATGAACCTTAGAGTAAAAAATACCACGTCATGGAGGACCACAACCAAACAACTCAATGTTCCATGATCAAAAAATCTGACAAAAGTTCCCAAATGGCGGTATAAGGCTACAAAAAGAGGCATTTTTAATGCGAAGTATACACCCAGATGCTACATTAACAAAAAATCTAGAAAGCATACGAGGGGTTCGAGTTACATAGCTAGCCAGGAGATCCAGGAACAAGACCATTAGTTTAAAGGAAATATGGTCACTTTTTTATAAAATCTTGTGTTGACCATGCAGGTGTAACATCTCCATAGAAAAATGTAGAGGAATAAGTGTAAGCAATTATCACTTAAGTATGAAGAAGTGGGTGAAGTAGAAATAGATGACGGAGAAAGAAAAAAACACATGAGTGCCCAGAAAGAGCAAACCCTTACTTAACAAAGGATCTGTAATCAGCGAAACAATATCTCTTGTATACAATGTTCTATTTTTTTTTCTTTTTGAAAATAGAACTGTCAAGAGAAGCCCTCACACATGATAGAATAAATGACACAAATGAAGTATGATAAATTAACTGAATGCAATATTTTTACAATAGATACAAAAGATGGAGAAGAATCTATAGAAGCGTCATCAACAATAAAGGATTTGCAAAAGAGGAAGATATGCTTTTGAGGGAAAATCTAATCAAATGTGCAAAGGTTGTTACAAAATGTTACATTCCATAGGTTTGGATGAACCCTTTACCTCCATTTAGCTCACACAAGCATTTTTCTCATCAGAAGTATGCAAGCATTCATTAATAGCCTCTAAATAGAAAAGCTAATATGCATATAAACACAAGTGAGAAAGAAGATATGCTTTCTTTGTTTTAGGGCTATGACCTAACTTCTTGAAACTTCTGAATGTGCCACATTGTTTCTCATTCTTTCCTACTCTCTAAAGTATTGAATTTGGATCAAGGTTTATAATTTGTAAGCATTTGTGATATGTAAGGGTTTGAGTGCTAGGTATATCAAGCTCTTGCATTTATTTTCAGTGTCATTAAAATTAATTTATTGATACCTTATAAATCAAAAGAATAGTTTTAAATATTAAATACATTTGTTGCCTTTAATTTATCACTTGAATAGAGAGAAATGAGGAGCTAGTGGTAGTGCTCATTTGGAGACCATGTGGACTTTTTGTTTTTTGAGAAGGTCAAGGTTAGTTATCTTTAATGTAGCGGTGTCAAAAGGTCTTTGACAAGTGTTAAGTAAATGTTTTGAACTTTAGTGACAATTGAAGACTTTTGAGTTTTTCTAGGAGGATTTATGAGTCTATTTTAACTTATCATTATGGAGGCCTAAGGTGGCCAGCATTTGACATTAATCGTATGCCTTTTGGAGTATCTAGAAGGCCTTTTCTCTAGTTTTTTGGTTTCTATCTGATTCAACTTTCCACTTTTGTGGGGAGAAGTTGTTGGAGTTGTATTTTGATATAGTCAATCATTTGGACTTGTCCATTATTCAGTTTTGAGGAGATCCTATGTACTTTTATGCACATTGTCCTTATAGTTTTTCAGATATGTACCATATTGCAGAGGTACTTTTAGAGCCTTTGAGAGAAAAATACAATATGTTAAAGTCTATCTGTGCACTATTTTGTATGCATTTTCATGATTGATATTAGGTGTTCATTATATTTATTCCTCTAAAATCTTTAACATTTATATATCTCTCATCTTGCATCTTGGAGTTATAGTGAGCTTTGTTCATTGGTCATAACTTGTGTTAGTTTGTTTGAAAGCATCATTTGTAGGTTCTTTTCTTTTAATATTTTCTTGCAAAAAACCTCTTTATAAAATACTTATACAAATAAGGTATTCATCAGGATTGCACTTTCTTAAGGTAGCTATATAGACTTGAGTTGTGTCAAGGAAGTTGCAAATTCTGATTATTATTATTGGTGCATCATCTTAATTTTTTTAATGCATTTCAAATTATAGTTACCTTCTTCCTTTTTCCTTCCAAGTTTTTATAGTTTTTAGAACCTAAGGTGAAACATCAAGTAGGAACTGACCTAGAACCTAGAGGTTTAGCCAACATAGTAGTTTACCTACAAATTCATGGTTGTTTCCATGTTCTTCAAAAATTCTAAGTGTTTCAAGGCTTTGTTTAGCGTGTAATTTATGGAGATAACAATTACATGATAGAAAAGGAAGACACAAGGGTGAAATCTATTGGTGTTATTTTCGTTTAATCAAATCTAGTAGCACTTTCTAGTAGAACATTTTTGTCTAACTAGTTTTCTTCTATGTGGTGCAAGAAATTGAAGTTCTATGTCAAATGTTGCATCATAATTTATTTTTTGGTCTACCTACAAAATAATAAAATGCTAAAAATGACTCTTACTAGGGCATTGCGGTAGCTAGTAGGTTAGGTCTTTGTTTAAAGCTTTTGCTTGAGAGACTACATACAATCCAAATGATATTTTAACTATTCTCCTGAATGAGTTTAGGTTTGTAATGTCCTTCAAGTATATAGTTTTTCTTACTTAAGGCCATTGAAATAAATGATTAAACTAGAAGTTATCCTTTCTTCCTTCCTACATATGAATATGAGGAATCAATTTTTGAAATAATGAGATTAAGAGGATTAAATGTAAGATTTCTGTAAGAAAGATGGTTAATTACGAATGGCATGCCCTTGTGAAAGAAGATTGTTGCTAGAATTCTTATGTTGGCTAAAGATCCAAGGAGATGAGACTATTCAAAATGTTTATAAAATGGATTTAAATTGCCTTCATAAATAACTAAAGTAGACATTGAAGAGTATTTGCTTATTCCTACCAGTTATTCCAAAATTGGCTCATTTTAATCACTAAATTGAATAAACAATAACATAATTTTACATGATCGGGATCCCTATGAACGTATTGTGAATTCTTTAAAAACACACCTTCCTCTCAGAATCTATTGAAAGATGCAAGGGGTAAGTCTTGTGAACCAAACCTACTAAACAATCATATAAATTGTAGAAGCTTTGCATAAATGAAACTATGCCAGAGTGCCTGATGACTATATTGAAGAACACCCATGGAGATAGATAGTGTAAAGATTAGTGTTTCAATGAATGAGGGAAAGCAATGCTCTCCCTTATTTTAAAATACTAGTGAAGGGGAGCAATAACCTTTCCCCCCAAATGAGTTCACTATAAACATCTTTTTCCTACTTTAAAGAAGATACTGAGCTAAAATGTTTTAGTGTTCCCTTGAAATCATGTAAAGGGTGAGATTTATATTATTAGGAAGCCCAATTTGTGCTCTAATATTGTTAGTTATTATGATTTTTTTTGTAATAGTCTAGTATAACAATAAATTTTTAAATACTTTATCAATCTATGCTTGTAATGATTATAAATAGAGCTCAGATTTATGGTATTGATTGGTAATTAACTAGAGAAATGCCTCATGGGTGCTATGTTGGTGAATTTTAATAGTGGAATAAATTGAGGAAAAACCTAGATAATGTATCAGAGCCTAAAATGATGTTCTCCTTGATCAACATCCCAAGTTTGAATTAGTTTTTGGTATTATGATTACAAAACATTTCAAACTAACTATAAAACAATTAAAGTAAGGAATCAATAATGGAAAAAACATACACCAATATATTTAATAAACTATAAGGCAACAGAACTATATGCCCATACCACAAACCCCAAAATGTCCCACATAAAATGAATTGGCTAGGTTTCATTTTAAACATATGTGTAAACTATGAGGTTTAGTGTTAAGTGTGTATTACATTATTCACACCCAACTACATGATATTAGGCCTACACTGCATTTAGATTCCTGCTTTCTCTACTCTGATGAATCATATGAAAGCATCAAATGACCAATACTTGCCTGCAAAACCCTATTTTTGATTTTTTTGCCCCTTGGATTTCAGATGTATCTAATGGTTTTGGCACCTAGATGATTCTGGTTCTGTCTTTAGTCATCACTTTGTAGGGATTTAGACGAATAAGAGTTTTTTGCAGGAGTTTTATTTGGTGAGGAAAGAGTTCCCAACCAAGACAAGGATTTTAGATGTTGTGGTGTTGTTGATACTATAAAGAAAAGAAGCCTTAATAAGTCATTTAAAAAAACAATTCACTAGACTAGATCTATGTTATTATAGATGCTGCACTCTTGTGACATGGGGATCAAGTGGGGTTTTGTAATGATAAGGTTTCTAATGAAGTAAGACTCATGTTGTCATTTTTCACTACGATGTTTGTTATACAAAGACAAATAAATCATAGAAAAGAAGTGGATGTAGTTTTATTGCATCCACAAGCTCCCTATTATCTAGTTACTTGACATTTACATTCCTAATATACATATGAAAACAAAGAAAGGAAAACTAGTACATGAAAGCATCAAAATATTCTGTAAAAAAAAAGGCATGCAGAATGAAACCCGTCAAGAGTTTTACCCTTAGGTCTTTCACAAATATGTTATTGGTTGCATGTGAAATGTCACTTCTTTAATCCTAGTGTGAACTAACTACTCTATTACTAAAACCTAAGAGATTTATGACTACATCAACTAACACTATATAAAATATTAAACAAAACACTGAGAACATCACCTATATTATCATTTAATTGTTGTAGAATTGTCATACTCTTCATTACACTACTTTCTTGTAGGCATGGATATAAAGCGTAGACACATTAGATAGATGTCAAGCATTCACAATAGAAATGTTATCCAACAATTTTACAAATAAAAATATAAGGTAGGCTTCATATTACACCATAAACTAAACTATATAATGCAGTTTTCACCTTTTAAAATGCGATGAGAAAAAATACATCTAACATATTCAACATTGTGTTGAAACAAAATTTAAAACCAAATAGAAATTGTGTACCTCTTTTCTTTGCCTATATATTTTTCTTCAACACCATACAAACGACTGCTAGCAGCATATAATATATCAACTTGTTCTGGTACATACCACTACTTGTGTAACATATTAATAAACCTTAACTTAAACAAAGCTACAAATTTCAAAAAATATCATGTGATCTGTAATGACCTATTATTAATGGTTTTATAAATTGTTTTTACATAATGAGTAAAAAAGAGTAGATTACAAATGATATTTTTATATAAAACCCAATATGCTTTATGTCTTCTCACAATATTTTGGAAAACCACATGACACGATGTTATACATTCTCCTCTAACTTCTACGATTTTAAAGTGTTGTGTTTTTTTGTTATGATCTCTTGTCTTTTGTATGAAATTTGTGTGTTGCATAGAATTATTTGAAGAAATTTATGGAGAATGAGAGAGGGCAAAAATATGTATTTGAAGACAATGTCCTAACAACAATAATTTATTTGTTTATTTGATTTTAATTTTTTTTTTTTGTAATGCACTCAATTATCTCACACATAAGATTTTATTTTGCAAATAATTTTCTTGTCTAACAAAAAGTCAATGGGTCGTTGCTCTACTGGTGAAGTTGAATGGCTCACAAAGAGCCCACCAGGGATCAAGTCTTGCTGAGTGAAAGGCTTGAAGACATCATAAGGGATGAGGTCGGGATCGTGCCCTTGGCGAATTTGGTAGCGTGGATACTCGTTAGTCTAACTCTAAGCAGAAGAGGTTTCAGGCATTTGTGGACCTATCTCGGGTACCTAAAATTTTTTTGTGGATGACCTCCATCAAAAAAAAAAAAAAACTTTACTCATCTTATCTCCCAAATATTTTGTTTGTTTGACAATAAGACAAAAGACTTTACGTTCTTTAGTTTAGTATGCAAATAGGTGTGATAACATTGAATTATTATTATTTTTAAAGAGATAACATCAACCCAATATGACTATTTGTTTTCATAAGTCAATAAGATTTAGAAGAAATACATATTTGCAATTTTGCAAAAATACATTAGAAAAAATTATTGGCCAAAACATAAATAAAATTTTAATTCTATTTATCTATTAGACAACTAATATAAACTTTTGAAATTAAGGAATTACATTAATATCCGGTCTCTCACATAGGCTAATAATTTGAAGGTTAAACAAATGATAAATTTGAGTATCAAACTCCATCACGAGGAAAAAATTAATTGAGTTTATATATAGATTGATTTTGTTGCTTTCTAGTATTGAACTAGTAGATTGATTTTTTTCTTTCTTCCATGATACCCTATTTACTGCTCTCTTATTTGTAACTTATTCAATTTTTTTTTGATATAATTTTTCTTTAAAGAATTTACAAATTATTTAAAATTTTAACATCTTTTCAAGAGTTTACAACTAAAACAAGAGCTCTAGTAGATCTTGAGTCCCTACCTTGTGCTATTAGTGAAAGATATTTTGGTTTTTTTAATATTACGCAGTAATAAATTAAACTAGAGAAGAAGAAACTATTAAATGAATTATTTAAACTTAAATAGCTTTTAAGAACTGCATGTAACTTTTTAAATTAAAAAAAAAGTTGAATAATTTAATAGGAAACAATGAACAATGATTAACTAAAGCAATATAGGAATCTTTAAAAATGTAATTTGAAATAATTAATAAGTATATTAATTAGTTTGAGAGATGGATTTGTGGCAATTGTAAATTGTGAATGTATAGTTTTTTTTCTCTATCCTACCTTTGAGCTTGAGAAACATGACAACATTGGGTGATGCTCGGTTTAAAAAAATAGTTTTTACATTGCAAACTCCTTAGGTTTCTATCTCAGAAATTTAAGTTCGTCTAAAACTCATTGTATGCTATGAGGGCTTTCAAAGAATCCGTATATGCTATGTGGGGTTTCTATAAATTGAACAAAGATCTTGGTTGATGTGAAGCAATGGAAAAGAAACATTAAGTTGCATTTATGCTTTAGACCAACTATTGGAATCAATAAACATTTCATTATTTTGATCCTTGTAGTTGTCTTAGATTGTTGACAAGTTCCATGTACTATGTACGAACGCTAAATAGTTAGAGTATCAGTGTCGCATGAAACTCTGTAATTGCCCATAACTGGCCTACTTGTGGATATAGATATCTGATATAATGATACCTAGCAAAAAATAAACAAGTAGGGAGATGACGTGTATTGAAGGAATTGTAGAGGTAGTTTCGGCGATAACATGAAGCCATTGTTGCCACCCTATGCAATTAATCTCTCATACTCTTGTAGAGTCTGTTTTAGAGCCTTCAAAAAAGCCATATACAGAGACAACAAAGCCATATCCATATCCATATTGGTGCCACAAATTGTGTTTCTCAAATTCGACAAGGGTTACAATGTTCTTAGGGCATATTTGATGGTGTTTTTGCATATGTTTTTTTTTCTGGTTTCAAGGGGTACTTTTACTATTTCTGCATAGATTATCTTTTAAGTGTGGATAAGCATGGGGTGATTGCCTGAGAGGAAGGAATATTTGTGGGCATGGACCGCACGACTGTCCTTACGATAATAAATAGGCAAGGAGAAGAAGTCAATGGATCAGGACCTTATTATGAGAAAGCACACTATTTGGTGTTATTATTATCATTTTTTTGATGGCACATTGCGAGAGAACAATTAAAGTTTGGTTATATCTTTCCTTTTACTCTTCTACTTCAATTGATGTCTTGGAATTGTTGATTAGATTATATGGGCTCACTATTGAAGTTTGTAGTCAAGATTGTGTGCTAGATATTTTTAGTGTGGTTGATGATTTCATTGAAAATGATCTCTATTACAAGTGAGACATTCTAAATCTTTTTCTTGGACATGTAAAAATTGTAGATGAGATAGTATTCTCTGAAAATTCTAGAAATCTCCAACACATCGACCCATCTAGTTCTAGAATTATTTATAGGAACTTTCTAAGATTTTTATATTGGTATTTTTGATTCACAAGGCAAATAAGTGCAAATGCAGATGCCATTTTTGCCGTCGATGGCAACAAAAGCGTCACAAAATCCTTACATTTTGTATGAATTTTTTAGAAAATTTATGGTGAAGTGAAACCCAGTGTTGCAAAAGGCCCTAGACATTGCTTGTGCTCAAGGATACTAGAGCAACGAGGAAGACTCTAGAGTCTATTTTTTGTTATTTTTTTGGACTAAAAAACTTATTTTTTGCCAGCAAAAATGTTATGAGCCAATATAAAATTAGAAATTAGTGTAGAAAAATATATTTAAAAAAAAAGTATTTTGTACTTAAAAATCTCATAGTTATTTCTTATAAAGTTTAATAGGAATGGGGTCTAATGAAAACATTAGTTCCCAGACCACAAAGAGTTTACAACTTGCCTTAAGATCTCATAGACTATTTGGAAACAAGTTAGAGAGGAAAAAGACATATAAGGAAAGGGAATAAACTTCATTATTAAAGGTTTAAAAGATTATGTGGAATGTGAAAAACTCACGACTTTCTTACGAACAAGCTAAATTAGACGGGAAAAATATGACAAGCGAACAAAATTGGTAGAAGTATGGGAATGGGGAAAAATAGACATGTGAGAGTCACTTTAAACAACATAGAGGACAATACCACAATAATGAAGAACATGGGGGCTACTTAAAGACACTCAAATTTATTTAGATGAGGATTTGACAATTAACCATCAAGAGGAAAGGAAAAAGGAGTGGGCGAAAGTAAAATCAGCAGTGGGTTACAAGCAAATGGGCTTGGATGAGAAATGGTAGATCACAGATTGTTGATAAACCAATGACTCAAAAATAGGAACTTAGGGCCCCACAAGAGTATCTAAACATGGTGAGTTGGAATTGTAGATGATACCCATGGAGAAGAGGACCAAGGTTGGGGCCCGTAGCCGAAGGGCAATACATTATATGCCTCATAGAAACACATGAACATGAAGGGTGTAGGATTCCAAAATTTGAAGGGTATAATAAAATTTCCTCATGGAATGAAGAAACAGAGATAGGTAAAGGCCATGGAGGGATTACAATTTTGATAAAAGATATGTGGAACAAAAACATAAAAATAGAGAAAGAAGAACCAAATAAGCAATTTATATGGTTAAATATTGAGGACAACAAAAAGATTACATGGCTGGCATCATGCTATTTCACACCTAAAAGTTCTAAGTTCTACAAAAGCAAAAATCTAGACAATGAAGATTCATTTGTAGCCCCAAAGAATGCTATTCTTTCTTTTAGTCTTATTGGAAACACAATCCTAATAGGAGATTTTAATGCTAGGACTGTGAGTAATCAACCTATTTAGTTGGGTAATGACTTAACAAAAGACAACAATCCCTTGTGGCTAAAAGAGGATGAAGATAATATAAGTAAAAGGCTCTCGTAAGACAAGAAAGTTGGTGTATCCCACTTTGGGGTTGAATTGGGGCTCTATAACCTTCATGGTCTGATTATCTACAATGGCACAAAGATGTGGCCAAAATCAAACATAATCATTTGTAAAACATATAATGGACAAAACATAGTGGACTATATGATGTGTTCCCACTCATATATTACCAAGGTTTTCGATTTCAGGATTGAATGTTGTTGTATGGAACTAAACTCAGACCATATGCCTCTCTTTATCAAATACAATGTTAGAGTTAAAAGGTTGCAAAGCGATCAATACTCGAGTGATAGCACAAATGGTCATAAAGAGGGAAAAATAATCATAAATGATGAGAAGAAGGAGATATTTTGTGCTACCCATGAACAAAAGATCCAAATGATTCATGCCAAAAAAAATTCCAATGAAAGCAATGCTAAGAAAGAATAAATCACTAGCAGCTCGGTAATCCCCCTAATTCAGAGAGCTTTAAATGATTATAAGAGGACAAGAACAAAGAAGAAGATCTCAAACACTTTTCTACCTAATCCGTGGTATGACAAAGAATACAAGGCTACAAAAAGAGACCTTAAAGGGAAAAAGGAAAACAATGTAATCAATCATAAGAGAATACAAAAAATTGATCAAATCTAAAAAAATATGAATATGTGATTAATCGAAGGAAGGAGTTAATCATGTTAGGCAAGCATAATCCTAAGGGTTTTTGGAGGGAGTTACAACAAGTTAGAAAACATGTTGAAAAAAAAATTATGGATTCTCAGTGGTTGGAATATAGAAAACTATTATATGAGAGACCAGAGGGTGAGGCTTCTCCTCCTATAACCAAAAACAATTCAGTTGAATTATTTTTTGTGGAAGACATTGACCTGGAGATAAGGAGGTTAGCGAGCGACAAAGCTCAATATATTGATGGAGTGTAGGCATACTTTCTAAAGTGGGGGGAAGATTTGTTGGCTCCACACATCAAGATCATTTTTAACAAGGTCACTCAAGGATGCTTCCCCATTGATCGGACAACCAATGTTGTTATCCCTCTTCATAAGAAAGGGGGCGTCAACAACCGTCCAATTACTGCACCATCATTGTGAATCCACTTTTGGGCAAGCTCTATGGGAGTATGTTAGAATGTAGAATCAATAGTTGGGCAGAAAAAGAGGACAAAAAATCAAAAGGGCTAGTGGGTTTCAGACCAAAATACTCCACCATCGATCATCGCGTTACTCTAAGATATCTCATTGAGAGACTGTGGGAGAAACAGGGAGAGGAGGCTTTTTGCTACTTTGTTGACTTTAAGAAGGCTTTTGATAGTATCCCTAGGGATAAACTATGGAATAGAATGGAAGAATTGGGAGTTCCAAAAGAATATAGGGCTGCTGTTTATAAGCTTTTATGAAAATGTTAAAGCAAAGATCATAACTAAATAGGGCATGTCAAAATGCTTTAGGAGCAACGTGGGGGTCACACAGGGTTGCCCACTGTCTCCTATCTTGTTTGGCCTTTATATCGATGGGCTGAAGGAGTGGCTAAACAAAGCCAATGGAGAAGGAATCCAATTAGCTGATTATGTGATTAGACTGCTTCTTTAAGTGGATGACCTTATCTTCATTGCTAAAACTACCCATGGGTTGAGGGAACATTTGAGTAATTTAGATACCTTTTAGACCGAGGTAGGGATGGAAGTCAACACCTCTAAGACTAAGATCATGTTCTTTTCCTTGAAGAAAAAAAAGTAGCAACATACTTTCATATTTAAGGACAACACATTAGAAACCGTGGAAGAATACAAGTATCTGGGGATCAATTTCCATTATCGGTTAGGTTGGGAGACATGCAAATCAAAAAAAATACAAGGGGGTTGGAAGGCCTCTTACCTTCTTCAGAACAGGTGCAAGAAAGAAAATTTGCAGGATTAGAAGACTAGAAAAATCCTCTTTCGGCTGTTGGTGATTCTGATTGTTGCTAATGGAAGTCAGGTAGGGGGGAGCATCGTATCAAACCATAAATGACGAAAAATAGAAAGAATGCAAAAACATTTCATTGCTACTAACCTCAAAGTCAAGTCAATGGTTTCCTACAAGATTCTCTTGGCAGAAACATACATGTTCCTAGTGGAGGCCTCAACAATTATTTGCTTGTTAAGCTTCTTAAAAAAAAGTGGGAAATATGGATATACATCGCTGGCCTAGGATGGTGGTTGATGAGGAGCTAGATCGTCGAAAGAAGACATAGAAGAAACAAAATAGCAAATGGTTCAACAAATGCAACATTGACTTCCAAGAGTGCCCATCCATTAACTTAGAGATTAAAAAATAGGTGTTAAAAAAAATTAGGATTGACATATGGAAAAATTAGATAGGTAGGAAAGAACTTACTATGTCAAAGAATTCAACCCTACATGCAAACATGGCAATAAAGAATACCTAGGAGCCAATATCAAAGGAAAGACTAAAATTTTAATTGCTTAATTGAGGTTTGGATCACACCATTTGAGATGTGAAATTGGTAGATAGAAGGTCCCTAAAGAAAGGAGGGAGGAAAGAATATGTAGGTTTTGCAACAAGAGGGTGGTGGAAATAGAATGACATTATGTCAAAGATTGTACTGCATATGAAGATATCCGCAACCAATACAAAAACACCTTACAAATGAACATCATAAAATAACTTTTTGAGGGACCAAAACTTCACAAGATGGCCATCTTGTTAAGCCAGATCCACAACAAAAGAAAAGACCTCGAGGCAAACTATAAATGAGTCTTTTACTTTTGGTCCATGGTCTCGTGAACGTCATTGACCTTTAAAATTTCTCTTCCATTCTTTCATTCGAATTTAGAGGTCGCACATGGTGTAGACTCGAGAGGTCGCACGAAAGCTGAAAAAAGCTGCAGAAATAATAAAAATAATAATTGAACTTTCCTTTTTAAGAAAAATCTACTGATTGCCACTTGCCCTTTTTTCGTGCGATAGGTATATTTATAAATAAAACGCTATAATCACCTTGTTTGAGTGATATGATATGATATGATAGATTTTAATGACGTCCACGAGACTAAAGTAGTCTATGGGACCCATGCAATCGCCCTCCCGAGTCAGGAGCCAAACTAGTCAGTTGCAAAGTTTTGGTTAACTTGTCTCTTCTTCTCTGAATTTTGATAATCAACTCCACTGTTCTCTTCACTTGATCTTCCTCAAATAAATAGTTGAAGTCCTTGTTCTGCAGAATTTTTGTATAATCAGATCTGATGTCGTTGTAAGCCAAGCATTCTATGACAAAGTGTTGCTCTGTCTCCACTCTTCCCATATTGCAGAATAAACATGTTCTGTCTGCCCACTCTTCCTTTGGAACTTGCTATCTACCAGTTTCACATCGCAGCTGATGTGAACTAGTTCTAATTTGTGCCATCAACATTTTTGCTTTCCAGTTAATAGGTGCCCTTATATAGGCCTTTTCATCATGACTAGAAGTGGGATTAAATTCTTTAATGTAATAAGATTTTTTCCTCCCTATGTGTCTTGTCCATAGAATATTGCGAAATTTTTCATTGACAAACTTTTTTATTTCTTTAATGTTATCCGGGCAAGCTTGGATGTTGATATCCCATTTTTGCATCCATTTGTCATTTTGTTTCATCCATGTGCTTTTCCGCCTCACAAGTTTTTCTTCTATTACCAACTTGGGCCAACAATGTGTTTCTAGACCTTGGGTTTTCTTTAAATAGCTTAGCATTCGGATCAATGCGACGACTTCTAATGGAAAGGAACCCACCTCCGCCAAAAGGATTTCATAGGGAACTGTGGTCTTGACTTTAAGATTGCATGTGATAAAGTGTTTTTGAATTCTTTCTACTTGCCGTCATTTCTGTTTGGACATACTACCGCCCCACACTTCACATCCGTATAGAATAACCGAAGTGACCAGCAAACCAAATAGAGTTTTCATGGTCGTCCAATCCCATAATTCTGCGTTCCTACACTTGTTTTGTAAAGAGTATAACGCCTTCCAGCCCCCTTGGATCATTTTCGATCTACAAGTATCCCAGTTGAGTTTGTTATGAAAATCGATGCCCAAGTATTTGTACTCTTCCACAATCTCAAGGGGGCTATTTTCAAAAAGAAACTTTTCTTGTATGCCCCTATTCTTCTTTAGTGAGAAGATCATAATTTTGGTTTTGCTAGTGTTAACTTGCATTCCTACATCATGGCAAAACAATTTTAGTGCTTTCAAGTGCTCTTTCAAACCTTTAGCTGTTCTAGCAAGAATTATGAGATCATCTGCATATAAGAGCAATCTTATCACGAAGTGGGCCAACTGCACCCCCTCACCATTGGTCTTGTTTATCCACTCTTCTAACTTGTCAATATAAAGCCCGAATAGTGTTGGAGAAAGCGAACACCCTTGCTTAACCCCGATGTTGCTGTCAAAATCTTCTGATATCCCTTTTGTCGTTCTGATTTTAGCTTTGACCTGCTCATATAATCTGTAAACCGCTGACCTAAGTTCTTTAGGGACATCCAGCTCTACCATTCTATCCCATAGTTTATTATGTGGCACTGTGTCGAAAGCTTTTTTAAAGTCCACGAAACAACAAAAAGCCTCGTTCCCCGGAGTGTCCCAAACTTTCTCAATCAAATGCCTGAGAGTGATGCCGTGATCTATAGTAGAGTGTTTTGGTCTAAAGCCTGCTTTCCTTTTTGCACGTTTGCCTTCTGTTTCAGCCCAGTTGCTGATTTTTTGTTCTACCAAACTACCAAATAACTTGCCAAATAGTGGATTGATCATGATGGTTCGGTAATTAGAAGGATTGTTTATATCTCCACTTTTGTGGAGTGGGATCACCACACTTGTAGTCCATTTTACAGGGAAACCCTCTCTATTGACACTGTTGAAAATCTTAGTGATGTGTGGTGTGAGGATTTCAGCACCCCATTTTAAGTATTCCGCTTGTAGCCCATCTATATCTTGCGCTTTACCAACAGCTAACCTCCTGATGCCTTGAATAATATCATTTTCACTGAATAACTCCCCTGTAGTCTCTGTTTCCATGGTACTATGCTCTCTTAGATCACATTCGTAGAGAGTCTTGGCATATTCCAACCATTTGGTTCCTGTTATGTTATTCACTATCTGAGTTTTTCTCTGCTGAAGCTCTTTCTAAAATTTTCTGGGGTTGTTTTTACCAAGATTAATCAACTCTATTCTTCTCTTGTTCACATACTCTTCTTTGTTCTTTTTAATCAGTTGATTATACTCTTTTCTACTTTCTTTGTTCATGTTCTTTTTCCAATTCCTTTTTGCCATTTTGCACTCCTCATCAAACCAAGGATTGGCCGGAAAAGTGTTCTTGACTTCTTTTGTGGCCCTAGATCTTTTACACTCCTCCAATGCTTTAATGATAGTAAGAACAAGATTATCCTTGTCCATGAAATGTTGTTTTTCAGACTCTAGATGGTTTCCCAGAACCCTAGACAGCCGCAAAAGAGAGTCTTGAAAAGTATCATGGTTTTCTTGTGTCATTAAAACTTTGCCAGTCGGAATCATCTTCCTCTTCTGTAAAAGTTTTGGAACAATATGTTGATCTTTAAAGTGAGTAGTCACCCTTATCAAGATGGGGTTATGATCAGATTTTAACTCCATGGGGCAATCTTCTATCTCAAAGTTAATTATCTTTGCGACATAGTCTTGCGAGCATATAACATAATCAACAACACTTTGTCCATTGTGTCTTTTGCATGTGATGCCTCCTGATTTAGACCACTTTTCCATACCATTGCATATAACCATGTTGTATAGGCAGCATAAGCCTAGTAATTCAGCACCAAAATGATTAATCTTTCCCATGCTATCCTGTGAAGATCTTTCCCATTTTTGTGTCCCTTCTTCTTTGAGCCAAACTGGATCTTTGCTTTCATTGTAACTCTCCTTAAGATTGAGAGTTTGGTTGTTTGCTGTTCTAGCATTGAAATCCCCTATTAACATTATTTCCCCTAAAGAGCTAAAGGTTGTTATGTCTTTTTTTAGCGCAACGAACGGATCTTCTCGATCCAATCTATGTTTTTTATATATTTTTGAGCCTTTTGGAGCGAAGTAACATATAGCCACCCTTGTAGAAATCTGATTCTCTGTTATTTTTATCCAAATATACTGCTTGTTTACATCTTCTTTCTCTAAGTTTACAAATCTGCTCCAAGTTTCTTTTATTAGAACGGTGATGCCTCCATGCCCCTTACCATTATCTATCTTTTCATTCCACAGTGATACCTTCTTATACCCTTCAAAATCTGGAACTCTACATCCATCATGTTCATGAGTCTCGGTAAGCATAATGATGTCATTATCTTTAGCTATCGGCCCTAACCCAGGTCCTCTTCTCCAAGGATAACCTCTACAGTTCCAGCTAACTATAGTTAAATGTTCCTGGGTGGGCCCGAGTTCCTATTTATTGCGTGTGATTTTGTCGTTGATTTGGGCTTTGCCATCTTGTAGCCACGCCCACTTGCCTTTTCCTCTTGCTGTTTTCACTTTTTCCCATTCCTTCCTCCTTTCTTCTTGCTGAGTTACGGTGAGGTCATCATCAAGATATATGTGTGTGCCTCTAAGAAACTTCCTCTTGCTGAAAATGTTATTTTTATCTCCTATATTCTTCATTGTCACTCTAACATGTCTATCTTTGCCTCCTCTAATCCATTTTCCGATTCTTTGAGCTTGTATGGTTGTTCCATGCCAGTCTAATTGGTCTTTAAAGAAGTCTTTAACTAAATCCGTTATTTTCTCCTGTTCTCCATAGTCTCGTAGCCCTTTGACAACGATATTTGTTGCTTTCTCATTTCTTTCTTTTTCCTCTCTAATCTGTCTCCGAACTTGTTTTTCTATGTTGTCAATAGGAGTGTTTGCTGGCCCCTTTACTATGTTGGCTCAAGATCTAACTTCTTCAATCTGTTCTCTGAGTTGATTCTCTTTTATTTCCATATTGGCCATGGCATCTTGTATATTTTTCATTTGCGAGTTTTTGTCTGCTTCTGTAGCCTCTCCTTCTCCCATAGTACTTGCTGCTGTCCTCTTTTCCCCTACTTCTTTCTTTAACAATATTAATTCATACTCTCCTTTTTCCATATTAAATTGCAATTTTTGAATTTGTTCTCTAAGTGACTTGACCTCCGCTGCCAGTTTCCAGTTATCTTCAGTAACTCTTTTCATTGTGATACTTTCTATTTGGTTCCTCTCCTCAAGTGCCCACACCCTTTCCTTCATAGCTACTAAATCATTCACAAAAATGTCTGGATACCACGTCATAGGTGTCCTTGTGGGGCTGTAATTATTCGGTAGCCCATCCTCCACTGTGTCTATCACCTGAGAATTATCTGACTTCCCTTTACCGTTAATATCTCTGATATTATCAAACTGCTCAATTGTTTTAGAGATTTCAGTTGGCCTCAGACTTTGTTCTCCCTCCCTTGTGCCGTCTGGGGTTTGTGGAATCGGTTTCGGAAGTAAAGCTGCTAACTTCCCTCTTTTTGCATTTTTAAACTTTCGTATCTTTCTCCGCCTAATTATTCTTTTATATTGTTTGGCATTCACATAGATGTAGTTGCCTCCTGTGAGTGGTCCGCTGGCTTGTGATAAACTCAAAGTGTTTGTGGATAAATTACCATTTGTCCCTCCAAAATTGAATGAACTCGTGTGTCCGGCTGAGGGTTCTGGAATAATGAGGAAGCTCCCTTGATTCCACTTGATGATGCTGTTGTGCATTAAACTATCTCCGTATGTCAGGACCAAGCCACTATTGCCAGAGATGTCGTGTTTCGTAGCTTCTTTCAAACTAGTTTGCTGTTCTGCTGTTACGGGTGCCCTGACTATCTGATTCTCTGCCACCCTGTTACTATCAGATCCTGTGTTATGTAAGGTGGACCCATCAAGTTCTGACTGTTCCTCTCTTATCTTAGGTTGATCAATCAATGATACTTTTACAAGTATCCTATCTGCAGATGTATCTGTGATTTCTCCGTTTGTTCCGTCCATGAGGACCATATCATTCCCACTGGTGCCTTGTTTATATGTTTTTAATGGTGTTTTACTGTTGTAAACTTACCAATGCCAAGAGAAGAAACAAAGGGAGCCTGAACAGGTGCAAAATCATATGCAAGAGAAAAGGAAAAGGCGTACTTGGGATCTGCCTGTCCGCCTATTGGAGGCACATATTGTTGTCTTCAAATGGAACTGAGCTGGAGCCCACTGAAAGAGAGGGACACCATATCAAGCAAAATCATCTTCTGGAAGCCCGCCAATATCAAAGCCTTTAGTACTGGATGATCCCACCGGTTGCTAAGACTACCGACCAAACCCTTAAATCTGCCCTTGCACTGATCCCGTGTCTTGTGGACCCCTCAATCAGAATGCTGAACCCCTCAAATTTGTATGTAGACCTTGTACTACCACTGATCCGCTGTACTATCTGCTGCTGTTTCTTCTGGTATAGCCACTTAAATACCGGCAATAAGTTAATTATGTCGCATCTCAACACCTCCCAAATTAGCGGGAATTTCAGTGCAACTAACTTTGTACTAAGTTCCAAGTTATTCTGCCAGGGTAGACTGTCATTACACAATCCTGTACTGTGTTAAATACTTTGTCTCGTCTTTAACTGTGAGAACATGTTCTTTACGAACCCAACTTACCAAATGAACAATTCCGCGTTACGTGCTTCTGTCACATGCCTTAAATCTCGTGGTTGTCCATCAAAGGGTCCACCGTCCAGCATTATAACGGTCACCGACAGATTACTAACTCGTCGTTATCCATTTCACAGCATATGACGAGGCAAATGGATATTTTAGAAAACCTATTGCATCAATAACACAGCCTGGAGTTCCCGCTTCATTAAAATGCTGCCACGTATTATGTGAGCTGTGAATTCTTGACTAAACATTTCATAGACGACAACTAGTTCCCATCTGGAAATATCCTACTGATGCGCTGGTAACTGCAGCGGGTTTTATCAATAGTGGAAACCCTTCTTGTATTCTACCATCAGGAAAAATTATAAACTTGGTTTTCGTTATAATCAGTCAGGGTGTCAAGGATCAACGGAGCCATGGGGAAATTTGGGTTTTTGGCAATGAAAACAGATGATGTAAACACAGACGAGATCAAGTCCGATTTCAAGGAAATTGGGCATGCTGTGAAAAGGCTTGGATCGCACACTGTCGGCCTACTTGGTGCAGGCCTTCTTACAAGCTTGCTACAATGGCTGGCAACTATATCTGCCATGTAAGTAGAGACATCTCCTTTTTGACTATGATTTTCCGTTTTTGATGATTTTGATCAATGTGAACTTAAATCATGTAATATGTAGTGTCAGATCACCCATTCTGTGTAGGAAATAATTCCCGAGTTTTGTTGACTGTTTGTAAAATTAGTTTTGCATTTCTACAAAGGGAAATGCTGAAAGCAAGAGGCATCAAAAGAATTTGGGTTTAATTGTGGTTGTTTGCATCGTGGAGATGTTGCAATGTGTGTGTAGATTTTGATGTTTCTGCTTCTTTAAATGTGTCAATTGTAACATTCAATCCACGGACAACTGAACAGGGGAAATGCACCTTGAATCTTAGAACACCCTTAAGCTGAGAAGTTAGGCTGGGGTCCCATGGGCACCTGCTTGCTTAAAAATAGAGCGGGTGCCGCTGAGCTTTTTTAAGAACATTTAAAGGGGAGCGGTCCCATGGGCATTACACATAAATCTGCTTAAAAAAATTAGCTTCTAAATTGAAGGAAATATTAAAAATATAAATTGTTGTTTTTAGAATTTTTGGCAGCATGGTTTCAATTTGGAGGGAAATGAAGGGTAAGCTCTTGCCAAGTGGCATAATTCTTCCCTAAACAGTAGGGGCTGTTTCCAGCCCCCCCCCCCCTTTTGCATCCGCTCAACTAAAAAGTAGGGGCTCTTAGTTAATAGGAAAAAAATAATCATGGGACCTCCAGCTCCTTAAATATAGAGCCCAAGCCCCCCATGGGACCCCAAGGTTAGATGGTAAAATCTAGGATGGATTTCGATTCCTGTAAAATTTACCTGGAACTTCAACCTAGCCTTTTTTAGGTTTACCATTTTGGCACAACTTTTTTAATACAGCCGAAGTGCCCAACACATCCAGAACTGGTGTCATTATCGAATTTCGGTAGATTATGAGTTGCTTCGCTCACATGGGCAAAGCTAGTACCAAATATTCCCGAGCAGGAGAGTTAATTTATAATGGAAAGATAAAATGTTCCACACTATCAAGAATTCTTAGTCTGATGTCCAGCAGGTGCCCTTTTTTATGACTAGTGCACATTTGCATTTTGTAATGAATTACTGGAACCTACAAGCATGAAATCATCTTTTTGATGCCGAGATCATAAAAAGCACAACCTCTAGGTTTGAGATATTAAAATGACGGAGAGAGAGCTTCTGTCAAAGTTGTGAGCCGGAGACTAGAGCTGTTGCCAAACAGCACAATCCAGAGAGGAGTTGGTAGTAGAGGATGCAATCTAGAACCGAATGGTTTCTGTCAGGAGTCAGGATATATGCCAATTAAAAAACAGATCTGTAACAGACAATATGAACTGTAAAGTGTGTCTGAATGGTACGATAAAGTACATTGAGACGTAAATTTGTTTGATTGAGATATTAAAATGAAGGAGAGAGAGCTTCTATCAAAGTTGTGAGCCAGAGCCTTGAGCTGTTGTCAAACAGCACAACCCAGAGAGAAGTTGCTAGCAGAGGATGCAATCTAGAGCCAATCGGTTGCTGTCAGGAGTTAGGATATATATACCAATAAAAAAAAAGATCTTTAACAGGCAATATGAGTTGTAAAGTGTGTCTGAATGGTATGATAAATTACAATGACATGTAAGCTTGTTTCTTAGAATTTAATTTATATTACTACATATTGGAACTTATCCACAGTTGTCTGCAGAATGCACTAGAAATTTTGTGGTCAAGTTTTCCATGAAATTCCTTATGAATGTCAACTTATATTTCTGCCATTTGGAACTATCATATTTATTTGGCAGGTTTACAATGGCATAGTAATTTTTCATCATGGATTGATCATAAACTAGGGGCAGCTATGCTACATATGGATTTAGGATGAGGTGTGTCAAACTTTCTCTACATGTGTTCAACCACTTGCAATGGCTGCCTATAGCATATACTTTGAAGGATAAATTAGAAACATCATTAATGTGGAAAATAATTTGCATGATACACAAAACATATGCAACACAAATATACTTGGGAGAATCCCTCAGCGGGGCAGAAACCTCTTGCAATAGTAAGCAATGCATCTCAGATTCTCATGCCATTAATTTTCATTTTTACATGATGCATATATTTTTCCTTGTGGGTTTGAGAAAAATCTTGTTCTGAGCTCCATCACATCTGCATTCCAAACTGAAGATGATATTTGCTTGTATCTTCTTTTGCAATTATATGGAGTGGAGGACAAACTTCTCACATAGCGATTGCTATCCATAGTTCAGAAAATTGCTGTTGCATCAGGTCCACTGCCTCAGCATTCAATCACTCACAGAATCTGCAATGTCCAAAAGGAATTTTTTTTCCATAGCTCTACCTTGTAGACAAGACATGCTTTACCTTAGATGCATATAGCCTATGTGCTCCCCACTCCTTTTGGTATCATTATAGGTTGCCAGTCTTTATGCATTTGGGTTTTGTTGTTGTTCTTAGTGTCTTTTGGAATGTTGGACTTCATTGTGTTTTTCACACTTAATGTCCTTTTCCACCTCTGTCCTCTTTCTTGTTAGACAACATTACTGATAGCATCTCTTGTCTCATTAGAGTCGGACTTCTCCTCATCTAACTACCATGTAGTTATGAGTGCCTCATTATCCTTGAGCCCCATAATTGAAACTCCCATCTGTTTCAACTGTTCATCACACCTACAGCTTGTCCTGTAAATGTATCGTAATTTTAATTCTTGTTGTTTTTCTGTTGACACTATTTAATTACTGATTGTGGACCCTATGTGTATTTCCTGTTGTTGGAGTTGTGTTTATCACCCTAACCATTGTTTTTGTAATAGCTAGGGTTTGTGGCCTTGGTTCTTCTTGCCATTATAATATGTTTAAGTTAAATTCTTTCAAAAATTGTAACTTTTGGGTTCAATTCAAAGGAGAAATAATGCTAGTTGATGGGTTTTATGAAATTAACAAGTATAGAAAATTGCAGTGTTGAGTAAATACACAACACAATATTTTTTATGGAAAAACTTGGTAAAATTATACCTGCAAAAAACCACAGGCAAATATCTTTTAATGTTATATCTTTGGAATTTTCACAGTTACAATGATGTTCAAAATATATCTTCAAACATTCAAGTTGCATATAACAACCGAGTTATAGAGTCCCAATTACATACCACTTACTAAATTTAGTAAGTGTGACAACCCCATTTGATGACTTAACCACAACCACATGATTCTCAGTACTGCCATTTGTGTAGGTACTTAAAAGTCTTCATGTTGGTTTTGGCCTCTTTGTGGTTGGTATTTGGGTAGGAAATTTGTGAAGGAAAAAGGAACTTTTAGACACACCCACCAAACCTAATTTGACTATCTTGAGCTCTCATGACTAGATGAATAGATTTGAGGTAAAGCCTCTTGAATCTATAACGACCAAAGGATGAAAACTTACTAGGTTGTGAGTGGTTGAGAACAAAAGCTCTGTTGGCCCAAGAGGCAATTCTCACCTAGAGGCCATGATTGAGATTTAATGGTTGTTGGCATCGATGAAATCAAGATGAAGCAACACTTGGAGTTATGTAGCATAAGTGGTTACACTAGATCTAGACGTGCCCGTGGTAGTTCTTATCCATAGGAGTGAACTAGATTAAAATTATTGAAAGCTGTAAACATAGACAAGAGCCTCCTTAGTTCATGAAAGTTGTTCAAGCAATGCTTGTAATGTGTTTCTTATTTTTTCCATTGTAAGAATGGACCTATACCTTTGTTAACTATGTAAAATAGATGTCAATGCATGTAAATCCATATTTGCAAGTTGGGTCATATAAATTTGTTGATATATAGAGTTATGATTGGTCTTGCCATTACATAATTGATTGCATACTTTGTGTTAGGATTATTGTAGGAATCAAAGAGGGAAATCTAAGTTTTATGGTTTAGCATAATTTTAACCCTAGATTTAGTGTCCATTGATCCATATCTTTTGACAAAGTTGGTTAATTGATTGATGTAGTATAATTATTGATGTGTTATTACAAATATATTGCTTTGTTAAAAGGGAAAGGCACAATTCGATCTCTAAAAATATCCATGCGTCAAAGTACTTGCATTAAAATTATTAGTCTTTATTAAGGTCTGATAATATATATTTAAATTTTTGTAAAAACCAGTTGTATTAAAGTTAAGTATGGACATTACAATTTCCAAGCTTAGTAGTCTCTGCCAACTAGCATGTAACAACTTTGCTCCATCAATCTACATGAAATAGGCTCTTACATAGTCTGTATGTACTAATTTACACAAGTCAATCTATTGATGCATGAACCAACATCGTGCATGTAATTTTGTAATGTCATGGTTCACCTCCCTTATTAGCTATTTGTCATCTTAGTATGGTTTCCCATGGCCAACATATGAAGTAGCCTTGTAGCAAAATAATTCCTTTGCATTGATTCTTGTTGAACTAACTAACTAATGAATCACATGAGAATGGAACTAAAGAAAATTCCTACATAAGGTTAGTTGAACCCTCTTTATGCTTCTTTGAACTTGCAAAAAGGGTCAATGGTCTTTGATATGGATTGTTGCCTTTCTAGGTGACGAGTGTTCATGTATTTGCCACTAATCTACCTCCTTACAATGATGGAAGATGAGACAACACTTAAATAGCAACAATTAGACTTGCCACTATTCCACCATCCAGTTGTCCCTACAAGATTTCCCAACGCTAGTTTTTACCTCAACAACTCTAGCAAAGGTAACAACACAATTTTATGCCTACCTTGCGTACATACAACATCCTTGCTTTGAAAACAGTGGGAAAAAATAATTGAACAACTACCAACAACATTTGGTGTTTTGCTGCTTGTTATTGCCCAAATCCAATGACACAAAGTCTTCCAAGTCAATTCTCAAGGACCAAAATGTGCACTTAATTGATAATCATGCACTTCAGTAGCTTAGGACTCACTTCAGCAACATCATGCTTGCTACAATAGCCATATGTTATCTTCAATAGTCAGCTCCCATGACTTTGGTTACAACCTTAGACTTGGATAGTGAGGGTTCCCTTCAATAGTCATTGTCATCTTTGGCAACACTTGTGTGTGTGAACTAAAGTTGAACACTTAGGATGTGATCCCTAATGCAGTTGTACAAAATAGATCCAAACCACCTAACTGATTTTTGATCAAGGATGAAAGAAATGAGATTGCTATTGACTTTATGGGCCCTTTTTGATGCATTCAAATTAAAAGGATATAGTGGTTGTGATTGACTTAACAAATCTTGTTGAAAAGTTGGTTCATTGACCCCTTGTGAAATCTGAATATCAATATCATGACAAATTCACATGAAGATTTTGTGTCATCCATTCTCTGTTTGTGCAATTTAACCTAGATTTGTTATTGGAAATAGAGAGATGTCCTCATTTGTGACAATGAAGACGATACCTTTGAGGGTGATTATGAGATTCTAACATTTTTTACCTCTAGTTTGAGGTGTGCATGATTTTGACTAGATTCTCGAGTTAGAGTAGTTTTGTTTGCATGTTGATTGTCATGTTTGCATGAAGAGTATTTTTCTAAAATATGAATTGCTTAATTTAATATGACAATATGCATGCGTGTTTATGAGTTTTTTCATGGAATGGATATATTTGTACAAAACAAGGCACCATAAATTGGTCCTTGTAGAAATAAGGCATGTAGGAATGACTTTGCATGGTAAGTAAATTGCAAGATTGTTTCTAATTGTTTTTTGGATTAAGCTTCAGAAAATAATACAGTTTGTTGTGTCAAATTATGTTAAGATAGGAGATTATGGATTTGAATAGTAAGCTAGATAAGTACAAAAGTAGATTGTTAAATAGAACTATTGCTAGTTGTGTAGAAGTTTTGAATTGTCCTTTTGTAGACAAAGCAAAGAATTTAGGTCAGAGAGCATAGTTGCATAAAGACTCGTCTTTGACCCCTAGGGACGCATCTCAAAGATATGTTGCTTAATTTAATATCATTATATACATGCGTGCTTGTGAGCTTTTTCATGGAAGGGATATATCTATACAAAATAAGGCACCATAAATTGGTCACTGTAGAAATAAGGTATGTAGGAATGACTTTGCATGGTAAGTAAATTGCAAGATTGTTTCTAATCATTTTTTAGATTAAGCTTTAGAAAAGAATACAGTTTGATGTGTCAAATTAAGTTAAGATTGGAGATTAGGGAACTGAATATTAAGCTAGATAACTACAAAAGTAGATTGTTAGATAGAATTATTGCTAGTTGTCTAGAAGGTTTCTATTGTCCTTATGTAGACAAAGTGGAGAATTTAGGTTAGAGAGCGTAGTTGCACAGAGACTTGTCTCCAACCCCTAGGGATGCATCTCAAAGATGAACCACATTTCAAGTACTGGAGACTTTGCTTGAGATGTCTCCAGTCGTAGGAGCCTTTCAATCGTGGTGTTTCGAAGACTTGCTATCTTCCACGTGAAAGGTGTTGACTCCCATACAAATAAAACAAAAATCCCTAAAAGTTGAAAGTGAAATGCATCAGGAAGGTGAAAATAAACACACCACAAATAGGGAAAATAGGAGCCGACACAAGGCAAGAGTCAATGGGAGCTAACAAAACCAGAAGTATTTTCTATTTAGCTATTTTACATTCGATGCAAACTCCAAATATTTTCATATTTCTTTATTCTTGTTGTTGTTCTTTTAATTCATTTATTTAGAATTTGCAGTATATATAATGAGGGTGAATTCTATTAGATCATCGAGAGTTGGGAATTTTCCTATGTTTACATTTTCTTTCTTCATTCTTGTATGTGTATTTCACATTCTCATATATAATCTATAATCACATTCTCATCTATATAATCACATTTATATAATTTATTTTCACATTCTTATCAATATAATCACATAGAATAGAAAAAGGATTTGTCGTGTTGAAAGTTTCAACTTCTTGGTTTAGGCTTTGGCCTTCAATTTCTTTATACACTTTGTCTATATTCATATTTAGTCTTACACTATACACCTTTTTTCAGACTTTATAAAAATTACTAAAACTTATAAACCGATATGGGTATCTCCAAGCACCCTCACTCCTATTTTAAAAATAGCTGTTCCATTACTAGTACTAGTCTCTGGAGTCTCCAAGTACTCTTGAGGCAACCTTGTTAGCAAGCCATTTTGGACAAGAGGATATTACCTTTTCTCATTACCGCTAGTTCTTGTCATTTGAGGCAAGACTTTAATAATATCACGGGGAGCATGTTTATCACCATAAGGATGTCTATTCCATATCACCTAATAAATAGAGGGAGGCCCCTCATTGACACATCATTACCTAGTGTATTGACCACTTCCACCTAACTCAATTAGTATAGCTTTGACTAGCTTAAATCTCGAGGACACCAACACTTGGTCATAATACACCATAGTTACTGCTTTTCTATGCTGAATCAATTCCGTGGTCTAAATTGACGATTTTGTTTATTTATTACCCCTAAGATATCTAATTTGTCACTAAATTAGTAGAAGTTAAACATTGTTTTAGCATTAGAACATAGCAAATAAGGATCAAATAACATTTAAATAAAATTTTTTTTTTGGTCATTTTCCGGTAAAAATGTATTGAGTAAATTAGGCAACAAGCCTGTAGATTACAGAGATATCCTGGGAAATGGTTTGGTTCAAAACTGACTAAAGGATTGATTCACATAATGCATCCATTGTTTGAAAGAAAATAATTTTTGGTAATAAAGTGATGGCATAAAGAAAGGAATTTTCTCTTAAAAATACACAAAAAAGGAAAACAAGTATCTTTTGGAGAACATAATTTTTTTTTGAATTTCAACCAAATTTTTCCTATTTTTCGTATTCTTCTTTGTTAATAGTTTATGTATACCTATATGTGGAGTAACTAGTAATTTGTGGGAGTATTGATGTGCATTGTTGAGTACATTTGATTTGTTGCTGGATTATTGTATTGTGGATAACACAGAGTGGTTTAGGTAATCAGGAAATCCACCAATATATTTGTTTCCAGTATGCTATTGGTGAGTTGTTGCATTTTCGAGTTGTATGTCCCAGTTCCTTGGATTCCCATATGGACTCCTTTGCGCAGTATGTAGCGGTTATCTCTTTGTTCAGATTGTGTAATAAGGGGATGTATTACATCATCAGTTTATAATATATAAGTAAAAGGTAATAATTTAGATAATCGGCTAGCAAAATAATTTGATAGTTGGGAGTTATTTCAACATGAATTTGAGTAGGGTAGTTGTTGGGAATTGGAAAAGCTTGATAGTTTTTAATAAAACCAATGCATTGTCAAGAAATATCATCCTAAAGCATGATATGCTATTTTATTATTGTCTGTAACTATGGTGTAATCTGGAGTTTTGTATGCTCTACCTCCTTCAATAGAAAGTAGCACTGATTTTGTAAATCATAAGTTATTATTAAACTCTAAGAGGTGAGGACTTGCCAAACAAATACTCTCACTTTTTTGGTCTAGGATTTGTCATGGAAGACAAGATTTAACAAAGGTTAAGAGGTTTAAAGAATAGCCTGGTAAAAAATGTTTAATGTGGTACTTAGCTTCATTGGATCTACTATCTTAGGAATTTTATATATCATTTTTTTCATAAATTACAGCATGATGAATTCACTCTCAAAAAGAGAAGCAGAGCTTTATTGGAGAAAGTCTAGGCAGCAACCTTAGGTGCTTCAAAATAGGAATCCTCTAGAGTTTGCGGCGTCTGCGGTTGCTTTCCAAATTTCACCAAGGTACTTAGCTTTTACAGTAGGGTTATTTAGGTGCAACAAGGTAGAGCCCTTTCTTTCTTTTTAAAAGTATTTTCAAGATTAGTATTGATTTGTTGAACATGTTACAAGCAGTTGTACTTGATATTATAGATTGTCTAACCCTTGGGACACCCTATACTTGGATGGAAAGTCATCGTTCAGGCTAAATATAAGCCCCTAGAAGCTTTGCAAAGAGTGTTGTGGTGGGGTGAACACATTAGGCGGACAACTTTTTGGTAACAATGTAGTCACATCTTTGAATAAAAGAGTGGAATGAACAATAAAGTGGTCAATATGTGGCACAGGGTGATATACCCTTTCCGAAATAAGAAATAATAGTAAAAAATAAAAATAAAATAAAAAAACAATGATAAATATAAATAAATAAATTAATAATAATTAATTATATTATTTAGTTACAAGGTTGTTATCTATCAGGATGCTAATACGATCAACATGAGTATAATTAATAAATGAAATTAATATGGAAATACATTAGACTATAGAGCAACGATATTGACAAAGAAGAGACAAACCATTCTATTATTAATAGATGAGTTCAAAAGAGACATATCCCAAAAAATGTTTAAAGAGTGCAATCTGTCAGCATTGAAGGTATAGAAGGGGAATCAAGTCCATTCTGTTGGGAAATATGGAAAAGATTAGATTACATAATATGTTAGATACTGATCAAGTAGATTATTTTATTTCAGATAGTTAGGGATTTTGGATAATAAGGAGGAATCAGGAATAATTATTTATTATGAATACTCTTCAAGGAAGAGATGAGAAAAGGAAATGAATCATCCATCATACTGAAAGAATTGTGTGATAGCAAGTTGTGTGTACGAGTTAATATCACACACACACACGCACACACACACACACACCTTCCATTCCGAATTTTGATCTGCTTGATAGAGCCTCTACCTATTTGACAAACACTAGTTGCAAATTTTTTAAGACAAATCATGAACAGATAAATTAGTAAGAAAGTTTTGAGGACAGAAAACAATATAGGGATTCAGTAAACTAAAGAATATATATAAAAATAAATACATTTTGCTTTATCAGGGATCTGCAGTATAGGACAGAGCGGGAGCCATGTGTTTGTAAATATATATTTATAAGTATATATAAATCCATATCAGGTATATACAGACCTGAAACTATAATTAAATAAATAAGAAAAAATGTAATTAATATACCATAAGATACACATTCTAAAGGCTATTTATTATTTAGTATCCGAGAAGGGAGTCAATGATGCTTTCAGCGAGAGTCTAGTGTAAACTCCAGCCAATTAATTATTCCCAAAATAGGGTGTGGATTAATGACCCTGAGCGTCTTGTGGGCATTGTCTCAATAAAGGCTGAAGGGGTTGGATCTATAAACTTTGAAGGATAGCCTATTGAGGATTGGTGTCTAAGAAAACCTGATTATATCCAAAATGTCCTTAAACTAAACTAATAATAGGTTAGCATGAATGTAATGATCATGGATAGTAAGATCCCTAATCTGTGTTAATTTGGACTAAATCCAATCAAGGGACATTACAAATGGTATTGGAGCTATGATCCTGCCATCCTGCAGGGTAAATACAAACAAATTAATGAATCACTTTAGTCAATAAATGGGAACCTAACAATGTGTGTATTATGCTTTGTGTATGCTTCCTGTCTTCCTGCATCAATGTGTATGCTTCCTATCTTCCTGCATCATGTGTATACTTCGTGTCTCCATGTTCTAGTGTGTAGCTTTGTGTACACTTCATGTTTGCATATATTCATTTCATATTTTAAAATGGATATGATTCTATTATAATTAGTTTGGAATACCTAGAGTGGACACAAGATATGAATATACTGATTACTATCAAAGTCACACTACGACTTATAGTCATAGCAAAAGATCTGTCTAGAAAATGAGAGAAACTTTAAATTACCAACTGTTATTATCAAATAATGAGGAAACATGTATTTGCCTGAGGACAAGTAATTTTGGGGAGGGTAGGACTGTGATGTCCCCTTTTGCGAAATAAGAAATAATAATAAAAAAGAAAATTTATCAAATAAATAATAATGATAAAATATAAATAAATAAGTTAATAAAAATAAATTATAATATTTAGTTATAAGGTTATCCATCAAGACGATCAACATTAGTATAATCAATAACTGAAATTAATTTGGAAATACAATAGAGAAATGAATATAATAGAAAAAGAAGTGATAAACCATTCTATTGTGAATATATGAGTACAAAAGAGACATATCCCTTAAATGTTTAAAGAGTGCAACCTTTCAGCATTGAAGGTATAGAAGGGGGATAAAATCCATTTCATTGGAAATATGGAAAAGATTAGATTACATAATATATTGGATACTCATCAAATAGATTATACTTTATTTCAGATACTTGGATTTTGGATGATAAGAATGAGGAACTGAGAAGAATTATTTATTACGAACACTCTTCAGGGAAGAGATGAGAAAAACAAGTAAATCATCGACAATACTGAAAAAATAGTGTGACAGAAAATTGTGCTGTAACATATCTATGAGTTTAATAACAGAATGATATTATAGGATAAGAGATCCTGATATATATATATAGGTAATAGTGAAACCAGAAATATATATAATAATGAATCAGAAATATATATATGTACTAATATACACCTTCCATTCCCTATTTTGGTTTGCTCAATAGAGCCTCTACCTTATTTGACAAACATCAGTTGCAAATCTGCTAATATAAATCATTGACGGAGAAATTAGTAAGGAAATCTTGAGGACACAAAACAGTATAGTGATTCAGTAAACTGAAGAATATATATAAAAATCAATATATTTCCCTTTATCAGGCGTCTGCAGTATAAGACTGTCATGCCCAAACTACGAAGGCAAAAACACACAATATTTTTTTTTAAATTAAGAATTAAAAAAGCTCAAGTTCGAAAAGATTGTGATAAAGTTTAAGTAGGTTTTCTACATTACATCTTAAGTTTATAATCTTCCCGCATGAATTAATCATTAATTTATCTTTCATCATTAAATCGGTTAATTATTTTAACAATCAACTTTCTAATTTAAAAGTTTTATCACATTGGTAATTTTATATACTTGTATACAATATCTTTAAATTATTCGAATAACTTTAGGTATAAGATCATTAATTAAACAAATTATTAATTAGTCTACTAAAATAAAATATATGAGACTAACCATCTTTAATTAAATCAATTAATATTTACATCTAATGCTAACTATCTTTAAACTAAGTTAATTTAATAAAACAATTTACTAAAACCAAATTAACAAGATACTATTTAATACTAACATGTCATAAATTAACATAAATCTAAACTTAATTAAATTTAAGCTAAATAACTTTAAACAATTAACAAAATTTTTAACTAAAAACTTTCTTAAACTAACATAACTTAAATCTAAAACTATCTAAAAACAATAACATCTAACTGCACAACACATTAACTAACATTTACACTAACCTAATACTAACCTATGGTAACACCTATACTAACCCTTAACTCCTACTCTATCCCATAAGTCAAATCGACCCCCAATTGGAAATACTGCGCATCAACCAAGCGCTTTCCAAGAAATAAGAACTCGCTGCCCGAGCAAAACAAGAGCTGACACAACCTGTCAGGTGAGGTGGCGACTATGAGAAGCAAGCGTAGGTTTGAGAGAAAGAGGAAATCTCCATCCCAAAACAAGGAGAGGAAACTTCAGCGCTAAACCCCAACAAGGAATCATGACAAGGCTAAAGTAATGGAAGATTCTTAGGAATGCGTGTCAGATCCAAGGGTCCTTTCACAGGTCTTGTCCCCCTCCTTCCTATCTTGTCAAGGTTGAGGGCCAAGTTGACGCCCAAGGAGGAGATAGAAGGTTGCTATATAAAAAAAATAACATAAAACATCTTTGTTTAAACCTTCCCTTAATAAAAGAGATGAGCGTGCTAACAGAGATGATGGGGATGGGGTGATGTCACCCCATCATCATTACATTTAGCTGACTTAGCATTAAATTTTGCAACGTAAGTCTTTTCAAACCCCCTCTAAAAGCTGCGTCCAACAAGAGGATATGGGGGAGCATTAAACCCATAAAGTTTTAATAGGTAAGAATTAGATATTTAGGATATTAAGCTTAGTAATAAAAATTTCTTCTTTTTATTTTTCTTTGTTTATTTAATTAGTATTTTTAATTTTAAATACAATACTTAAAAAGCAAAAAGGATATTAAGAGAATCTCTTAGATTCTCTGTCTCAAGGGGAGAATTTAAATTTGCTCCCCATACAAAAACCAGAGAGTTTTTGCTCTCTTGCCACACTTTTTTTTTAATGTAAATTTAAGTCACGATTAAATCACATAATAACCAATTATACTCAAACACCAATTTTATTGGCAAACCTGATTCAAAGGCTCAGCCGGGAAAGAACCAGGAAGAAAACTCGGCTTCGTTGCCATTACAACAAAGTTTGAAATACAAATTACATAGGATATCAATCCCAATTACAACAATTTAATTGAATTTTCTTCAAGACCCTCATCATGGGATTCATAACGATTTTTGCAATACATTCAAGAACCATGTAGGGAACAGAATTTGATCAGGTGACCAAAAGCATGACCAAGAACAATTCAAACATGCTTATTCATACAAGGTTTTCACAATATGATTCACAATGAATCAACACTAGGGAAAGGTGGATTCTTCCAACAGGAGAAGTCAAGCACAACACCAAATCAGATGCCCAATCGAGGCTATTAACCAAGAACTTCCGTTCTGCCATTTAAACATGCCATACTCATACGAAGTTTGTGCTGACGGGTAGGGGCCCATAACACCCTACTCTCTCTCCCTCTTATCCTGAGAAGAGACTCTACATTGGTTGGAGTCCAACTAAACAGACCTTTCCCAAAATTGGTCACTTCTGCCCTATCCAAGGGTGAGTAATACCAAAACACCTATGCAAGAAAAATCTCAAAATTGCAAACATAAACATGAAAGGAAATCATCCAAAATAACATGGTTTTCAAATCTTCCCAACATACCCACAATCATACAAACATTCATATAACAACAAGGTAGCATAAGCATGAAGCAAACATGAAAATCTGTATAAGAGAGATGAGAATTCCTACCTTCACAAAGAGGTAATGGCAATGAACAAGTTTTAGTAGAGCTTTTCCCTTCCTTGCTCCAATCTTCCAAGACTCCTCTCTAAATGTAGAGATTGGGTAACCACCTCCACTAGTCCAAGAAGGGCCTCTAAATAAGCCTCAAACTCAACCACCAAAGGGAACAATAACTTCACCCACCCACCTACACCTCTAGAAGCTCCTAACTCAACCCACACTAGGGTTAAACACTAAATGAAGGTGAGGTAACTCATGATAGTCATAGTCCATTTTCGCACAAAGGCAAAATGAGACTTTTTGAGTGACCTCAAAAGTCAAAAAAAGGGGCTTAGGGGTTGGAAAAGACCCCTAACCCATACCCATACCCTTTGGGTATAATTATTTCATGTTTTAAGCTTTAGGAAATAAGTTTAGAGCCAAACAAAAGCTAGGAATAAAATAGGACCATCTAACTACTCTAACATTGCAGATTAAGCACTAATCCGGATTAAGGGATGACTAACCTTAATAAGAACCAAAAAGCAAACTGACACCAACTTAAACCAACTTGGGTCCAAAGGTTATACAACTAACCCTAATCAGCACACTGAAGAACATAAACAATTTACGAGTGTCAAGCGACACTAAAAGAACATAGTTACGAACACTAACATTCACTAAACATAGAAAGATACATACATACATCTCACAATACAATACTTGAATTACAAACAAGGTTTCCAAAATTAGCACATACAGATCAGTTCTGTTCTTCCGTAGGGTTTCTCGGCTAAAATATCTACACACTCATTGCACACATCAGTAGTCCTGTAAAATCACATGTACATATATGCATACGTATCAGAATTTCACATAAATTGAAACATACATCAATAAGGGTTTCTTCATCCTGCTTAATTCTTAACCATTTAAAATCTCTTAAATCAAAGTCTCAATCCTACATTTACTGATTTCATCAACATACATATACATGAAACATTAAATAACAACCATCAAATATATATCTGAAAGTAACATCACACAAGATAAAATAATATAGTATGTTCTAAGCATCAGATAATGTCTCGACATCTCGAGTCGTGAATATCAAAATAATAGTAATGTATCACTATGCTACGATGGGTCGGGGCGACGCCTCACAAAGACAGAGCATGAGCAATGTGTTTACATATAGTATATATAAATCTAAGTATTATAGTATATATAAATGCATATCAAGTATATATAGACCAGAAACTCCCGTTAAATAATAAGAAAAAATTAATATACCATAAGAAACACATGCTAAAGGCTATTTATTATTTAATATTGAGGAGGGAGTCGATGTATTCAGGGAGAGGCTATGTAAACTCCAGCCAATTGATTATTCCCAAAATAGGACAGGGATCAATGACCTTCAGCACCTTGTGGAAGTTGTCCCAAGAAAGGCTTAAGGGCTTGGATCTATTAACTTTTGGGGCCCGTTTGGTCCCAGGCATAGGAATTGAGAATAGGAATGCGTATTGAGAATAGGAATGGCTATTCCAATAACTATTTTTTGGAAGGACATAAGCTCGTTTTAGGGGCAAAATGAGAATATGTATTCCTATTCCCTATTCCAGTTGGTGCACTGAATGGAAAATAGAAAACATATTCCTAATTTCCTATTCCTATTCCAGCAACCAAACGGGTGTTAAAGTAATAGCTTCAGTTGGATTTGATATCAGTATATGGAACATACATATACAGATATGTTTGATTTACTTCACATACTAATGTCTCATGCTGTTCGATACTTTATGATCATGCTCTGATCGGGCTGTATATATTAATATATATACTGTGATAGTTCCTCTCATATATCAAGCATCGATTCATGTTATTATTGATACTATATTTGTTATTCTTGTATTAATGGAATCAAATAATTATGTGTTGTTGTCCCGGAGTGCCAGACATCAAATAACTTGCATCGGTCTTAAGTTAACATATTCTTTTGGTAGGCATCAAGGATTTGATGTTAGTGCACATACCAAAAAAATATAAGTATGATGAATATCATATGATTGATAATTCATATTGAATCATACGTCGGATTATATTGAAAGATAACATCTAAGTTGATGGATATATGTTGACATGCCATTCTAGGAATATCATATTGAGATGATATCTTTTCATATGCTTGAGAGCATAATGTGTTCTATAACAATCCTCCCTAGCTAAGAGGGAGTGTTAAGATTGTAGCTTCAGTCGGATTGAATTGACCTAAAGTTAATTCTTTTATGGTTATTGGGAAATCATCATTTAGACAAATATATCTACTTATATAGCTTCAGTCGGATTGAATTGACCTAAAGTTAATTCTTTTATGGTTATTGGGAAATCATCATTTAGACAAATATATCTACTTATATGATGATATATAAGTAGATATATTTGTCTAAATGATGATTTCCCAATAACCATAAAAGAATTAACTTTAGGTCAATTCAATCCGACTGAAGCTACAATCTTAACAGTGGACCCTTAGGGAAAGCCTATAGAGGATTGATGTCTGAGAAACATGATTATATCCAAACTGCCCTTCTTAAACTAAAATATCAATAAGGTTAGCGTGAATGTAATGATCATGGATAGTAAGATCCCTAATTTGTGTTAATTTGGACTAAACCCAATCAAAGGACATTATGGTAAGGCTCATGAAAGTGTTGAAGTTACAGCACCTTAACATGAAAATTTATTTGTTAATTCGCATTCGACACTCTCTTGATATCAGTGTCTTGGATCACACCATATAATCCATCATCACAAGTATGTACTGAAACTTTGATGCATAATATGGCAGAGATTTTCTAGAAGCTTTTCTAATTAATCTCAGGCACCATGAAAACTTGATGTACACCATATGTTCTTGACTGCCAAAGTGTATTATCATTAATAATAGTGTATCTTACTTTCTCTCTACAAAATTGTAGGTACAGAATAAAAAAGACCTGCATTTTATTCTCAGATAAATGACAGACAGAAGTGGTTGGTCAGTAGGGCTCTAGGATAACTACCTGCTGCGATTGGTCTTGAGTTCAAATGTAGGAAGTATAAAATTTGAATACTATATGATAAATGAAAAACAATTTCCTTATTGTCTTCTACAAGAGACCTGTTAAACACTAAATTTGTGGCTCACTTACCTAATGAGAAGATATAATAAGAAAGTTCATAGAACTTGGGATGAGAACCATTCTTGACTTAAATATTTTTATAGTTTTGCAGTTGAAGGGTACCCAAATTGGTGGCATTATTAAAAATAGTTGCCAGTTTGGCATTGCAGAAAATAGTAGAGACTGTCCAAAAGCATCAGATGATGTTTTAAAAAGCGAACTCAATATTTCAAGATAGCACTAGCTGAATGAAAACAAACAAATAATATGTAGAGCACTTTGAGCATACATAATTCCCAACTCTTGATCCAAAACTAAGTTGTTTATCATTTGCCTTTACAATTTTACTGTAACAATTGCTCAGTTTAGATTATTTTCTACCTAGGTAATTTATGCAGTTTATATGAAGCAAATGTTTATCACGGATTTCTGTAGTAATTGGCCTTCTGGAAAACAATGGTTACAATTTGCATTGGTTATGGCATTTATATTGCTAAAATGAGAATAATGATATATTGGAAAACTAAAATTCTCCATGCATATGATTTGCAGATACTTGTTAATATTGGACCGGACAAATTGGAGGACAAACATGCTGACTTCACTTTTGGTGCCCTATATCTTCTTAAACTTGCCTTCAATAATCTTTAGCTTCTTACGGTGAGGAGTGGATTTGTTTCAAAGGTTTTTTTTCTTTGTTTTATCTTCCTAAATGTCTAAAAATGCAATACCATGTAATCTTTGGTTCTCACCTGTTACAGTGGTGAAGTTGGAAAATGGATTGCATTTATTGCTGTGATATTAAGACTGTTTTTTCCCCAACGTTTTCCAGGTATGGGACTTTTTCTTCCATGTGCAGTTGTTTTCACTAAAACTTTGTTTTTCATTTTAAATGCTTGCTTTTGAAAGAAAAATATGTTTCAATAGGGTATGGAAATTTATAACAAAGCATGAATCAATTACTTGAAAGGTTACATATAGTAAAGGTAGTAACAGTGCTTTAAATGTGTAGGCAATAGCATTTTTTATTTATTCTAATTATATAAAAATATCAAGCATTCAAAAAACTCAGTGCTTCACAGATGATGCCTCTTAAAAGATCTATCATTTTACTAAAGCCAATCTTCTTAGCTAGGTACATGTTTTTCTTCACTTTAAAAACAGCACTTTGAAACATTAAATTAATGATTTCAATTACCTGCCTAACATTTCATTCATGGAAGCAAGTTCTTTGGTTAAAACAAATTACACTGACCTTAGCTGTAGGGTGATGTTTACCCTCACTGACCATAATGGACTACCTTTCTAATAATATTCAGTAATCGACCCAAGCAGGCATCGTAGCCCACTTTTGGCAGATTTTGTGGCCTAATGTTTGTGATTTACCTGACAAATGTAGCAGCCAATGAGAAAAAGATACAGTGTTTAATAGTACAGAACATGAGGACTACTAGATTGATGTAGCATTTCCATGCTAGATAACGTTGCTACAATAAAAACAGCATAATAGTAAGCCCACACATTGCTAGGGAAGCCGCTGAAAACATTTGAAATAGTGCCATAAATGGAAAGCTGGTTCCAAGCTTTGTCTTGGGTGATTTTACAGAAGTGTTATTTCATTTTTCTCTCCCTTTTGTTTTTCCAGTTCACAAGCTTGTTCAAATGTGCTTTAACTTTGCATGCTGTTTTTAGGCACTACTGAGGTTAATTCCTTTGATTGACATACTTAAAGTATATACATTATAATATATATGCAATTTAACCAGTAAGATTGTGTTGTTAGGAAACAGTGTATCAGGATGTTCCCGACGGGGTATTGGGAGGTTCCCGACGGTGTATCAGGATGTTCCCGACGGGGTATCGGGATGTATGCTGTCAAGCCGACATGTATTGGGATGTATCTGGAAGGTTCTATTATTGTAGTTGACATGTTGTATGTGGTCGACGGATACCTTTGAGAAGGTTCCTCGGATAGTATTTATATCCCCTTTCGGGATCATTGTAATCATCATATCAGAACCTAATGTAATATCTTGGCGTATGCGAATATAATAAGGAGTTCTGCTATTCTTATCTGCTATCTGTATGCATTGTTTCTTTACCCAGCATGGTAAACATTTGGCGCCGTTGCCCGATGGACCTAGAAAAGCAGGAGAATGAAGAGTAATGCTGAATCAGCTGAACAAGAATAAAAACAACCTGAAGGACAAGGACGAAATACACACAGCACATGGAGATCTAATTTTGGCGCAGCAAGCAGAACGCAAGAGGAGGTTCCAGAAGATTGCTGCCGACGAAGGCAGAATCGCGGAAGCATTGTTGAAGGAGACTCGACAGCGGGTAGAGTTGGTGGAAGAGGCATGGGAGGAGTTTTTGAATTGGTGTTCGTCGAGGGAAGACAATCCTGACAGAAGAGAATCGACTCGCATGGCTTGGAGTGCCGAAGGAGCAAGAGCGTGGAGTGAACTTTTCGTCTGGGATCCACTTCCAGAAGGAACAGATTCGCTTAATGGATACCCTTCTTCACCAAACAGCACAGCTGTCGAAATACCAAGTGTGAGCGTTGGGATACCAACTGTGAGCATCGGGATACCAAGTGTGAGCGTTGGGATACCAAGCGTCGGGATGGCAGGACCAAAGGAGAAGTTACCTAAATTTGATGGTGATGGAGCAGCTGATCCCATCTGACATTGTAAAACCTGTGAAACGATTTGGAGAGCCAATGGCATAACGGATACAAAAGAATGGATGAAGCAATTTTTGGCAACCCTACGGGGTGTTGCAATTGATTGGTTTACTGATACCAATCCACAAAAGTTAAATAGTTGGGGTAACATTAAAAAGGAGTTCATCACAAAATTTCAACTCCTACACGACGATAATGAAATTGTAGCGGAGATATTCAATACTAAGCAAGGGAAGAATGAAACATTCCGAGTCTTCGCGAGGAAATTGAAGGACTTGATCAATAAGATGGAGAATAAGCTAGTTGACGAGTTACGGAAAAGATGGTTCATTGAAGGCCTTCACCCAAACCTGCGAAAGAAGATGAAGATTGTGCCACCATCGACATACATTGAAGTGTATAACCGGGCAATCAACCTGGAAAGTGAGTAGAAGACCAAGAAGAAGAAGAAGAATAGTTCATCCGATTCAAATGATGACGCCTCTTCAGGAGAAGATAGCAACAATGATGAGGGTAGTAGCAAGAAGGTTCGTGCCCTTCAGAAAAACATGATTCGGATGATGAAGGAATTCAAGAGCATGAACAAGGAAACTAAGGGCAATGAACTATGGTGCATGGAGTGCAAGAAGGAAGGCCATATGAAGGGATCCTTCCCAAAAGAGCAATATTGTGAGATCTACCAGATTATGGGACACTCGGTAAAGGAATGCCCTTTCAATCTGAAAACAAGAACACCGCAGCAAGTGTTCCTGAGACAGGAAGCGTCCGTGTCCGGAGGGTGCCACGTCAGGAGGATACAGAAATAGTCGGTGCGGTCAACACAACAACAACAACAATAGCGGCAACAACAATAATGGCGGGAGGAGTCAAATCCAGTATGATGCGAATGGCCGACCGATAGTCCAATGCCGCGCATGCAATTTGTGGGGTCACTTCGCCCGAGAGTGCACAACGGCGAACACACCGAAGTTGCTATGCCGATGGTGTGGACTTGGCGATCATGACTATGCTAAATGCTCGAAGTTTGGAGTAAACTTGATTACCATCGGGATGGACGAGGAAGAAGTTTTGGCAATCACTCAGAAGCAGGCGAAGCTATGCCCCGATCCGACAGAGGAAAAGAAGAGACTGGAGGATGCATGGGCAGAGATCCAGAGAGCGACCTAGGTAGAAACAACACACCTGAAGGACACGCTTGGTACCTCTGTACGGAATTGCACAGAACAAAATATTGTACGACAAATATTGCAAGTCGAGGTACCGGTCAGGATAAATGATCTGTTGCTCACTATGCCTCAACTTCGTACGGCACTCACGAATATAGTCCCGATTGCTAAGCAACCAATAGAGCAAGAAAAGGAGAAATAGGGGGGCACAAGTGTAGAAGACCCGATGCTGTTAGCTCTTTCATCCGGATGCTATCCGACGGTTGTCGAAATCGGCATTCTCGGAATTGTGTTAACAGACACGATCATGGACGGAGGGTCTGGTGTCAATGTGCTGCCAGAGGATACTTGGAAAAAGTTGGGACAGCCAACATTGTGGCCACCTACCTTCCAGTTGTTAACAGTCGATCAATATGGAATCAAGCCATTGGGAATACCCACAGTGCAACCAGTAACAATTGGAACACAACCATTCCTGTTGGACTTCGTCATGATTCCTCTGAAGCGGAAAGGATACGATGCTATTTTGGGTCGGGGGTGGCTGATACAAGCCAAGGCAAAACATGATTGGAAGAAAAATACTTTATCACTTGAAAGCAAAGGCCGAAAGTATGTCATTGGTCTACACACTCAGATGGTTGGAGAAGAAGCTCTATCGTCGGATTCTGAAGGAGAAGAGGCAGAGTATGGAACCCGATCAGGAGGGAGTCCTACGATTGGAAGGAGATGATGATTTGGATTCAGTAAATGGTCTTTACCATTGGCAGATAGAAGACTATGAACTGTTTCAGAGTTGCAACATACTGATGATAGATGAAGGACACAATGTTGATAAATTTTCAAGGAAATTCACCGAGATGAAGGAAGGAGATGCGCCACTAGATGTGACACCCGCACATAAGTTCACTGAAGGGGAACCCATCAAATATGAGGAAGCCACGTTGCAAACCATGAATTTAGGAGATGAAGCCGAACCACGAAACATACTGGTGGGAGATAATTGGGACCCAGTACTGAAGGCAACAACATTCAAGATATTTTTGGAGTACAATGATGAGTTTGCGTGGACATACAAGGACTTGAAAGGAGTACCCCCAGAATTGTGTGTGCACCGCATCCCATTGATCGAAGGCACAGTACCTGTACGGAAGCGGCCCTACAGGATGAACAAGAACTATGCGGCATGGGTTATGGAGGAAATCAACCAGATGTTGGAAGCTGGCATTATCTTCAAAGTGCAAACTAACTAGCGAATGGGTGTCGCCAATAGTGATCTCACTGAAGAAGGATACCACTCAGATCCGGATATGCGTCGATTTCAGATGCCTGAATGCAGTCACCATCAAGGATCCGTTCCCAATTCCATTCATCGACAACATCCTGGAGGAGGTAGCGGGACACGAGATCTACTCATTTGTGGATGGTTTTTCCGGATACAATCAAATTTCAATCGCGGAAGAAGATAACCTGAAGACGACATTTGTCGTAGAAGATGGGGTGTACGCCTATAATTGGATGCCGTTCAGTTTGTGCAATGCGCCTGCTACATTCCAACGGATCATACCTCACATCTTTGATAAGATGTCTATTGGAAACTTCAAGGCATTTTTGGATGATTGGTTGGTGTTCAGCGCGGAGGACAAACATCTGGCAGCCTTGGGCGAGTGTATGGAGAGATGCTGATGCGCGTGCTTGGCTCTGAACCCGAAGAAGTGCAGGTTTATGGTTCCCCAAAGAAGGTTGCTCGGACACATAGTTTGTAAGGAGGGGTGGAAGACAGATCCGGATAAGGTGAGAGTGATGTTGGAGATGCAGCCGTCTACCAATGTAACGGAGGTAAAATCTTTCCTCAGACATATAGGCTATTACAGACACTTCATTAAATTTTTTGCCAAGGTAGCTTATCCGCTAGACAGGTTAACGTGCAAGGGAGAATCATTCCGATGGGAAAAGGATCAAGATGAAGCATTTGAAGGGCTCAAAGTACGATTGGCTACGACACCCATCTTGGCGTATCTGGATTGGAGCAAAGAATTCCATGTACAGGTCGATGCTTCTAACTATGCAATTGGAGCAACCTTGGCGCAAACAGGTACCCACGGGCTGGATCACCCGATCTACTTCGTCAGTCGACTACTATCAAGAGCCGAATAGAATTATAGTACGACCGAACGAGAGGCTTTGGGGATGGTCTACGCAGTACATAAAGTTCGTCATTACTTGCTGGCGACATTGTTCGTCTTCTATGTCGACCATCAAGCTCTACTATATATGATCAACAAACCTGTCAGTCAAGGAAGGATCAGCCAATGGTTACTCTTGTTGCAGGAGTTTACCTTAAAGATCATCATACGACCAGGGAAGAAACACGTAAGCGCAGATCATCTGTCACGTATTAGAATAGGAGAACCAGGAGACGGTGTGAATGATGACTTTCCTGATGCGCAGTTGTTTTAGATTATTGCACTACCAAAGTGGTACACAAGCATTGGCGAGTACTTGTCGACGGGACAATTTCCAAGTAACATGCCACCGAATGAAAGACGAAAGTTGGTGATACGGGGCAGAACATTTCAGCTGATTAATGGACTGTTGTATAAAATGGTACCCGATCAGATCCTGAGGCGTTGTGTCCTGGAGGAAGAAATCCCACGGGTACTGAAGGAAGCGCATGAAGGACCAGGAGGACACATGGGGCCGGACACAATTGCACGAAAGATACTTCTGGCAGGACTATGGTGGTCAACAATACACGACGACGTCGGGGAATGGGTCGTTGCATGCGATACATGTCAGCGAGCCAGGAAACCTTTGAAGAGAGACTTCATGCCTCTAAATCCCTCTCATGCTCAGGAGCTCTTTGAACGGTGGGGTTTGGACTTCATCGGACCTTTGAAAACGAGCACAACCAGAAGGTGCCGTTACATCATCGTCGCGGCGGAGTACTTGACCAAATGGGTGGAGGCGTGCACACTACCAGACAACTTAGCGGTAAGCACAGCAAAGTTTATATATGAGCAAATTATTACTAGGTATGGAATCCCATTGTAGTTAACAAGTGATAGAGGAGGACATTTTGTAAACCATGTTATTCGCCTGCTCACCACGGAGTTCAAAATCTATCATTCGTTATCAAGCCCTTACTACCCAAGAGCAAATGGACAGGCCGAGGCTCCCAATAAAGTTCTGGTGTCGATTATATACAAATCAAGCCCGGTCGAAGGCAAGGACTAGGAGGAAAAATTACCCTTTGCCCTTTGGGCTTACCGCACGGCGTATAAAGTCACAACGGGGCATACGCTGTTTCAATTGATGTTCGGACAGGAGGCCGTAGTACCAACGAAATTTATGATTTCGAGCCTCAGGATAGCACTGGAAAATGAGTTAGGAGACATGGAAAGTTTAAGGGAGTGGCTGAACAAATTGAACACGCTGGAAGAGAAGTGATTATTGGCACAGTGGGTGACTGAGGTAACACAGAACAGGCGAAAGGCATGGCACGATAAACACTTGAAATTGAATCGGTTTCAAGCTGGACAGTGGGTGTTGAAGTATGGCGGTTGGAATGAGATCAAGCCAGGCAAGTTCAAGGTTAAGTGGGTCGGGCCGTATCAGATCCGGGAGGTAGGCGACAACGGAGTGATCAAATTGTGGACGCTCGACGGACAGGAAGTTCCGGACATAGTCAACCGGTGCAAGTTAAAAATTTATCGCATGTAGGGTAAGCCTTCGCCATCCAGAATTGTGAACGAGCAATAGTATTGTATTTGCTAAAATAAAATTAAAAAAAAAAAAAGAGAGAAAGTGTGAGAAGCATCGTACGTTCTCCTGGCCATACGGCATATGAGTCTCTTGTCCGTACGGACTTGGCACGTACGATGTCTAGGAAGAATGAACCGTACGGTTGAATAATAAGGCAATATGAAGCATAGGGATGATAAAAAGACATTATTATTATTGAAGGCAATTGTTAGGTTCCTGGAGGCATATGGCTATATCACCATATGGCAGCCTTGGTGAAGATTTTCTAACTTTTTTTTTTTTTTTTTTTTTCCAATTGAAAGCTACGAAGGCTAATAGCAAACGAAGACCAACATTGTTCCAATCAAGCGACACTTTGCATACCCGTGGCTGCCTATCCTGCCGATGTATCCATTTTTGCGCTTGCTGAGAGTAAGTCCTTGAGGCTCCTACATCGGCTTTCGATTCAATGCTCAGTATCAGACCTATTTTCCCGCCCTCACGCACAATTGAAATCGAATTTTAGCCTCTTTCTTATTGGGCTCCCTCCTCTTCACGGATCGATTGCTTCCCTTGTTCCAGCTGACCCTTGAGGTCATCAGTTCTCATTTGAAAGCTGTCCATAGTATATGTTGAAAGTATTGCTCTGAAGAGTTTGATCAGAGGGCACACGTAGCAAGAGTTACAGTGCTCTTCGGGCGAAATCGATAGTATGCTTGCACAGATTCTTTTTTGTATCAGGCGACATGATTCCACACAGATTTTCTTTCAAAGCCGGGTAAGCATGGAGTGATGGCATGAGGACTTGTTCTACAAATGCGTAGGAGAGACATTGCAGAGGAAGGTGTCAGGGCAAGTAAACCATCTGCTATTCTTCAGTCGGCACGTATCCATACCCAGCTTGAATACAAAGAGCTTGACGATGAGACAAAAGTTCTCTCTCATGAACGAGTTCCATCAGAATTGAGAAAAATATTATGCAAGCCCGTTTGGACAAAAAGCTACACAAGCCCAGTTGGCACAACAAATCAATGAAAAACCACAGACCATTCAAGAATACGAGTCAGGAAAAGCAATTTCCAATCAGCAAGTCATTATAAAACTCGAATAGGTGCTTGGGGTAAAATTGTGTGGTGGAAAGAAGTGACCCATCATGAATCAGCTTTCTTGTGGAGTCAGAGACTTATGTTGTTCAGTTTTATAAGAGCTACATGTTTCCATTTGTGATAATTGTACAAGAGATACGTGTAAAACAAGGGAATCCGTACGGCCGTATGACGGGCACAAGAAGGATAATAAGCATCCGCACTCACGTTAAGAAGGGAATTTTTGCAAGCCGTACAGACAAGTAACTGAATTAACGACTTTCTTTTCAGCAAAAGGCATAGTATGCAATCAGCCGATAAGAGAGCTTGGAGGAAGCACCTCGAGCAAGATTCGGCCATGAATCAAGATGTGCAGGCTGGACCCTCTCACGCACGGCCGTGAGGAAAGGAAAAAGGCAAACATAGGGCAAAAGTGCAGAATCAGCCGGATGTGCAGACAATGCCACGGACAGTAGTCTTTGAAGGATTGAATGGTTGGGATTGTCGAAAATGGGGGGATGAACACCCGGATACTCACCTGGTTAAAGCAAGCATCAGGAAGGCGCAGGTGGAGTGGGCTATTCGGATGCCACTGTTCTGTATCCGGGATTTTGAGGGCGTCTTTTGGCCGATGATTGAGGCTTATGACAGGCATTCTCGGAAATGCTCAATTCCGTATTTGGGGTATGACATCGTGGTATCTTTTCGCCTAGCCGATTTTATGAGAGTATTTGGTATACCAGGAGCGGCGCAAGGTGGAGCCAAGATTGATGGTAAACCCAAAAAGATGAGCAAGGAGACGAAGTTGCAGCTAATACGGATGGTGTGTAATGACGAGGTACAACAGCACATCGATACCCTCATGGATACTTCGAAGAAAAGAGGGCTGCGGAAGTCTGATATTCGCGAGGGACATTGGAAGTGTTTGATGGATGTGGTGAAAAGTAGGCTTATAGGATCCAGCAGGGCATCCGACGTTTCTTTCCCATTGGTCAGTATGATGAATGGAATCATGAACGGGAAGGTGTATGACTGGGCTTCACTGTTAGCTACGCGCATGGATGAGTTCATGACCCTGCAGCACAAAACGTTCTATATGCTGCACTATGCCATCGGACTCTTTTTGGAAGCTACGGCCAGGACGGTACCCCATGAGCAACTGGAAGTTAAGCCGAGTCCGACGGCACTTGGCGAGCCTCCGGTAATGCATTGGAAGCATTTGGATTCACCTACAGGTCAGAAGAGCGTGGGCCAGAAGAGGACACGGCAATAGATGGAGGAATCGGGTAACATAGATAGCGGCCGTCAGGATACATCTTGCGACGAGGATGACAAATCTGAGGGCATGGAGGTGGAAGAGGAGGAGGAGGAAGAAGATGAGGAGGGTAGAGTAGTTTCAGCAGTCCTACTTCGCTTCTCGTGGCAATTGACAGTTGCACCGGTGACTACTACTTCAGCTCTAGTAATTCCAGCACCACACATACACACCATGGCGGATGTTCACATTCCAGGGTTCGATCAGTTTCGGCGTCTAGTGGTGATGATCCCTTCACTCTACATCCTACATCACGAACAGTAGTAGCACCTGTGCAACCATCAGTGTGCCAACGGACAGCATCAACCGCAGCCACGAGTATGCAGCCAGCAATTCAGGAACCGGCTCCCATACCTGTAGTAGACAGTTTGCCTCAACCACTTCCAGTGGCGGAGCCAGTAACAGAGGAAGGAGTCAGTCAGGGAGGCACGCAGGAGCAGGTTCGGCTGGAAGTGATTGGGTTAGATGCAGTAGTCACCATAGCGGACACTTTGTTGAATGAGGATTAGGGTATGCATTCCACCATTCTTGAAGCGACACCCCAGGAGCCATCAGTTGTACCAACAAACATAGCAAGTCGGGCGAGTGAGTACTTGAGGCGACGGTTACTTGCCCCAGTCACCAAAAGTCCCTCCATTCAATCTCCCTTGAGAGAGCACACGCACTTGGAGGCCAATTGGTCGAACAGTGAGATAGTCAAGATACCGGCATCACCAGAGGTGGAGGATCAGAGTGCAACGGCAGCTGAAAAAGTGGATGGAGGAACACAGGTGTTAGACCCTCTGCCAGCAAAGGAGGACATGGATATTCATTCTCGCCTGGCTATCATCGTAGAGCAGAGCAAGTCCATAGTAGAGTTGGTGCTAACAGAGCGAAGAAGGGTAGAGGCTGGGTAGAAAGCTCGGGAGACGGCAGAGAAGGCTCGGGAGGAGATGGTCGACCGACTTACCACCCAGCAGCTTGCATGGGAAGCAGAGCGAACAGCCCTGTTAGCACAGCTCGAGGAGAATTCTCGAGGGAAGCAGCAGGTAGAACAACAGTTAGCTGCGGTGGAGCAGCAACTAGCAGCAGCTGAGTAGCGGTTGGTAGCAGCACTTAAAGAGAAAGTGGACTCGGTGCAACAGGCTCATGATCAGAAGGAAGTTGAGTGTCAGGAGGTTGCGTTGATATTGAAGGAAATGGTGGAGGAAAACTCTCAGATTAGAGCTGATTTGTAGGTCTGGACAGATCAAGTGTATCAGCTTCGACGCAGCTGGTCTTCACAGTCGAAGACTCAGCCTTCGGGCTCATGATGTATCAGTTCATGTTCTTTTGTTTTATGAATAATGTAGTTAGTTGTGGGTTTTTGTCCTGTCGTCCGGAGACGACTTTCCTTTTTGGAGGGGATGATGTCGTCAGGAAACAGTGTATCAGGATGTTCTCGACGGGGTATTGGGAGGTTCCCGACGGTGTATCAGGATGTTCTCGACGGGGTATCGAGATGTTTCCGACGGGGTATTGGGATGTATGCTATCAGGCCGACATGTATCGGGATGTATCTGGAAGGTTCTATTATTGTAGTTGATATGTTGTATGTGGCCGACGGATACCTTCTAGAAGGTTCCTCGGATAGTATTTATATCCCCTTTCGGGATCATTGTAGTCATCATATCAGAACCTAATGTAATATCTTGGCATATGCGAATATAATAAGGAGTTCTGCTATTCTTATCTGCTATCTGTATGCATTGTTTCTTTACCCAGCACGGTAAACAGATTGGTAGATCTTATTTTTAACACGCAAGGCATCCTTCGTTACTTTAACCCAATGTAATGAAAGACATAGGTAAAGGTATGACCCTTTTCTATCCCCGCTATATTTCAAATCTTTGCAACATATGCCCTATCCTTATTATGACCCGCTGAGAATATAGAATTAAATAGACTTAAGGGCTTTAGAATTAGTATCATTCAGCGTTATTTGGTAGTAGCAAGGAAGACTTTAGTGAATACTTACAAGAAAACTCCATCATAGGACAGGGGGCACATCCTGCCCTGGTACTCACTGTGTCTGGTGGTTACATCTATATATGATACAACCATACTTTTTATCATATACTCACATACTTGGTATGCATCTCTGTTTTCATACCAGTACCTGTGCCCCCAGATCTTGAAGCAAGTAGGCTTAGTGTTAAATTTTCCAACTGAAAGTATGCAGAAATCAACCCAGAAAATGCTAACAGCATGAATATTTTTTTTATTTCTTGACAATAAATATGTACAATCCGAAATAACTAATCTAATATGACTCACTTGAGGGGCCAGCACACATTGGATTTCTGGAGTGACCTCAGCGTCCTGCAGATTACAAAAAGATTGTCTGACATCTAGTATGACTTGCTGGAGTGGCCAGCACACAGATTGGATTTCTAGACCTCTAGTATAGCTATGTCACAGAGTTCTGTGTTCATGTTTGGTAAAGATAAATTTTGGATTAGATTCAGCAAGGAAAACATTCGAAGACAAGAATTCATGATTAAATTCACCTAATATAAATTCCAATTTGTTTTTATAATATGCATAATAAATACACAAAATATATTGATTTTTTTTCAAAAAGATATTAAAATGCATTTATAGTTAGAGTTATTAGTATTTAGTCTTATTATGTTTTTAATATAAATTATTTATCTATTTTGGCAAATTGCTGTCAAGATGGGAGCTCACTGATAGATGAGTGACCTCAATTTGAAGATAATTTCTTGCAGTTTTTCTAGCTTTGCTATTGTGAGAAGGTTGTCCTAATGAGCCATAAAGAATGCATACATTTCCATAATTTTATCGTCAACACCTCTCTCAAAAGGGTAAATGCTTGTTGTGGGAGCTGATAGTGAGCTCACACACAACAGGATCACTAGCAAACCAAAAATAAAATCCCACAAGAGAGTATGATAATAGAATAGCTTTTTCTTTGTTATGGATGCCAAATGTGTAGTGCCCGAAGTTGCTGGATTCGTCCCCTGCTGCTCGGATTCGGGTCTAGGTCCGCATGGGTCCGGATTTGCCCACGGGTCCGAGCAGGGTCCTTAGTTTGGATTGTGGGTTCGCCCGGGTCCTTGTTGGAGTGAACCCAGACGAATCCATAGCGAACCCAACAGGACCTGGGGCTAAAACAACTTTAAAGAGTGTGTTTTTTCGTTTTTTTCTGATGTACCTCTAAAAGGAACTTAATAAAAGATATTTAACTCATCTAATCTCTAATGTTGAGGAGGATGATGATATAGCAGCATATGGGACTAGTGCAACTAGTTTGGGTTCCAATGATGAGGATCTGGATATAGTTGCAGTTGGGGATGAAGCCATTGACCCCTCATTTTATGATGATCCATTTGACCCTTTAAGGGCATTTGATACGATGATTATTGATAAACTACTAAACACTCGTCATCTATCATGATGTTTCAAACTTTATTATTTGATGAACTAGTCTATGTTTTGCAATTTAGTAATTCAATGTATAATTTTCTTTACAATCATGAAGATCGATTAATGAGCGAGTATTTAATGTTTATCGTTGACATTTGGCATTGATCAATGATCAAGCAACAATTATTTATACTGTGAAATGACTTTGTTTTGCAACTATGCATGTTTCTCTTGTGTGTGTTTATATATATATATATATATACTCATGAGCCCATCCACGAACCCAAATGGGAAAAAAAAAATTTGCCCAAACCCACGAACCCAAACCTCGAACCCGAATCCATCCCTGAACTCGAATCGGCAACTTTGGTAGTGCCCAATAATGGATCAATACCCTATGATTTAAACAAAATGTACACTGAGTCCTTACGTAGGCAAGATGATAGATAGTATTAGACAAGATTATGACAAGTTTCTTAATTTTTATAACATGAGACGATAAAAAGTAAGTGACAAGATAAGGATCACACGATATCTAACACTTATGGAATATTCCCAGACCCTTATGTAAGCTTAACATGCAAAAATGTTTGCATAGGATCGGCTAAAACACCCTATTCGCACAAACAGCCCTGCTTAAGTGCAATTTAAGGAGAAGTCGATAAATGCAGAGATGCATGGATGAGTCTTGGCTACTAGGCCATGTTAGGTACCTTCTACAATATATCTCTTACAAATGGAGCACATAAGGAAAACCACATGGGCATAAGCTTTTCAAATGAGAGAATGCAAGAAAACAATCATGTATCAGTAATGAATGGAGGACTCAACATAACCCCCTTTGATGATTGCATCCACCACATATACAATAGATATTCACCCATAGGAGAGAGAGTGAAACTATATATATTCCTCTCATAATGAAGTATCAACCAATGAAGAATACTTCGAGATGAAATAGAATCCAATGCCGTGCAAATAACATGTCTTCCTTTTGGAAGAAACAAGTCTAATGGTCGATGTAGATGAAACTCCCAACTACAAGAAGAGAAATGAGGGAAGAAACCTCATGATGTTGCTATGTGAAAATTGATCAAGTGCTGCCATGTTAGAGTATGCGACACAAGAATAAGGTGATATCCCAATCAGTGATCGGGGCAAATCAAGATATGTGGAAACTCATGAACAACCTCCAAAGGCAATGATTGTTTGACAACAACAGTGCAATGAGGGTCAATAGAGAGGAGAGATAACTACTCAAATGTGTCCAAATCTGCAATATGAGACTTGCAAAACAAATTTGATAAACTGAAGTATTCTACAAAGCTGAATCTAGAAGACAATGGTGCCCCTGTTGATTAGGAATGATGAGAGCCTTAAGTCATTGATTTTGCTGAAGGAGTTGATGAAGGTGAATCTAAAGAAAACATCAACGTCATCAGTTAAAGATTCGATTCAAATCACTCTAAAGTATCAAACTCTTCGAATAAAATCACAATCATATGGTATGTTATCTAAATCATCAAGAGTTATAAGAAAGTCTACAAGAGAATTCTCTGGGAATGGCTGTGTTTTAGGATCTCTATATATCTTCCAAACTCTAGTAGAAAGAATAAGAGGATGTCCAATGTATGCAATGGAATTTAAGATATTATCAACATGGCATAAAATCACTCTCAAGACATGATCCTTTTTAACAATTACAAACAAATTTCTCATAGGTTAAAGATGAAACCAAGGAAGATTTTTCAAGATGGAAAGACCATACAAAAGTGGTTAAAGATGAAGCCAAGGAAGATGTTTCAAGATGGGATCTCTCCATTGTGTATGGTTTCCCCTTTTCAAGATGATTAGAGAAGGATGAAACAAAAAAGCCATAATGTACTAAGATATAACTCCAAATTTACAAAGACAACAACCCTCAACAACAATTAGAAACCCCCAAAGATGATCAATATTGAAAATGAAGCACCCCTCCCCCCAACCCAACCCTCGCAACACACAAAAAAATGTGAAAAAGGTAGAACATCTATAGGTTTCAAGATTTGCATGTAATCACCGAGTTTTAGATATTGGGAATCATTGAATAAAAGATCCCTAAGGTTGAATTGGAAAAGTGCATGGATAAAATAGAAGAGCTCTTGGCCTTTCCAATATTGTAAGAATCATGAAAATTAGATTAATAGGAAGAAAGTTATGAACTTGGTTGTCTATGTTGTTGGTAAATTCTATATTGTATCCGACTGGTAGAATAGTATCCGAAAGGGTGCGTGACGGTTGTGTCATCCCTTCGGGAAGGTATATGTACACCGTCTGGAATGGAATTTGTAATCATCATCATTGGAGTTATTGTAAATGGATAGAAGGAGAACCCTATAGTAGCCCAAATCACTTTTAAATTGGAGAAGTTCATAGATTTGGAACTTTGATGCCATATAGGAGCTAATAATGCCCTCACACAACCCAGATAACTTCCAAAAAGAGAATTTCCTTAAGAGAGTATGACAAGAGAATAATTTCCTACTAATGGATGTAAATTGGACAATAATCAATTGTTAATCAATCCCTCAAGATTAATACAAAATGTGCACAAGGCCTTGGTTATATAGGCAAAGGGAGAGATGGGATTGGACAAGATTATGATGGGTGTCTTAATCGTTGACATAGGAAACCATTAATTAAATGACAAGATGAGATAAGAGAAGATCACATCACAAGGAAGACCTCTAGAAAGATTCCAAGATCCCCAAGTCAATACGTGAAAACATGAATAGAATCTGTTATGAGGTTTTCACACCATTGCCTCATTGCAAATGGGGACCCACTTTTTTTGCTTTAGCAGTAGTAGTGGTCTTAGGTGTTTTTAGTCGATGGAGTTTTCAAGTCTCCTAGTCTGAGAGATGAGTTTGAGCAATTTTAGCTTGCTGGGAAATCAAGTCTGTCATGGATATGTGCAAAAGCCAGGCTAAGCTAGTTAGGGAGGTGGAGGTTTAACCAAGTGATTGATGAAATGAGTTAAAACCTTTTGAAAACCCTCCTTCTATCTTCAACTCGATCTTAGAAAGTTAAGATAGGTTGTGGGAGGTTACAATGCTAAAGGCATGTTGAACCCTGAACTTTTTTAAGTTTGGATTTTTTTTTTGAAAACTTCCAAAATTTAGAATCTTTTATTATAACTCCTATGAAGCTGAAAACTATCTCAAACATCTTGATAGTATTCGTATAAAATATATTTTAAAGTATAAGAAAGGAAATAAAATATAAAATATAATTGGAGTTATATAAAAATAACTTCAAGCATAGGAAAGAAAACATAAGAAAGAAAACTAATGCAACTTAATTTTTTTTTTATATAAATCACTTCACCATTTGAGCTAAAACTTTGTTTAAGTTTGGATGAAGAGAGATAGAGGTGGCAAAATTCCTCTTAGCCTAGGGATTCCACCCCATGAAATTCCTTAGGGTATAATATCTCTGCCCTAATGAAACTCCGGAGTTAGGATGCAGCCAGACCTCTAGGTGATGAGATTTTGAAGGCATGACAGAGTTTTGGACTTGGTGAATTCCATTTTAGGAAAACCCTCCAATCCTAAAACCTCTCCAAGAAGGGACGGAAAAAATTGATGAAGACAAAATGCGTAAGTTGTGAGAATAAAAATTGATAATCAAAATCATGAAATTGTGAGTTAAAAGATGAGTTTTGAGGCAAGACAAGGTTCATGGAAGGTATTTAAATATTTTTAATACTAGGAATTCCACCCATGATAAGTTGTCAACTTTTGAAATCTCAATTAAAGAAGAATGCAGTTTTCTTCATAAAGTTATGTAACAAGTTGTGAGGACTAAACAATCAATGAGAAAGACTAAGGATGAGATTTTTTTTGAGTAAGAAAGGGGACATGAAATCAGTCAGAATTCCTCTAATCCTAGGAATTATGCCCTTGGTCTTTCCTCTCTCACCAAATCTCCACCCCAACAGTGAAGGAAGTTCTTAATTCAAATCAAATGCCCAAGTTGAGGAGATAGATAACCAATGAATGAAAGAGGCAAAAGTAGCAAGATGAAGAGGTTTAAAGATGAAATGTTGAAGGCAAATTGGAAAGTTTGATTAATACTAGGCATGTAGAGGTGGCAGAATCCCTCTTCTCCAAGGAATTCAGCACAGAATTCCTCAAAAACCGAAATCTCTACCCCCATCAAATTTGATTTTTTCTTGCAAATTTGATCAATTCAATGATTCTACAAGTCTAATGGCAGCAAAGAGAAGTGAAATTCGACAATTCTCTAAGGGTGAAGTCAAGATTTTGGGGTCAAGATGATGAAAGAAAAAGTCTAGTCAGAATTCCTCCAATCCTAGGGGAATTCTGCCATGAGTTTAAACAGATAAAAGGGATGTGAAATGAAATAACCCCAAAATGATGAATTCTGCCAAGCACTAATGAGGACTATCAACAAAATAAGATTTTTGTGGTCACAATTTTTCATGGAAGATGAATTTCATTTCTCAACTCCCAAAAAATCTGCGATGGGCTGAAAATGAAGGACAAAAAGACCAAATTTACAGAATTGAAGAAGATAAAAAATTGATTTTACTCTTTGTCCCTTTGCTAATGGAAGGGTAAGCAATTAAGGATAACATGAAGCCAATTTGAGATATGGTGGAAATCTCCTCTAGAGCTGAAATCTCCGCCTCGGAGAAATTCAACTTAACATGGCCAAAATTTGAGATTTTGATCTCAATCATTGAAAGGCAGAAAACAGTGATTACATCAGCACTAAGGCAGCAAACTATTAAGAAGAGGAAGCAAATAACATTGGGGAGGGCAGCATGCCATCTTGGGAGAACAATTATATCATTGCCAATAGTTTTGAAACTCCACAAGGCTAGATTGTGGAAGCAACAAGTTCAGAGTTTTCTCCCATAAATCATAAGTTGCAAGATCAAAATCATTTTACCAATAAATAAAAAAAAATCAAACTTGAGATTTGCAAGAAGAAAGAGAAATTTGGTCAAATGCAATAAGTGGATTCTATAAGGAGATGGCTCAAGCTTGAGGATTTCTAAATGAGTAGAAAAACTCAAGTCATCAAAGTGCAAATTTAAGCCAAAATCAAAGATGAAATTCAAGAAAAGTCAAAATCTACAAGTGGAAGAATTCTTTTATCAACTTGGTTTCCCTTCAAAAATCCAAGTTTTGCAAGGTAAATCGTTCAAGGAGAGGCTTGGAAGGTAAAAGATGAAGATGATGGCAAGGCTTAGCTAAAGACTTCAAGAGGAGAAATAAGTGGATTCTATAAGGAGATAGCTCAAGCTCGAGGATTTCTAAATGAGAAGAAAAACTCAAGTCATCAAAGTGCAAATTTAAGCCAAAATCAAAGATGAAATTCAAGAAAAGTCAAAATCTACAAGTGGAAGAATTCTTTTATCAACTTGGTTTCCCTTCAAAAATCCAAGTTTTGCAAGGTAAATTGTTCAAGGAGAGGCTTGGAAGGTGAAAGATGAAGATGATGGCAAGGCTTAGCTAAAGACTTCAAGAGGAGAAATAATTGGATTCTATAAGGAGATGGCTCAAGCTCGAGGATTTTTGAATGAGAAGAAAAACTCAAGTCATCGAAGTGCAAATTTAAGCCAAAATCAAAGATGAAATTCAAGAAAAGTCAAAATCTACAAGTGGAAGAATTCTTTTATCAACTTGGTTTTCCTTCAAAAATCCAAGTTTTCTTTGAAGGAATCCAACCACATGAAGGATTTCATCACTTCAAGAATCAGAAGATAAAAGTTCATAATTACAATCAAGTGCAGTCATGACAATGAGGAAATCTCAAGAATGAAGATGGAAGAAGATTTAAGAAGATGAAGCTATTAGAAATAGGAAATATTGAGAAGGGGGAGTGAATCAATATTTCACAAACTTTTTCCCAATTATGGATATCATTTACAAACTTACAACTTGCATATGAAAGTAAATGGATTATGCTGAATAGTAAACACAACCATAAAATAATGCAACACATAACACCACATTTTGTTAACTAGGGAAACCCTGGCCAAGGGAAAACCCCAGTGGGGATGGTACCCACAAAATGATCCACTAATCAAAAGTATCTTGCGAAAGATATTGACCCTGCTAGGATTCTATTGCATCCGTATAGTGTCTCGGTCCTTGTTAGAAGCCTCAACCTTGTTAGGAGTTGTTAGAACAATTACACAAAGTATGCAAGATGAGCTCACTGCCCAAACATGCAATATACAATAATGTTCTTCAATACAAGAGATAAATACAAAAAATCTCTTAATGCTGCTGATATCCTCAATAGCTGATTTACCTTTGCTGCTCTTCACAAAACTGATCATATATTCGCACTGCTTTGATCAAACATTAGAATTTGGCATCTCAAAACAATAGCTTATCAATGTCATGGACATCTGCAAACTTTGCATTTCAAGTTCTGTCCTTTATACCAAGTTATTGCAAAATAACCTATATTGTTGGCCTTCATACCTTTCACACGTGACCCAAAACATAACATTATAATTTTCCCACTTTTAGTTAAGTCATTGTTTTGATAAACAAAACAATTCCTTGACCCAAAATACTCGATTCCTTATCTTTATCTTGTTTAGTCGGCTCATTACTACAATTGGGAAAATTGCTGTAACTTCTTCCGTACAGTTCGTACAACCTTGCGCACTTACGTGCATGATCAATGGACTCTACTCTATTTGTCCATAAGTTCACACGTGCTGATCGTCTCTCAATGAAGCTCGCCAATCAAATCTCTATCTCTGTTGTCAGGTAAACTAAGTGATACTCATACAATTTTCTAAGTCTAATTGTTAGAACTGTATCTTCACATCTTGCTCACTTTATGTTGAATATATGTTGCCATAAATGACAACATCATACTGTCTAACCTAGCCAAGTTGCCAATAGAAGCAATTTGGAAATATTCCATTACTATTAAAGGCTTGGCAATGTTGAGTATTAGGAGATAGTTTCTCATCACCAAAGGTTTGGTCAAGTCCACAATGAGGATGATGCAGTGGCACCTGCTTGTCTTCTACCAATCAAGTTACACATGTCCAAACACATGCAATCATATCATGCCAAGTGTACAATTTTATCATTGGCTATCAAAAGTATTTTAATTTTCTTATTGGCTCACAAAGTGGTGCCTTCATGTGATTAGTTGATAGAGTGGAAACCTTAATTAGGGTTTGTAGGGATCTTGGTCCTTGATCTTGAATTGATCTTTGTAGTTCATTGAACTATAAAAGGCCAAAGCCTTCTCATTTGTAAGGGATTAGTTTTAGAGTAGGTTAGCTAAGGTAGAGACTTGATGAAAGTGTTATCATAATGCCACCAAAGTGATTGATGATCCATTTTTGGTCTTCAGTATCCCATGGTTTCTTCAATTCTCACTTGGAGTAGATTTCATTTCATGTTGTTTAGAAGTGTTTCTTTTGGATGAATGAAATTGTGGATGTTTACTTGCTTGACTTGAATATAAACTAGGCCACTAGCCTCTTGCTAATTGTAAGTGCACCTTGTGCGGTTAGCTAGTGATTGTACTATACTTCAATTGATATTCAATCTTTAGTTTGCATCCATTAATGGGATTGAAGAGGAGATATTGATTAAAAATTATTCTAGTATACCTTAGAAGCTTGCACTAGGTGGAAGGAATTAGAGTACAAGTTCATCCATGCTTCCTTGCTTAGGAGTAGAAGTAAAAGAAGTCAAGTTTAAGTCAAGCTCAACAATTGAAAACTCAAAAACTATATTTTCATTGTATGTTGTCAAGCTGAATCTTTAGAAGCAAGTTGATAAGTCTCAAGAAGTAGCGTAAATCCCCCTAGTGATTCTAACAAATCACATCATTTCACTAAGCAAGTATCCACGAATTAGAGGAACCTTGAAGTCATTTTATGATCTTACTTTGCACATTTAGCATAAGAAGTGACCTTATGTAGGAAAGAGTTGGAAATTTGGCATTTCATCTCAAAACATTAGGTCTTTGATTTTGCATGTTGTAGGGGAACAAAACTCACATCAACATGACCTACTAGGTGAACTAGTTAGGTAAAGTATTCCATTCACAACAAACTCATTCCTTCTTACAATTGTAATGTATATCGCTTCTTATCAGGCCCAAGGCTGTTAAAAGTGACATGGGATGGAGTGCCTTCGTTCGTAGGCTTTGTACTAATATCTCTTTGGTAGTAAGAAGCCCTAACATTCCTCTCCTATTGTTCTCACAACGTTGTAAAGGCAACAACTTCTAATTGTGTATATGGGCTTGAAGTAGATTCTTTTCTCCAATGACATTTTGAATTGCCTGTTCTTCTTTGTTAAAGGGGATAATGAAGATTCTTTAATTTTGAGAGTCCAGGTCCATAGAACTGCAATTGCAGATGTAATTCGAGAACAACTAATTCTTTGCCATCTTATGTAGATAAGGACGTGATCAAGTTTGAATAAATATTGTGTTTGCTATTAGGAGGATTTGCAGTCTTTACAAACATGCTTTCTAATCAATTGTCATACATGAATTCACTCATTCCATGTATTAGACCATGACCACTTAGTCCCTTGGATCATTTGCTAGATATTTTTTCTTCGTTGATGATTGTAGCCATGATGTCCCACAAATCTACACTATACGATATTTCACTTCTTTCTTTCTGGTCAATGCCTTGTTGGACTTGAAATCAACACCTTTTTTCACTTCTCCATAAATGTGTGATGATGAATTTGTCTAGTTGATCTAGGTATCAATTTATTTGTTCCATCCAATTTGAGATATTCCAACTAAAGGCATTGCATGTTAAGACAAAATCGATTCCTATCAACGAATTCCCTTCAATGCCAATTCAGGGATAATTTTTCTTAAACACATATTTTCAGATATTTTGTAATTGTTGAGAAATTTGCATCATTGTTTTTTCTATTAGGTTGTTTAATGGACCAAGCCCCAAGCCCCAATTCACTAGAGATGCTCCTTGAAGCCTCGTCAAATTTTAAGTTTAGCCTACCTCTTAAGGGTGATGTCCACGTTGCATTCTTTCATTTTGTCTGGTTTCCATAGTTGTTGTAGGAAAAGGTGGGGGGCTTTCAATTAAGGCTAGTTAATGCTTATATGATTGTCCTATGATGAGAGATTCCAAAATTTTCTTCCTATGAACCTTGGTTTTTGGTGGGCATGCATTAGTCTCAATTTTTTTGATAATAATCTTTATTGGAGAGACCTTTTCCCTAATTCTTTTGGCATTTTGTTCCTTCCGCAGTTGTCACACAATCATGTTGGGGGCCTCAACCCACATTTTGGCCCAAGTGAGCATTTATATGTTTAGGTCAGCATTGGAAAAATTAAGTGATCTTGAAGGGTAGGGGTCTGACTACCTTAATTGCTGTCACATCCACTCTCAACATTCCTACGCAATGTTTCAGTACAATAGCAGGTTGATTTGTCATTATTTTTTGCATACAGGACACCAGGTTTTGTCATCTCTTGTTAGATTATAGTTATGTTAACTAGGCCATGGTAAAGAATCAATCTTCGTAGGACATTCGAGCTCTAGCATTTTGCCATGGTTTCATTTGAAGCCCATAAATATGTACTTCAGAACCTATCTGGATATAGTATCTGCTAGATTTAACTCCACACCTTATTATTTCATCCTCTTAATTTGATAGGACTGCATTTTGAGAGCTCCTTAGTGAGAACTTGTGTCTGTGTAATTGTAAATTTCTTCCATGTGAAGTTCTATCTAGTGTTTTCATTCTTAATTCTCATGTAGTATCGAACATTATCTCCATACATCTTTTTCGATGGCTTCTATGCCATCTTCAATCTTGAGAGTTGATGAAAGAGGCTTATGTTGGTTTCATGAGTCATGGTAGAATAATGTCAAGTTACCATTGTTATTTTTCCCCATGAAAAATGCTCAGTAATTATGGGTCTGCTCTTTCATCATGAAGTTCCATAACTGAGCCACATAGAAGATTGACAATTGTGTGGATGTGATTTGGTTTCCATCAGCAAGTTGTCTATTTTGCAGTATCTTCCTCCAAAGAGCATAGGGACTCTTATAAACTCTTGAGGAAAGATTTTCTCGTAGAGCCCTATTTTGTTGTTAATTATCCTTAATACCAGTATCTCAACATTCAATTTTGAGTTTTGCATTATCCTAGGAAATTAGAGGGATCGTCTTCACCTCATTGGAGCACTTCAACAGAAAATTGCATTGTATTCCATTGATTTCCTTCTCAACTTTCTAAGTGAGAGAAAATGGGCATAGCAACAAGGATCACTTTAATCAGAGTGCTTCTCCTTGCAAATGTGAGCCATATGTCTTTCCTCTAATTTTTGTATTTCCTGATTGTATCAGCCCACAGACATCATATTGCCCCTTGGAATTGTAGAATTCCAAACGGGTACTTGAAATTGACTCTATGTCGAATACCAACACGGTTGCAATCCTTCTTTAAGCAATCCTTTTGGTGTTAAAGAGATAGATCTTTGACTTATCTTTGTTGATCAGTTGCACTGAGCATTAAACATAGTCTTCCAAGGTAGTTTTAATAATCGCATTCTCTTCCATCATTAGGATCTTGTATAACAGTGTCCAGCAGTGAATAGCTAATGGGAGATAACTTGTGTGTCTTTAACTATTGATACACCTTTATAGCATCCAGTCTTAGAAAGCCTTGTGATTGGTGATACCCTACTTAATGCTTCTACCATTATTACAAATAGAGAGGGAGACATATAGGGTTTCTATTTGATTCCCCTAGTAGGATCAAAGATATTGGAGGGGGCATTATTAAAAATAAAATAGAATCAAAGTTGTGGATACACAAGAATACATCCATCCTAATGATTTCTGATTGAAGCCCATTTGTCCTGTAATTTCTAGAAATTTCCAACCCTAATAAGCTCTACTTATACGAATCATAAGAGTTGTACCTTTTTGTTATATTTCCTGATGGATTTATGGGCTACAATAAATCCTTCCACAATATTTCTTCTAGGTACAAATCTGCTCTATTATTGGGATATTATTGAATTAGGATCTTCATTTGGTTAGCCATTATCTTGGAGATAATTTTTTTTGTAATGTGTTGCATTGGGATATTGGCTGATTGCCTGTAAGTATAGCAACACTATTTGGCATCCTACTTCTCAACCTTCACCCTCCTAACATCGAACTTAATTTTTGTATACACCTAATTATTGTGATTTTTTTTTCCTTGATTGCAAATTGCTTTTTGGATTACATTTTGCATTTTGTGCTTTCGATAAAGATAACATTAGTTCACTTCCAATTTCTTGTGTTTATTTTTCTCAAGTATAGCAGATGTAATTCTGTTTCTGTTAAATGATTATATCTAAACCAATTATAAATTGGCCCCCTCATCTTTGTTTTCCGTTCATTTATTTTATGCAACTGTAGTAGGTCTTCCCTACACTCATTATTTCTGTCCATTCTGTTTGCATGTTAAGTTTTAATTATATTATAACTTTCCATGTGATTATTTTTACCCATTATCGTGGTTGCGATTTTCTATCTGCATTTCTTATTAATTTCTGTTCTTGTAAACTTATGCTCACACTAAATGAACCTGTCATTCAAAAAGACTTAAAAAAAAATGCAGTAACTTCTGTATTGCTTAAAAGGTTGACCTTTTGGCCCGTTTTCTACATTATTAAGTAGTTCTGTTGTTGACATCATTTTCCATAAGTAAATGTTATTTAGTGTGAAGAGATTGCATTTTCTTGTCATAGTCTGGACCTGCTATAGAAATTAGCATTACAATTCTAGCAAGTGATCTTTAGTAAGATTTGCATCTGACTTGTTTTCAACTATTTGGCTGTTCCATTTCTTGAGATGATACCTTCTTTTTTAAGATTTTGATGCTTATTTAGCACCTGTTTTGCAGAGTGGTTGGAGATGCCAGGATCACTGATTCTTCTATTGGTTGTAACCCCCGACTTAGTTGCAAGTTGTAGAAATGGATATATTGGTACTATTGTTAGCCTCATTATTGGTGCTTATCTTCTTCAAGAGCACATCAGGAGCCGTGGGGGCTTCAGAAATGCTTTTGCAGAGAAACGAGGCTTCTTTAACACCATTGGCATAATTTTGTTATTTGTCTCGCCTTTATGGGAGTTGGTAAAATTGATAGTTTGAGCTTCCTGGACTACCATTTGGTTTCTGTTTCCATCAAGCTGAGAATTTCAAATTGCCTAGAAACTTGCTTCTGAAAAATGAAACTAAGAATTTTCAAATTATTTATTTGTTCATGTGTGGTTGTGAAGTCGGAGAACATTGGTGTACTCTCATTATCGATTATTAAAGAAAGTTATATTGTGTAGCACATGGACATTGTTAAGCTTGACGTTGAATGTACTTTCAGTGTGTCTTACTTTTTCAATGCCCAAGTATAAGCAGTGTATTTTAATATGAACATTATCCTTGTTATGATTGAATATAATGTGAATGCAATTTGTAAGAGGGAGGCAAATTAGATGTCTGTAATAATGTAATTAACTAGAGTTTTTTATGGAAACTTTGTGATCAGTGATACCTCCTTTATCTTGAATCTTGCTTCTGAAAAAAGAGTATGAAAGTGCGTAACAAAAAGTTCCCATCTTGTACTACCAATAGAAAATAATAGTTAAAATGTTTCTGTTTATTTCAATATCAATGGAATATTAGTTTAGTCTCCTTTGATGGCATAAATTTCAGTCCTTAGAAATACTTTGTTCTATCTTGAACTGTCACATAGCAGAGTCCAGAAACAAGTGGCAGTAAAATGGATATGAAGTGTGTCTACCTCTATATGACAAATTCAATACGAATGAATGATATATCAGATATCTTTACGGAAATCTCTGTAATGTCTACAGATGCCTGCTTTCCAATATAATGAAATTGCTAAACAATTAGGCAGTTAAAGATGTTTTCACACAGAGGGTGGTAGTGGTACAGATCAGATTGCTGAAAGATTAACTTAGGAAAAGTAACAGGTGGAGGACATCAAAAAGTAGAGAAATAGATTGTGAGTAGTTCTGAGTAACTTAGATCTATAGAACTGTTCAAAATGTACACTGGATCTTATTACTATAGAAACATGTAAGAGTGATCATATAAATCGTGTGGAGAGACCTTGCACTCTTATGTGAATACGTCAAATTTATATGATTAAAATGATTTGTTCCAGGTACCAAGTGAGAAGTAAAAGCGGGGCTGAGATTTTTGATAACCATCCTAGCACTCATTTTTTAACACCTCACAACATTTGATTTGTGGAAGTAGCCAATTTTATTGGTATCTGTATAATAAGCTGTAATGCACTCTTATGTGAATATGTTCCAGTGACCAAATGAGAAGTAAAAGTGAGGCTGAGATTTTTGATAACCATCCTAGCACTCAGTTTTTTACACCTCACAACATTTGATATGTGGAAGTAGCCAATTTTATTGGTATCTGTATAATAAGCTATAATTGGTATGAGGCCATAATTTCCCTACAGTATAACCAATTCCCTTGGCAACTCTACAAACTGCTTGCAAGCAACCCTTGCTCATCTCCTGCTCTTTGCCCTGCAAAATAGTTCTGAGTAACAACAGTTTCTTATTTTTCTGCTTTGGTACCTATCTCTGCTCTCTGGAGATCCTCGGCTTATCTTGAGCATCCTTTTTTGACTTAAGGTGCTCTGCAAGAACACATTTTTTGTTGCCTCTTACTTTGAATGGGTGGTTTTGCAAGAGGATCCACGCTTGGGTTTCTCAATGCATCTTCCCCAGTGGTTGTTGCTTTGTAGACTGTAGGTCAGTGCACATTTGTTGCTTGCTCTCCATGTCCCTCTCAAAAAGGTTCGGTGGTTGTTAAGGGCTTATGGTGGTGGACTTTCTTGGTAATAGTTTTGGATTGGCTTCTCCTAGTTGTCCATCTTTTCCGTCCACACTGGGTGTTAGTGTTTTTTCAGCTGAGAATTGTATGACTGTTCGTAATATTGTAGGCACCAAGGGGCTTGCTTTGAAGTTAAAGATTTTACGAAGCCCCTGTAAGCAAACAAAAATCCAAAGCATCCAATGCTAGAGAAAGGAATGCAAATTTTGAGAGGTGTATGTTCTATTTTATGAAGCATTGGTAAACAAAGTTCCAATACTAGACAAAGGAATGCAAAATTTGAGAGGAAATTGTTATGATGTTGCTATTAGGATTATTTTTGAGTCAAACTCATTGACCCATGTTTCATGAGTAGTGATTCACATGAATCCATCTCTCATGAGAATAAATGGAACACTTTGACACTCATTAGATCTAGGAGGTGTTCATAGAGGTGAAGCATTAGGACTTCTTGGGAGGTCACCCATCCCAGTACTACTCTAGCTTGAGTGTGCTTAACTATGGGTTTCCTCTGTGGTTAAACCCACTCTACTTGTAACCTCATTTGCAAAACCTTCTCCAAGTGTTGTGCCTTATGAATTATTCATTAAAAATCCAATCATATACAAAGTGACTCTATAATGGTGCTAAGTAGGTCTCCGCCCTTGTTTACATCAATTAATGGGTGCATGAGTCTTTACATGACACAAAAGAATAAAAGAATGAGAAGATAAGAAGAATGCAGTTGTAAGATGATATGGAAGTCTTTAGAAGCTCTAGAAATGGAAGTAGACCTTCTATAGGCATTTCTAGGAGTTGAACTGTTGTCAAAATGTGTTTCTGGTGCATGGAATGCTCTAAATTAGGAGTTGATAGTTAATTGTCAGCGCACTACTGCTTCTTCAAAACTGCCGGCCACCTCTATAAAAAGCGCACCTGCGCACCTTGGTGATAGGTTAAAAAAAAAACCAAAGTTTTGGTGTGTCAAATCTATATTTCCAACATCTAGGTTTTTGTCCCGTTTTACACCAAAACGGTGTCTGGATGTTTGCTCTTGCATTTCTCTATAATCTCCGCCACTAGGGTAGCTTCTAACAAATCCAAAGCCCCATATTTATCTATCACTAGCTGCCGGTAGTTGCTGACTTCTATCCGTGTTGCCACAAAATCCTCAAGCTTGGTATCCATCTCCAATAATACCTCTTCAGTCTTGAATGCTTGTCTTATGTCTTCATCTGACGAAGCATCTTCGAATGTTCCTCGGAATTGTTGGACCACTATTTGTGTTGCAATAAGCTTGGTCTTAGCTTCATCTTCAAAAATCTCAAGTCAAGCGTCATTGTAGTACATTTCTACTTTCAAAAATTGCTCTTAAGTCTGATCCTTGATCCTCTGGATCTCTGCATGTAATCCTTCCATTACTTTATTGCCATCTGATATCTTCTCAATCCATTCATCGAGCTTGTCTAGCTCCTTAGCAATATATGCCTCCATCATCGAACGATACCTTTGACCCTTTATTGATTTCATTGCCTATAGGTCTTTAGCCCAGGTATGTACTTCATCCATTAGCCCAAAATCTTGGTTCATCATCCATTAGCCCAAAATCTTGGTTCACTATGAAAACCAACTTGTCAGCATCTTACTGGATGTGGTGTAACAGGTTCAAATTACCCTGTATTATCTGTACACCTTTCTCTTGAAAATTGTCATGCCATTGCTAACAGCTTCCAAAAATGGATCTAACTGTGCTGTCCTTGCTCCTCTTCTATCTAATGTTGCCACGATAGTAATCTCTAGATTTTCTAGGTCGATTGGGCCCACCACTTCATTTAAGTAGCCTCTTAGTAGCTCATTTTGTTTCTGCAGTGCTATCAACTTGTACTCATCCTGGTCCATATGCCTGATCACCTCTTTCAGACTCGTAGTGATCATCACTTTGGCTGTCTACCATGGGTCTTCCCAACATGACCTCGTTCATTTGGTAGTCTTTAGGAGTTAGTTGTTCGGTGTCAGCATGCGGAGGAGGAATGACTATGTGCAAGCAAGTTCTGATCTTCGTTCTTCATTTTGGTTGGTGGGGGGGGGGGGGGGGGGGGGGGGGGCGGCGGTGCAAAAATGGCTAACAATTTTGGTGACTCACAGGGGATGCTTGCTTGCTAAGCATGGATCAGTGGCCTTAAGCAATCCGTTGGGCTAAGGAGTTATAAAAATGAGATTTGTTGTACATTGTCTGAAACCATAAGAATTTGTCTCCTCTGTAACCTCAAAATTTCAAAACTTTTCTATCTCTTGGGGAGAAGCCTGTGCTTGTGCACTTCTTGGAAAACAAGAGAAACTACTCTAATATGTACATAAAGCCTTAACACTCCTCTAAAATCAAGGTTCAAGGTAAATTCCATTGACTGGAATTGGTAGAACATCACCATCAAGCCTAGATAGATGAAAAGCGTTGGCCTCTTTACAATTGGTGATAATATAAGGACCACTCCACATAGCATCAAACTTGGAGTGCCTACCTGGTTTGACTCTGTCTGCATCCCACTTGAGAACAAGGTCTCCTTTGAAAACTTTGGCTATTGCCTTTTGTCAACACTTCTTTTGACATGTTGTTGATGAGCCTCAAGTGTATGCATGGCCTGTTGTCTCTTTTCTTCCAACTCAATCAATTTCGCTAACCTGATTGTCATGAAATTATTCTCTTCTAGCTCCAATTGATGAGCTAACTCAAGAGAGGAGAACTCCAATGAAATAGGAAGCCTGGCTTCCCTTCCATATACCAACATGAAAGGCGAATTCCTTACTGCTCTCTTGGGTATAATCTCATTAGCCCAAAGGGCCATCTTCAACTTGGCATGCCAACTCCTCTGACTATCTTCAATTGTTCTCTTCGTGATTATGATAAGGTTCGTATTGGAGGACTTAGCTAAGCCATTTCCTTGGGGATAGTAATTTGAGGAAGTGCTCAAATATATCCCATGTTCTAGAGCCCAAGAGCATATATGAGCTCCAATAAAAGATTTGACATTATCAGATATGATAGTTGATGGAACACTAAATCTGGTTACAATTCCATCAAGGAATTCAACCATTGAGGCTTCTGTTGCAGCCTTCAAAGCCACTGCCTCTGTCCATCTTGTAAAGTAATTTATTGCAGCTAAGATCCACTTGTGACTAGAGCTAGAAGGTGGATTGATTGGGCCTATAAAATCTAATCCACATTGGGCAAAAGGTTGATCAACCTGAATAGGATGGAGAGGAGGGCAACCAAACTTTGCTTTCTTGAGAAAAAAACACATTCCTCACATTTCCTTACCCACTTATGGTAGTCATTGAATAGGGTTGGCCAATAGTAGCCATCCCTCATTATCTTCATTGCAGTAACTCTGGCTGAGAAATGGCAACCAATAGGACCATCATGAAATTCTTTGATCATCCTATCAGTTTGATCAGGGTTAATGCATCTCAATAGGGCTCCATTAAGATCTTTTTTGAAAAGAATCCCATCCACTAGGACAAAAGGGATAGACTGCAATCTGAACTGCCTTCTTTTAGCTCTGTCTAATCCTTGTGGATATCCTCCTCCCAAAGAAGGTTGTCATGTCATGTATCGAATCATTCATATTTTCATCCCCCATTGGTTCTGCTGCTTCTATAACTAGAGCAACCTCCTTAGTTGTCTCCTAGGATGAAATCATCTGTTCACACAGTCTTTTACCCCTTACAATCTTGGTGACCTTGATCTCTATCTCATACTCCATGACCTTAGTGATCCATCTAGCTCATTTTTCATTGATATCCTTGTTCAACAAGAACTCCTTCACACTTGCATGTGGGACTAGAAGTTGAACTTTGCTACGTGATAACATATGTCTGAATTTCTTTAAAGCCCTTATGACAAAGAGGACCTATTTTTCTACATAACTGTACTTATCCTCATAATCCTTTAGCCCTTCATTGAAAAATGCTATAGATTGTTCTTCATTAGCATCATTCAACTGTGTCAGGACAACTGATATACTTGACTCACCTCCAAAAGTATAAAGAATGAAATCCTTATCAAAGTTGGGATTGATAAGTGTGGGAGCTGATGTAATTGATTTCTTGATCTCTTCAAAATTAGCCCTGCCTTCTATAGTCCATGTGAAAATCATATTCTTTTTTAGCATGGTTGTAAGAGGCTTGACCATGGTAGCAAGATTAGGAATAAATCTTCTTACAAAGTTAATTCTACCAAGGAAGCTTTGCAACCATTTCTTATGAGTAGGAAGTGGAAGAGCAAGAATTTCCTTTGTTCTTTCTGGATCAATGGTTAAACCTTCCTTAGACACAATGTGTCCAAAGAACTTTCCTTGATTGGTGGCAAACACACACTTACTTGGATTCAAGGATACATCATACTCTTTGCATTTGATGAATACTTGCCCTAGATGGCTAGAATGATCTGCCACAATCTTGGAGTAGACTGCTATATCATCAAGGTAGACCAACACAAACTTCTCAATCATGCTCCTGAAAGCCATCTCCATTGCCTTTTGAAAGGTAGCACCTACATTAGTTAGTCCAAAAAGCATCTTTCTATAGGCATAAAGTGCTCCATTTGGTAGTAAAAGTAGTTTTATATCTATCAAACTCTTGGACTAACACTTGGTTATACCCTAAAAACCCATTTAAGAAGGAGAATCTTTCAGAGCCATTGATCTTGGACAATATTTGTCCCAACGAAGGGAGAGGATGGTGATCTTTAAGAGAAGCCCTATTAAGGTCCCTAAAATCTACACATAGTCTAATCTCTCTATTCTTGTTCCTAACAGGAACAAGTTTGGCTACCCAAGAAGAGTGCTTGATAGGAAAAATAATGTTAGCCTCTATCAGCTTGGATAACTCCTTTCTCATCATTGCTCAAATCTATGGTATGTTGAAAAAAACTTGGGTCAAAACCCTTTAAATCATCATATGTCCATGCAAATATATCATTGAATTCTTGACATAAATGAACATACTTTTCTTGTTCAACTTCAGAGCATACCTTTCATAGACCGAGAGTCTCCCCATCAGCAATGACAACTGGTATATGATCATCTTTATTTGCAGCCAAGTTTGAGCCTCTACTCCTTGCTTGATCATCAGGATTGAAGATACTCTCTAAAGTTATTAATCCATCAGGCAATTTTTTAGGACTAAGATTCATGATCTTGGCCACCATATTGGCCTTGTAGCTCGAATTGTTTTTTTGTAGAGAATTCTGCTTCATTTTGTGAGAAATTGATAATTTGCACATAAGAATCAAACACCTACCAAGTTGTGCAATTATCCGGAATACTATAACTTACAACCATTTTGATTTGTTGCTCTTTGTTATCTTCAACATGCTCTGGTACATCATAATTAGCACCAATGGCTGCAAGTCTCTCAACATGTTTGTTTTCTCTTCTAGGGACACTCTGGATGTTGAAAGCTTGAAAGCACTCTAGTAGATCCCACACTCTGTGTTTGTATGATTTGAGAAGGTTGTTCTTTGTGACATTCTGATTCCTGATTTGATTAACAACCAACTCATTGTCCTCAAATAACTTCAAGAGCTTGATACATCTCCTTTGTGGAAGTTGGAGACCTTGGATCAGAGCTTCATACTTTGCCAAATTATTGGTGTAGCTGAATTGAAGTCTATAAGAAAAATAATACTTCTCCAATTCAGGGGAAATGAGCATGACATCAACACTTGAACCATTTTTATTTCTTGAGCCATCAAAGGACACACTTCACAATCCACTTGTATTTTATTTCTCTTTCATGAGATTGGGAATAGGAACATTCTCCTCAAATATGCAAGGTTCCAAGACATATCTCCCTAGCTTCTTGTATTGGGTCAAATTGATAAGTAGTGGCCCACTCATCCAAAAGGTAATTAGGTACTTTTTTCAAGGAAGTAGTAGGCTCATGTGCTATGTCTTCATCATCAACTTCATGAATTGTGCAATTCATATTTATGGGACTAGGAATGTAGGTCTTTATATGATTGTGGGCTAGAGGCTCTACCCTTATGGAAGCTTTTGTCCCATATCTTGTTCTAAAAAATATATAGGACCAGTCAAATGCAATATAGCCACCTACTTGTGCAGAGAAATCCCTAGAAAGACAGATGGCAAAAAATGGTTTGACCTTAGCTACTGATATGTCTTGAGTGACAATACAATTGGGGCAAGCATGTAATGCCATTTCCACATTTTTATGGATTCCTGCTGTTTTTGATAGAGCTGCCATCTAACTAAAGGACATCTCTAACCATTGGCTCATATTTAATGCCAAGGAGGTCGGCTATACACTACATTACAGAGCTAATAGCCCCTGAATCAATCATACAATTATGGACTAGCTTGTCCCCTATGATTAAAGAGACATAAAAGGGAGGAGGTCTATTTTTTTCTTACCTGTTTCTTCCCCCTTTGTTGGCTGCACCAAGCTTGTTGCATTTTCCTCTCTAGGTGGTTGATCTTTCACCTCTATGCTCTCTAACTCTTGCTGCAACAACTTCTTCTATGATGGTATAACAACAACAACATCCCATATGGAGAGATTAACAATAGCCTCTACATTTGATCTACACTATTGAGAGGAGTACTAACGACTTTGGTTGGAACTTTGGGAGCTATGGGGGTTGATGGCTGAAATTGAGTAGTTTGAGGCTCAGTAGACTTCTTGTTGCCCACATCTTTCCTCTGTTGAGGAGCAACATATGGTTGTGCATTCATCACTGGCACATTAGGAGCAACACCTGAAGTTGAAGCTTGATTTGGTGGAGGGGGGATGACATCCTCAACAACTCTTTTTTTGCGTCTGGTATTATGAGCTATAACATCATGATTGATATGACAATATTCCTTTGGTTGATGATTCTTGAAAGAACAATCATTCCGTTGTTGTAAATGAGAAGCATCAATAGGTTGATTAACATTATATTGCTTCCCTACTGCTTGTTCTTGTGTGGTTAGTGCCAGGAAAGATTTTCCCTTCTGACACATACAATATCCATAGGAATAGTTGCAAGAAGGGCAAAAATCTTGATCTTGAGCAAGATTGTTTTGAGGGATTGATGCTCTGTTTGGGTTTGTGTTTGCATTTACAACAGGGGCAATACTAGTAGGTCTGTTCTGACTATGTGAGGCATGACCCTATCCTTGATTTGGAGGCCTGTTATACATGGGGCCTTGATAATGAAGATGGGGGGGCTTATTTCTTTGAGCTTGTTGCCTCTTGATGGTCACCGACTCATTACTCATTTTTGCATCACTGCATTCCTCCATTTTCCTTTCTTGATCTTGCAACTTCTTCTCTATTCTGCATCATCATTTGCATCATGGCCTCAATCTTATCTATTCCATTGGAAGATGTGGAAGCTATTGGGATTAGAACAAGAGACTGACTTGCAGAGGTAGTAGGAATAGGGGCTATTGTAGGCTGATGATTAGGCATGTTAGGAAAGAAAGGCATTGGAGGTCTTGGGGCTAACTTTCCTCCTTGTATCAAGATATTCTTTGCACTTATTGTAATTTCATAGGTAGCTAGTAAAGTATCACCTCTCATGGATTGTAAGATGGTAGCATTATCACTATTAAAGGCTATGAGGCAATACAAAAAGATATTACAAGGGGTAGGCTTCACTGTATCAAGTATTCTATCCCATGTCGTCTGAAATCTATAATTGAAGTCTTTCATATGTCCATGGGGTGCCCTTTTAATGGTAGTTAGCTATTCTAAGAGTGATAGATGATCACTCTTATCGTCAAAATGTTTACAAAGCCTTTTACCTAACTCATCCCAGTTAGCAATAGAGTTATGGGGCAATCCTCTATACCATTGTAAGGCCTTTCCTTTTAGTGACAAGGTTAGAAGTCTAACAACAACATCATCCACTGTAACACCATGTATATTGCAAACATTTGAAATTTCTTGAATATATTCTAAGGGAGAGATGGAAATCTCACCAGTGAAGTCTGGTATACTTTTAAGTGCAACAACTAGAATATCATGTCTCTGAGCTAGAATGAGGGGACTTCCACCACCGAAGGTGGAAAAAGCATGGGCTCTAAGCTATGCCATATGGAATAATGATCTATTCAAATGAAAAGATGGCACCCTAGGCTGTGACCTATCAACAGGAGGAGTGGAGAGAGATCTTGCAGGCATATGTGTTATTGCTACACTCCTAACCGGTGATAGATATAATCTATTTCTCTTTCTTCTAGGGTTTTAAAATGAGAGCTCAATATATTGAAAGTTACCTCTAGAAGATGTCCTTGTTTGAGCATTGGGCATGAATCAAAACAACTTTGGTCTAGAAACCAAAATGTAGACACGAAGTCGCCAAGTACTTGAAAATGAGCCTCTTGAAGGCTTGAAATACCGAGAGTAACACTATATTCTCAACATCAATTTGAAGTTCTTCTCTTTGACTGGTACAATTAAACCAGTAGACCTAAGAATGCTTCAATATTTGTCCCATCGGGCATGCCAAAAACTGTTGTCACAAAAGTTTGCACCCTTGCCTAAAGTTTTTACCTAAAGAAAACCTTGTGAAACATGGAAACAATCTCAGTTGTGGGACTTGAACAATGAGATTGAGTCTTTGGAGAAGGCCAACTTCCTTGCTATTAGGGTGCACCTAATTACTTCTTGAAGGGAAAAGGGAGAAGGAATGCATGAAAGAAAACTAACTATCCTAATCTAGAGGGGTGATGCACCAAAATAGAATGTTCAACCTTATCTCTGCCTAACAATGCACTATTCATCAATACAATCTCAAAATACACTGATTCAACCTTTGCTTCAAATCAAAAACTGCATGCAAATCAAGAACCAAATGAGATGCTACAAGGAAGAAATTTCACTCTATAATAGTCAAGGCAGAATAGATATTGTCATATAGATTGGAGAATGAAAATAATACACTAACTAAGGAAAGAAGGTTTTGCACTTATATTAATGGGAGAATGAGGTACAACAAAGAAATATATTCATTCATAGACAAAAATAAATTACAGTACTAGAGCATAGAATACAATGCTATAGAATCAGAGAAAAGACTAACCCTAAGAAGGGTTACAAAACTTGCTTTTATAATTCAAGCATAACTGAGATAGCTTCTGCCCTAAGGCAAAACTCAACTACTACCATTAAGATTGTAGAGAACAATCACTGTAATTCTAGGAAGATTTTATCTTGGTACACATCTAGATGCATGAAATCATATCTTTTACACCAATTCAAGCCCTAAGAAGACAAAAATGGTGACCATTAACACTTTGACTGGGTAGATGGATAAACTAGGTGACGATGGAATGTTGCGTCAAATAGGCATGAAAAATGCAAAAGTAGTTACAGATAATCTAAAGATCGATTCTGCCATTAAGAGCTGCTTGCTTCATTCTTGACACACCAAATTAGATATATCAAGTCAACAGAAGCCAACCATCACCTATACCTTTCTTGCAATTTTATTGGCCATAGACCCTCTTATATTTTTTTAGCTCAGACAAGTGAAACACCTTTATTATGGTCAACCTAGGAACCTACAATCTTACGATCATCAATGAAGTCAAACCCTTTCATACCATTTTCAGCTGAGAAAGTGGCCTTTATGATCCTATAATGACCACCCTTGGCATAGCATCAACAACCTAACAATATACCCTTGAGATCGTACGATCTACCCTTGTTGTATGGTTGGGAGACCATAATCTTTATCTTCCTGCCTTACGATCTCATGATCACTTGATCTCATGAACACAGGATAGTACCCTTGGCATATGGTCACAAGAACCTTTTCCTTTCTTTACAATGCCACGAGTATAGTTAAATTGACCTTATGATCTCATGATCATAGTCTATCGTAACATCGGCATAAGCAACCATAACCCTCACGATCCTCCAATCGCGGTAAGTTAACTCCTGTCATGTCTTCGAAAATCTCTTATTTTACCCTTGCAATCTCATGAACAACAATTTATTGTGAGATTGAGACACTTCTTTTGTTGGCTCTGTTGAAGGAAAATCATGTCAAATGCAAGAGTTCACCTTCATTCGATATATTGACCCTTCAAAAATGGACCCCCTACAATGCTACGACCAAAAGAATTGAGAAGATCGGGCTCACCTGGACACATGTCCAATTCTCATATCCCCGCTTTAGCTAAACATTGTGCACTTTGGAAATGCAGGAATATGCCAATTGTTGATCTCTTCAAATCCGACAATCATAATATAATTGAAACCCTTACATAGTTTCATACAATCGACCAATCAGAACAAGCCACCTGTCAACTTCCTGTCACATTCTTCATTACGTGGCCCACACTCTAAATTTGGTCCTACCTTGTCCACGTGGCAGTTGCTCGCTTCCCCGCTTTAGTGAACTCTTCTGCATCTTCGAAAAGTGCACATATGCCAACCATCGATCCTGGAAGATCTGACATGAAATTAGCTCGAGGCTCTGCTTGTTCTAGTTGTACCTATCCTTGTGGAGGTGTCGGTGCTTGAGCTATTTTCTTATTGGGTCTAGAAGGTCTTCTTTTCCTCTTTGTACCCCTATCAGCTCCAAAATACTCAACCTCCCACTCATGTTGATGAATCATTTTTTACCTTACTAGGGATTGAGCGGGGAAGGTTGGTACGGTGACCTTTGCACCTTTTCCTTTGATTGGTCTCGCTGTGGCTTGTAGGGGGATAGCTTGAGGAATTGGATCCATTCTAAATGGCTTCTTGATTCATTCCTTTGTCAACTTGGCTATGGGTCTAGCCCGATGATTTATATCACTATTTTCATCCCTCCCAATCTCCACATGCATTATTGGCCGGTCATAGATTTTATCTTAGTTATATAATGGATGCATGACATCTTTGGTATCGTTTTCCACATCCTTAAGAGGGATCTTTATCTTCAACACATGTCCTGCTAAATATAGAGTCACCCTTCAGTAGTCCCTTGTACAAACATCGTAGTTATCTACAATGTTCATCCAATGGTCCTCCAACACATCTTCATGTACAAACTCTTTCCCTGCCAGGTTTTTTATTGTGCCAATGTCGTCGAAGTATGAGTGAGTGGTGGTGTATTCTTCCAATGGATATTGGTCCCATTCTTAATCAAAGGTGATAATATATTGCTTTTGTTTCACCTCGAAAGCACCAATTGTGATGGTCCAGGCCCACGTCTTCTTATGTTGTCTTCTCACTCTGTCGTATGTAGATGTGAGTTGGCATGCAATCTCCAATAAGATGAGCCTATCAAACGGGTATCTTGGGAGCTTCTTTGGGCATAATAGAGTACCAAATACCCTAAGATAGGTGAAGGTTTTGAACTGAATGTAGTAGGCGCCAATTTCTGTGATCCTGGCTGCTACCTCTACTGACATTCTTTTGGCATAATCGCCTTCGATGAACTTGATGATTGCGAAGATGAAACCATCATTCACCATCCTATATTCCACACTTTGTAGTGGAAGCTTCTTCTTCACCAATTATGGATATACCACATAGGGCCAAGCATTTTCATCCTGCATGCTTCCCTTTCTATAGAGGCCTGGGTAGTTTGTGATTCTTGTTGCTAGTAGATACACCATGTATGATGTCATGTAGAAGTGTGGGTTAGATTTTATGACTACTAGTTTCTCATCCAAGTTGTCACTTAGGATGGTAGCCCAATCAATTGGTATCTTTGTTGTTATGATGATCTTGATGAAGTGGACCATCCAGGTTTGAAGGTGATCTGTTGCTGGGAGTCCCATATCTCTGCTTAATAGCACAATTGCATACCCAAAATCATCCTTCATATAATCCTTTGTCATGTCAACTTTACCTACTTGGTGACCCATTGGTGTTCTGTCAATGAGGAAAGAGGATTGCACTATTTCTTGTGCTTCTTTCAGATTATCCTTGTACCATCGTTCTACTCTATCATCGATATTGGTTTGCCCTGGGAAGGTGAAATGCCTTCTCAATGTTCTTAGGTTAAAGATCCAAGACTATCTCTCCTATCACATTCTTAATGATCTTCTCTTCAGTCTCATAGTATTTCGTTAGGGTCATTATTAGTTCTAAAGATTGAATTGATGTTGGATGCAATGCTACGTTGACAAGGCCTAACCAGATGAGTGCTAACAGCATTGCAGATCTCTCTTTAGGTTTATTGCAGATCGCGAGGAACACATTCCAGTCTAGATATTCCAAGTTTTATATCTTTGCTCTCAGCATGTCCATCTTGAAACCTTGATTTCCTTGGTGCCCCTTGATATTTAAATGCGAGTAGTTTTAGAGCCATCATTTTAGCCATTGAAGAGGATGAGGACGCCATCTTATCTGTGCAATAAAGGTAAACATTAGTCAGAAGGTTAAAATTTGACCTAAAACAGACTCTAATTAACTCCAAAATAGTTCAAAACCAGTGATAATGCAAAAAAACAGTTCCATCCCCCCAAAATACCCTGGAATGTTGTTCAACGCACCTAGCACACCCTTACAGGTGCGCTCGTGCACTGTTTTAAGCCCTAAAATGGCTTTTGTAGTGCAATTGAGCACTTGCACATTAGCAATTTGGAAGGAAAGACAAGTTTTTTGTCCTTTTGTGAGCATGGAGGTGCACACATGTACACCTTGTGAAGGTGTGCATGTGTGCACTTGCATAGTGCCTTATGGGTTTTGATTTTGTTTTACCGTTTTATGTCTAAAGGTGCACATGTGCACACCTTCATTGTGCTTAAAGAGCTTTGATTTTAGGTTTAATATTTGTTATGTTTTGGTCTACTGTGCGGAGGTGTACACATGCACACTTCATGGAGGTGTGCATGTGCACACCTTCATTGTGGTGCTAATATTTGTTTACATTTATGCAGGAGCAGAGGACTGCAAGGATCGAGAGTGTGCTCTTGGAGGGGCTGAGGAGTTGTGAATGAAGTGAGTAAGGAGGTTCTGAGACTTATATAGACCTTGGGCCCATTGTACACCTTCGTGGGTGAACACCGTCGTAGGTGTGCACCCTTAGAAGCTGTGCACATAGGAAAATGTGCATCTCTGGAAGAGGTACAGTATGCTCTTGCACATTGAGTGCACATATGCATGTGTGCTAGTGCACTAGTGCACACTTAAAAACATACTCTAAGGGAAAATCACCCTTATCTCCATTTTTTTGCTTCTTGGGCCTTCCTAGTCAGATATTTGGACTTGACCTAGACTCTTGGGGGAGTCCAATAGTGTACCAAGCTCCAGACTAGGAACTTGGTTGCCAAAAATTTACTAGGGGGTCCCCAAGAAATGGGGTGTGCATTATGAGACCACAACAAATAGCCCCAACAAAAGGGGAGAAATGACAAAGGGATTTCTTCATCAACATGTATTCTTCCAACATGTGTCAAGCCACAACTGGATTTTGAACACTTCATGTAGCTTTCGAGTTCCTTGATAGTCAAAAATTTAGAATCTCGAATCTTCAAGCTCAATGTGTACTTAGTGTATTCATCTCTTTTGATGTCTCGAGGTGTAGTTTATCACGAGTTTCTAGAAACTTGGAGAAAATATTTTGCTCCACTAGTTCATTCATTAGGAATCCTCATAAGACTTGTTCATCAATCGCTATCTAACTAGAAGAGAGAATTCTTTCTGAGGGCTCTTGACAAGTTATCAATTCTTTCTTTTGAATCCTTGTTAACTCTTTTTGATTTTCTTCGTGGAGTTTGCATGTTTCCACTTGATTCTTCCTTGAAGCATTTTGTATAGATGGTAGATAGCCATTTTAGAGTGCATATCGGCTTTGTCTGATTACCTTTTGGATCTTTTGGAATCTTTAAGTTTAACACCATTTATAATTTATTTTCTTTCTTCTATACTCTAACCACGTTAAGACTGTGTGGCCAAGACATTGGTGTTGTTTTTGAGATTTGTTCTCCAGTTTGATAACCCTGGCGTTCCTCTTTTATTGAACTTTTGGGAAACTCTCATGCCAAAAATTGATCTTAGTAGTTCATTGAAGAGACCCTTTTTCTAAACTAGCAAGTTTGGATAATCCGTTGCTACTATCAACCTAGATCCAAAAATCACCCAGATAACCGATCCTTAAATTTGTAAAGTGTTGAGAGCTATCAATTTGCATCTTTGATTTTAAGACTGGAGGTCTTTTAGAAATGCAAGCCATATCTATCTTTAGTTGGTACAAGAACAAAATCATTTGAATGTTTTGACAAAGAAATACCTCTTCCCTAAAGTTGAAACCAAAAAAGAGTGATCTATTGGATGTGTCAAGAAAGAGTCTTGATTGCCCCCCCCAGATTGACAATAAAAGAAAAACACAACTTTTAAAGCAAAGATACAATTGAAAGTAAACACACAACTAAAAGACAAAACACACGCAGGAAGTAAACACACTTGCATAAAGTAAATTTTATTTTTATTTTGAAATATTTTCTAATTTTAGGCCTTGAAGTATTGTTTCAAGAACTGGCCATTGACTAGCAATGGAACCAATTCCCCTTGTAGAGAACTTAGCCTTAGAGTATTTTCTCCCAAAATCTTCACAATTTGAAAAGCGACAATCCACAAGTGTTGAAACTTATTGTGACTGCTCGACTTTTCTTTTGCCTTGTCCTATAGGAGAACAAGACCAAATATTCTAAAAGATTTGATTGTGACTCGCTTGTTGAACCATCATTTGATGACAGCCTGATGTTTCCCCATATGCTCTAGAGCTATTATCTATTTCTCATCCAATTCCAAGAGATTCATTAATTTGATATGGACTCGATCCACATCCTCAACATACCCTCTCATGAGTTTCAAAACTAAAATTGTGAGATTGAGTGGGAATATAGGTTCTTGTCCATAGATGAGTAAGTATGGAGATGTCCCCAAAGCATTTTTAATCCTCACTCTGTCCATCCATAATGCATTTTTTAGCTGAGTGTGCCAATTTTTTGCATTCTCCTTTAGCAATTTCTTATCACTGTGATCAAATTTTTATTGGTGGACTCAACCACACCATTCCCTTGGGGATAGTAATTAGATGAGAACTTGATTATAACCTGATTGTCCAGTGCCCATTGAGTAAGGAAGATAGAGGCAAAATATGACCCCATTGTCACATACAATGAAGAATAACATTCCAAAACTTGTAATAATATGTTCTTCCAAGAAATCATTCACCACTTTTGCTGTGCAATTTTGAACAGTCTCAGCTTCTATCCAACACATGCAATAGTTTGTAGTTGTGAGGATGAACATATGTCTTGTAGATGATTGTGCTATTATTGGTACAATAAAAAAATATTGGTTGTAGTGGGATAGCTAGATGTCTCTCTTTGTTAGCACTTGTCTAACAAATGTGGTAAGAATGTACATGTTCAAATGTATCCTTGAAGATGGGAGGCCAAAAGTAACTTGATCTCAAAATCATGTGGGTTGTAGCCTCTTCTGATCCGTGTCCCATGCCATACTTATCATGAAACTATTCCAAAACTTCTTTCTCTTCTTTGTGTCCCAAACATTTTAAATTAATTCCCTCGTAGTTTCTCTTATAAAATTTTCTATCTTGAAGCATATAAGATTCACATTTCATATTGAGTCCTCTTCTTTGGGAACTATTCATCCAGTTAGGGTATTGATTCTGCAAAAGATAATAGACAATATTTTGATACCATACATCTATGATTATTCCTTGATCATATCCACTTGAGACATTATGATCTTTTTTTGATTGTCTGTGTTGATTTCTTCATCGAAATTGATTTCATTGTACTCAATCAATCTCATTATCAGCTATCATCTTAGTTAGTCCTTGTCCTCTCACCAATTTCATTGGTTGAATCTCTAAATTGAACTCTTGAAATATAGCCATCCATTTTCCTCGTCTTTCACCTAACTCCTTCTGCATCAATAATGTTTTGACAACAAGTTCTAGCACAATTGCATATATCTTGGTCTGAGTATGTAATGACAAAATTTCTTGATTGTCTTTATTAGAGCGAAGAATTGTTTGTCAAGATTATAGTAGTTTAATTCAATGTTCTTTAATAGACAACTCATGAATGCAATAGGTTTTTCATCCTCTTTGTCTTTCTTTTGAGTGAGAATCTCGACACATGAATGTTCTAAAGCAAAGGAGTAGATTTTGAAAGGCAAGTCGTAATCTAGACTTACCAGTACGAGAGCCCTAGATATAGCTACTTTGATGTCTTCAAAAGATTTCTTTATTTCAGGAACCCATTCAATTTTTGCTCCCTTTTTCAGGAAGTCATTGAGGGGGCGTACTATCTCATCAAATCAACTAGTGATTTTATACACAAAATTGATCTTTCCAAAGAAATATTTCAGCTCTTTACAACTATGAGGAGGTGACAAATTAAGAATCACTTCTATCCTTTCAAGATCAATGGATATCCAAACTTTAGAAATAATATAACCGAGAAGTTTTCCTTTTGTGACCTTGAATAAACACTTTTTAGGATTAAGAGTTATGCCATACCTTCGGCATTAGTTGAATACTTGTCTCAAATTAGAAATATGAGTACTCGAATCTTTCAAAAAGATGGTTAGGTCATACATATAGATAAGTATACATTTGTTTATCAGCCCTTTGAATGCTTCATCCATCACTCTTTGGAATGTGGCTTCTACGTTGATCAATCCAAAAGACATCCTTCTATTTGCAAACATTCCCCATTTTGTTGTGAATGTAGTCTTCAACCTATCTTCCTCATGTACCATCAATTGGTTGTATTCATAATATCCATCTAGAAAAGACATCATTTTAGACCTGTTCATAATTTGTAATACTTCATCAAGCGAGGGAAAAGGGTAGTTATCCTTCTGGGAAGCTAGGTTCAAATTGCAAAAATCAATATAAAGGCAAATTTCTCCAATCTTTTTACTTATTGGAACCAAGTTAGCAACTCATGTAGAATTTCGAATTGGGAAGATAATCTTTGCATCAAGTAAGTTATGGACTTCTTTCATTATCGAAGGCTCAATTATGGGATTCACTTGTCTCTGTCTTTGAAAAAAGGGTTTGGCATCAGGCTTCAACATAATGTCATGAGTGATGATTTTAAGAGCGTATGTCTTGAGTTCTTCATAACTCCATGCTATGACATATTTTTATTCTATGAGTAATTGAAGCATACTTTCTCATTCTTGAGGGTTACATGCCTTTCCAAATTTTATCATCTTAGGATCTTCTTTTGTGCCTAGATTATATGAATCACATTCTTCAATCTCTTTTTCCTCAATGTTCTTTTACCACATGCTAATTCATATCGATCAAAGATACCTTCTAACTCTACCATCCCCTTAGGAATAGTATTGGTCTTCAAATTCATAATCCCATCTTCATCTTCTAGCTCAACGTCCTCAAGTTTGTTATCGAGAGTATCATCGATCTCTTGTCCTTTGAAAATGCCATTGCACATATGAACTTGAGAATATGTTGGTCATTTTGGAAGACTTGGAAGTTCTTAATGTTGTGTAGAATAGATGGGGCAACAACCAATTCAACTAAAAAATTCTTTAGTTTTTTTCTTTCAACAGGTTGCAATGCACTTGCTGAAATGGAAAGGGCATCAGATACCATGTTCTTCTTTCTTGGAATCGACCTTTTGTTTAAGGCCTCAAAATATTCCAATAAGTCCCAAACTCTTTTTTGGTACACAAGTAATCTTCTATCATTGCAAGAATAAATTAATTTCACCTATCTAATGACCAGCTAAGAGTCTCCTTCAATTATGAGAGCTGTGACATCTTTCTCTAATGCGAAGAGAAGTCTGCGAATCAAGGCTTCATACTCTACAACATTGTTAGTAAATCTAAATTGTAAGTGATATGCTGCATAAAAGACCTACCTTTGAGATTAATTAATTCAATACCTGCACTAGCTCCTAATTTGTATTTAGAGCCATCAAACCTTAGTGTCCAAATTGGTTGTTCTTTGGGCTTTTTACACTTGTGTTTATTTGTTTGAATCTTTTCTTTAACTTGAATATTGAAGGACTATTTCTTCAGGATCCATTGTAGTCTTTCACATGGTGGACTTTGCGATTTGCTATTGTTTACCTTTGATATTGAGGTTCCTCATTTTTCTTGTTGATCTTGAATATTCTCAATCAATTTTGTGATTTTATCAAATTTTAGCTTAGGATGAACAACTACTGAGCTCTAGTCTTGACCTTTTACAAAATATCTTCTCTTGAGTACTTTGATCATCCATGGTGGAGGACAAGATAAACCCCCACCATCTGAAGAGGTGTCACTATATGAAAAATTAAAATCTTCCTTTTCCTCTTCAACTTTGTTCATGACTTCAGGTATGTACATGGAACTTGAATTTTTCTCATGTATCTCTCTTTGAGTTTGACCATTTTTAAATTGCATTATTTGAGTCAGTACCTGAGTGATTTCTTCTTGGCAATGTGAGCACTTGAATTCTGAGTGAATTACTTTTTGTAGCCTATAAAATCTTGGAAGAAGCAAACAATTTGGGTCTGCTTCTTCACCTAAGCAGTGTAAGTTTGCAACCATGTAGTCTATGAACTGAGTCACAACCTCTTCTTTTGGGGTAGGGATCATGGGTTCTTTATTCAGATTTTTTTGGTCTCTTGGCTAAAGTTATGTCGAGGGCCATCACTTTGTAGGAACCTAAATTAGCTTGAAAAAATGCTACCTCATTTGGCGCATTGTATTCTCTGATCATCATCTTTAGTTTTGGCTCAACGTTGATCTTGATTTGATTATTCAATCTTTTCTCAGGTAGCCATAGTTGAGTAAATTCAGTTGAGAACCATCCTCTTAATAATTTTGTACATTCTCTACTCAGAAACAATCCATATGTTTCTAGAATCTCCACCACATGTATATCTATGATGTCTTGGATTTTGGGGTTTGTAGTCAACTTTATTCAAACATCTTTCAATACCCCAATAACTTTTACTTTTGTCTTGTCAAGTTGAATCACTATTCGATTCATAGGTTGCAAAGTAACTCAATCTTTAAACTATCGAAAGTGGCATGATGTTACAAGAAGCTCCTAAATTGATGAGAAAATTGTGCAGGTTTCTTCCAAATATTTTGATGTTGAGTAAGAAAGGAGGCACTTCAGCCTTGTCTTTGTACATGGTTGGCATAGCCTAAGAAGTGTTGACTTGTTGTGATACTATATTTTGAGGATCCACACTAGGTGTTGCCTTTGTATGATTGAGAGTCTTTATAATGCTTCCCTTTAATTAGGAAAATTTTGTAGCATGTCAAACAATGATATATTGGCCTTTTTTCTTTTTAAATCTTCCACTGCACTATACTTTTCAGTTGACCAAGCAGGATTCTTGAGGATTGTAGGCACATTTCCTTGGTTTTGGTTTTGTTGTCCAACATAGGGCACTTTGGTAGGTATTGGATTGTTATTAGCCCTTGTATTTGGAGGCGTTGGTTGCAAATCAAGAGGAATCCCATCAGTCATGGGTTCCCTTCAGTTTCGCAAATTATAAGTATTCTGATTGTCATTTTGAAAAGCAAGCATCTCTTCTAGCTGAGGATCTGATTCTTGGCTGAATGGAAAAGTAAATTCTTCATTGACTTGTTCTTCCATCTTTGAATTTTGTGGATAATCATAAGATTCTAACAACATACTATTGAATTGCATAGGGGGCTCATTGTTATTGCCTTGTGAATTTTGGTTCACTTCTTGATTGAAATATAAACTGTCCTTGTTGGCAATTTATTGATGCAATAATATATGCTATTGGTGCAATCATTCTTAGTGTAGTTATTCTTGCTGGAGTGTGTTATTTTTATGAATGCATGTTCATGAATAATAATGGAGCCAATGGTTTTATTGTGTTGTTATGATTGTGCGACCTTTTAGTTCAAAGCAAACCAGACCAAAACATAACAAAGACTAAACCTAAAATCAAAGATCCTTAAGGACAATGAAGGTGCACACATGCACACCTCCACAAGGTGTGCATGTGTGCACCTTTGGATATAAAATAGTAAAACAAAATCAAAATTCATCATAAGGCACACATGCACACCTCCACAAAGTGCACATATGCACACCTTCATGCTCACAAAAAGACAAAAAACTTGTCTTTCCTCCCAAATGGGCAATGCACAGTGTGCATGTGTGCACCTCACCAAGATGCGTATGTGTACAAGTGTGCAATTGCACTACAAAAGCCATTTTAGGGCTTAAATCAATGCACCAACACACCTGTAAGGATGTGCTAGGTGCACTGAACTACATTCTAGGGTATTTTGGGGGCATGGAACTATTTTGTTGCATTATGACTAGTTTTGACCTATTTTGGTGTTGATTAGAGTCTATTTTAGGTCAAATTTTAAACTTTTGATTAATGTTTGCCTTTATTGTGAATATAAGATGGTGTCCTCATCCTCTCCAATGGTAGAAAAGTTTCTCCAAAACCAATCACATTTAAATATCAAGGGGCACCAAGGAAATCAAGGTTTCAAGATTGACACAACAAGATAAAAGATATGAAACTTGAACATATAGACTAGAATGTGTTCCTCATGGTCTGTAATAAACCTAAAGAGAGATCTACAATGGTGTCACCACTCATCTGGTCAGGCCTTGTCAATGCAACATCGCAACCAACATCAATTAAATCTTTAGAACTAATAATGACCCTAGCGTAACACTATGTGATCGAACAGAAGGTTGTTAAGAGTGTGACAAGAGAGATAGTCTGGGATCTTTGACCTAAGAACATTGAGAAGTTATTTCACCTTCCCAGGGTAGACCAATATCTATGAATAACATATGATAGAGTAGAATGATGGTACAAGGATAATACGAAAGAAACACAGGAAATAGTGCAATCCTCCTTCCTCATTGATGGAACACCAATGGGTTTTCAAGTAGGAAAACTTGACATGACAAGGGGTTATATGAAGGATGATATTGGGTATGTCATTTTGCTAAAGAGAAGAGTTATGAGACTCCCAACAACATGTCACCTTTAGCCTTGGATGGTCCACTTTATTGAGATCATTAGAATGAAAAAGATGCCAATTGATTGGGCTACCATCCTAAGTGACAAATTGGATGTGAAACTAGTAGCTGTCAAAGCTAACCCAAACTTCTACATAACATCATACATGGTGTATCTACTAGTGGTGAGAACCAAAGACTACCTAGGCCTCTACTAAAAGAGAAGCATGCAGGATGCAAACACTTGGCCCTATGTGGTATATCCATAATTGGTGAAGAAGAAGCTCCCATTGTAAAGTGTGGAATACATGGTGCTGAATGATGCTTTCATCTTCACAATCATTAGGTTCATCGAAGGTGATTATGCCAAAAGAATGCTAGTAGATGCAACATCTAGGATCACAGAATTTAGTGCCTACTACATTCAGTTCAAAACCTTCACCTATCTTAGGGTAGCTAGTACTCTACTATTTCCAAAGAAGCTCTCAAGATACTTGTCTGATAGGCTCATCCTGTTGGAAACAACATGCCAACTCACTTTTTCATGTGATAGAGTGAGAAGACAACATAAGAAGACATGGGTCTGGTCCAATGAAATTGGTGCTTTCGAGGTGAAACAAAAGAAAGATATTATCACCTTCGATTCAGAGTGGAACCAATATCCATTGGAAGAATACAACTCCCCTTGCCCATACTTCAACAACATTGGCATGGTAAAACACATGGTAGGGAAAGAGTTTGTACACGAAGATGTGTTGGAGAACCATTGGATGAACACTATAGATGACTACAATGTTTGTATAAGGGTCTATTATAGGATGACTCTATATTTAACAAAACATGTGCTAAAGATAAAGATCCCTCTTAAGGCTATGGAAAAGGATATTGAAGATGTCATGGATCCATTGTATAATAGGGATAAAATCTATGACCATCTAATAATGAATGCTAAGATTGGGAGGGATAAAAACAATGATATAGATCATCGGGCTAGACACATAGTCAAGTTAACAAAGGAATAGATCAAGAAGCTGTTTAGAATGGATCCAATTCCTTAGGATACCCCCTATAAGTTATAGCAAGGAAAATCAAAGGAAAAGCTACCAAAGTCAATCCTTGCTCAATCCCTAGTAAGGCCATAAATGGTTCATCAACATGAGTAGGAGGTTGAGTACTTTGGAGATGACAGGGGTACAAAGAGGAAAATAATACCTTCTTGACCCAAGAAATAAATAGCTGAAGGACATGTGCCTCCACAAGGATAGGTACAACCAAAACAAGTATAGCCTCAAGTTGAACCTAAAGCACAAGAGTCAGCACAAGAGCAACCACAAGAGCATGAAAAAATGGAACAACCGGAGGAAGAACAGGTAGAGGAGCATAGGGTATTGCCAATAGTAACTAAAGAGGAAGAAGCCTCTCCCTCGACTCCAAAAAGGGAAAGAGTTGAATCAACTATGGCAGGAACACAAAGAAGGAGACTAAAGAAGAAAAAACACTCCATCGTTACAAGTGCCTGAGATCATCTCAAAAGTAGTGGATGAATAACAAGGGGAGAAAATAGAATTTGTCCCCTTAAGCCAAAGAACCCATTCAACTAGGGACAAAGAGGAAGAGAGCATAAGAAGTTGCATAGTGACACCTCCATTGATTTCAAGGGAGCCTATCAAGGTATCAACATTAGAGCATGAACAACAAAGATGGATAGATGATATGAAGGGTCAAGAAATTGATTTCTTTAATCTCTCTAATTTTGACTTCATACCAATGGGAAATAAGATGGTGGGAGAGAAAATAAGACATACTCCCATGAGTGAAACCTTAGGAGAGGATTTGAATCAATTGTTACCTCTACCTCAAGGACCTCTAGGTATTCCACAACCCCCCATCTCATGATTTTGTAGTTTTGGATAAAGGGCCAGTGACTCCACTTCCCCAAGCTACTGAAGAAGAAAAACACACGACCAAAGAAAGGGAATTCCAGTAGCTTCATACCAATGAAGTATCCCAGGAAGGGAAAATAAATGTGCCTCAAAAAAATCCTCAAAATACAGAGGCTAGGACCTTAGCCCAATAAGAAACATAGATTCCTTCTCAAGATCTTTCTCAGTGAGAGAAGATTCTAGAGAGGAATGATAAGGGAAAGGGGCCTGTAGTAGGACCAACCTCTTTAATAAAGTACATTCCTCCCATGGGCACCACACTGACATGGATGAAGAGGGAGGTTATGTTTCACTAGAAAAGGTAGCTATTACTAGCGGCCAAGGAGGGAATTAGAGAATTAGTAAAAGAAATCAAGAAGCTTGAGCCACCTATGGGTGATGCGCAACACTAGACTTCATAATGAAGAACCAATATTAGGACTTTCTTAGACATATATCCATTCTTCCTCCACAAACTGACACCAAAAAAATGACTCACAAAGACTACCAAATCATGGAGGTCATGTGGGGAAGACCCACGATAGACACAACCAAAGTGATGATCACTACAGGAATGAAAGAGGTGTCTAGGCATATGGACCAAGATGAGTATGAGTTGATAGCACTGTGGAATCAAAATGAGCTACTAAGAGACTACTTAAATGAAGTGGTGGGCCCAATTGACCTAGAAAATCTAAAGATTACTCTTGTGGAAGCATTAGAGAGAAGAGGGGTAGGGACAACACAATTAGATCTATTTTTGGAAGCATGTCAACAATGGCATGATAATTTTGAAGAGAAAGGTGTATGGATGATACAGGGTAATTTGAACCTATTGCACTACATCTAGTCAGGTGCTAATAGGTTGGTTTCCATAGGGAACCGAGATTTTGGCCTAATGGATGAAGTACATACTTGGGCTAAAGACCTACAAGAAATGAAATCAATAAAGGGTCAAAGGTATTGTACTCTAATGGAGGTATATAAAACTAAGGAGCTAGATAAGTTCAATGATTGGATTGAGAAGATATCAATTGACAATAAAGTAATGGAGGAATTACATGCATAGATCGAGAGAATCAAGGATCAGATTCAAGAGCAATTTTTGGAAGGGGTAAGGTATTACAACGCCACTTGCCTTGAGATTTTTGAAGATGAGGCTAAGACTAAGATTATTGTGATGTAAATAGTGGTCCAACAATTCTGGGGAGCATTCAAAGATGCTTCATTAGATGAAGACATAAGAGAAGCATTCAAGACTGAAGAGGTATTATTGAAGATGGATAGCAAGCTTGAGAGGATTTTACAGAAACATGAATAGAAGTCAACAATGACTGACATCTAGTGAAAGATAAATATGGGGCTTCAAACTTTCTAGAAGCTACCCAAGTGGTAGAGATTATAGAGAAATTCAAGAGTAAACATCCAGACACCATTTTGGTGTAAAGAGGGAAGAAACCCAAATGTTGAAAATTTAGTTTTGACACATAGGAAGATTTTGGATTTTTTGGAACCTATCACCAAGGTGTGCATGTGTGCTTTTTACAGAGGTGCACCGATAGTTTTGAAGTAGTAGTGCACCAATGGTTAACTGCTAATTCCTAATTTAGAGGATTCCATGCACCAATAATACATTTTGATGGTAGTTTAATTCCCAAAAACACCTAGAGAAGGTTGAGCTTCCATTTTTAGAGCTTTTAGAGACTTCCAGATCATCTTACAACTGTAGTCTTCTTATCTTTTCATTCTTTTATTGTTTATGTCATGTAAAGACTCATGCACTAGTTATTTGATGTAAATAAGGGTGGAGACCTACTTAGCACCATTTAGAGAGTCAATTTCTATATAATTAGATTTGTTTTATTATCTTTTAGCATGAGTTTGCATTGTAAGAGCTCTCACTCTTAACACAAAGGGAGGAGATGATTTCTTATAAATAAATGGATGTAATATGTACTCTAGGCCATTATTTTGATGCAATAATATATGCCATTGGTGCTCTCATTCTGAGTGTAGTTATTCTTGCTGGACTGTGTTATTTTTGCGAATGCATGTTCATGAATAATAATAGAGCCAATGGTTTTATTATGTTGTTATGATTGTGCAACCTTTTAGTTCTAGTGTTTTCCCCATGTTAATGAATTCCACTGACGTAACGAGTTGGAGAAAAGATCACCTAATGTTCTTACATAGTGTCTTGTCTCACATGAGCACACTTTCCATGGCCTTGCGATTTGATAAAATGTAAAATATCATTTGGTTATTATTGAGTTTCCATCGACGATTGCATCAGTGGAGTTGAAGAAGCACTGCTCCTATTTTCATTGGTTCTCTACCTGATCTTTTTAATGATTTAATTCACAAACGTGTTGTTACTATGGTTTATGTCCATTAGGAATTTCTGTTTCAAGTTATTTCTTTTAATCTCTCATTATCTTATCTTTTTTATTTGATTTTCTAAACACTTCATTAAAATAGGAATTCATATAGTTGCATTGATAACTTGCATTCATTATAAAAATTGAAAATGCCAAAAATATATCTCTTTTGTGGTTACTTTTTAAAATAACAATAGACCAAATAGATTATCTAAAATTGGTTCAAACCAACAAATGTCTCCTTGTGAACATACACATTTATCTTCAATTGAGCAGATTCAATAGGTCACAAGATTGCCCGAAACCTTGGAGTTGATCCTTGATTAGCTTTTCAAGAGAGGAGTTCAAAAGGATTCCTACCATTTAGTATTGTTCAAAATGACACTTCAACAAAAGTGGCACTAGAAGTCTTGGATACAATTGATTAATTGTGTATTGTCTTTGATGTTACACAAATGTCATATCATTATTAGTTAGTATCTATCAAGCATTCCTGTGATTGCCTAGTTCAAAAGGTAGTGTCTATCGAGTTCACTCGGGTGTCAAAGAAAAGTATGTCAAAGCTAAGTGTTAACTAAGCTCACTTAGTTAATGAAGGAAAGTTGGATGGAACTATTGCTAACCGAGCTCACTCGGTTGCCAAATGATTTTTTTGAGTTTGCAGTGTTAACCAAGCTTTTGTTGGTTAACAAAGGAAATTGTTTTTGAGTTAGTTTCTACCAAGCTGGGTTGGCTAACAAAGGATTTTCTTATTTTGGCATATTAAGATTAATTGATTTATCTATTGATTCCAACTGACTGAAGTGATGAATATTAATTAAATTCTAAGTTGTATTTGAGCTGACTTGACAAAGTGGAATATATATGCATAAGTTCAAATTTGTGGTTTCAAAGTATGAGGTGGATGTGAAAGCATGAAGATGTTATTGAAGATTTAATGATGAGAAGAGGAAGTGAATTTGAAGGATAAGCAGAATATCTTGTGAAGTAGAAAAGCTATATTCATTCAGGAAGGATCAAGTACAAGCCAAAAAAAAGATCTATAATCAGCAAATCAGTTGCATTCAAATCAGGTCATTTCATTGTTACTCTCTAACCATTGCAGTAGTGATCTAAATCTCTTAATAGAGGTGGCTTAACAACTATTGCAAATCCTCTAATAACACGACAACTCTATTGAATTGTCTCAAGACCTCTAACCAGGCCACTCCTAATAGGGTGATTAAATCCTCTAATAGGGTCACACCTAATAGTGAGTTTTGTAACCTTTAACAAGGTTGGCTCCTAATAGGGCTCACTTTTAAAGAGTGAAAGTAGTATCTAGTTGCAATTGGTGGTTTTTCCCAAATTGGGTTTTCACGTTAAATCCTAGTGTCAAGTGTGTTCATGCTATTTTATTTTATGTGTTTACAACTAAGTTAAAGTAATGGTAATCACTAACAATATCTAAAGTTTATATGCTAAGCATTTACCAAGTACTTACCAAGTTACAACATTTGTTTGTGTGTTTACTGAGCTTTAGCAGTATTTAGTTTTCAGTTTGCATTTTTTGTATTGACATCTAAGAGATCTAGGATTTATTTGAGTAGTAACTGATTCACCCCTCCCCTCTTAGTTACTCTTATATTTCCAACAAGAAGGAGGGGGAGAGGAGTAGTGAATGAAGAGTAAGGGGGTTCAGGGTTTTATATAGACTTTGCGCCCAATGCACACCTTTGTGGCTGCACACCCTTCAGAGCCGCACACATGTGCAAGTATGCATCTCTAGAAGGAGATGCAGTGCACACTTGCACACTGAGAACACATGCATTGGTTCACTAATGCACACTTAAATTCAAATTTTGAGGGGAAAATCACCCTTATCTTTTGTGCTTCTTAGGCCTTCCTAGTCAGATACTGGGACTTGACCTAGACTCTTGGGAGAGTCCAAAGTGTACCATGCTCTGGACTAGGAGCTTGATTGGAAAAAAATTACAAGGAGGTCCCCATTTCTAGGAGAAATGGGGCATGCTTTATGAGACCACAACAAACACTAACATCATGCTCGATTCCATCACCATGACAATCTGCTCACTCAAAAATTATCACATAAAGGTTACATCAATTACAATTTAAGACATTAATTTTATTAATAATTACATTATTAATTTTTAATATAAATTAAACATGTACCTCTATCATTGTGATGCACATCATGACCTTCATCATGTGTAGGATCTGGGCCTTTATCATCATGAGTAGGATTTGTGCCGAGAGTAGAAGGTAGCAGTGAAATGTCATGCACATTGTTACCATTGTTTAAAATTAACATCAAATAGATTATTTCTCATGAAGTTCTCAATTTTAGTTATTATTCATTAGGCCTATTTACCTGTGTGTGAACTGATGCACCAAAATCTTCTACATCTCTTCGATCACTGTAATATGTGAAATGATAGGAAACCACTATTTTATAGCCTTTCTTGAAGCCAATTTGTTTGTCCTCTTCTATGGGCGATTGATTAAATTCAGTGCCTTTCATTTTTTGCATAATATCGTCAATATTGAATGTATTGCTTATTTTTAATTATGTATAAAAAATTGATATGAAATTTCATTTACTACTACTTACAAGTCATGAGTGAGTTTTCATATATCCACCAGAGCCAAGATGGTGTTGACCAACCTTATCTTTTCTAGCTTGTGTAGCCTTTGATGTGTCCTGCAACCTATATATGTAAACTTTGAAATATGTTTGAAATATGTTAGATTATATAAATATAAAAATTATTAATTTTTGCATAATTACAATAATACTACTACATACCTTTTTTTTGCCAGGTGGTGGTTTAACTCCTTTATCTTTTAGTCTTATCTCTTTTGCATCTTTAATGATTTCATTCCACTCTAGCTCTGGAACCATAGGAGGACACTTGTACTTTGGGTTGACCTTTAGAGCCCTTCTGTATTAGTCTCTCATAGTCTTTAGATGTTTGCAAGATTTTTAAATTTTTTTGAATCTGTTAAAAATATTTTGACCAAGGAGATTTTCTAGAGAATTTATGAGCTGATCTTTTAATTTAGTGCCTTTTTCATTCCACCTTTTAACAAAAAAAAAATTGTTATATAAAAAAAATTAGTTCAAGCTATGTACCTTAAATATATTACAACAAATTGATGAACAAAAAAATGTAGCAACCAATTATATGAAGCTACGTACCTTTTACATAATGTGGGCCTAAATATCTTCAATGTTAAATCATAAAAAGTTTCATTAAAAAGATAATTTCGTGTGAAATCAATGAGATCATTAGTCTAAAATGAGTTATGAATAAGTAAAATACAATTAAAATCTAAATAATTATAATTTGAAAGTACCTAGAAGCTCAGTCAATTTTAAGGGAATCATATATTTCTTGGATATCAATAATGATGCCTCCAACAACCTAGTAGAAGTAACACATGTTGCTCTAGGAAAGGCTGGTAAATTATCACCAATACTAGTATCTGTTCTATCATCATGAAAAGGTGTACCTGTTACTGCACAAAGTTAATCAATGTCATACTATGGTCAAATGGATAAGAAAGTACAAATCAAATCATATTTAACACAACAAAATGTAGAAAAACAAGGATTTACCAGCTCTAGTTGTAGCAATCGTGGATGTTTGCATGCTCCTTGTTGCTAATCCTATAGTGAAATTTTTTAGAGTGCTATCTAGCCTCATCTAAGGAGGTTTATGCTTGTCATCAGGACTTGAAAAATTCTACATAAATAATTTATTGTCTTTTTAAAGTATAGATTGCAAAAACATGACAACAAGAACATAAAACTATCAATAATAATCATGAAGAAAATAATGGTGTAATTTTGACTATTAAAGGACTACAATAAAGAAGCATTGGTGACTTTCATGATGTCCCTTTTGATATTTTAAAATTGGAATCACATAAGTGTAGGAGCTGCTTTGGTACCCTTGTCGGTGAAACAACACGGCGAGGTCTCAAAAATGGTGTAACAACACATACATATTTTGGTTCATGATGCATAAATTAGTATAAAACATAAAAATTTATTCAACTATGTCCTAGCTAAAGATTAATTCTATCTTACTTCTAGAAAACATTCTCTATGACACAATTCATTTCTTGTCACCTCTTTCTCTTCAGTTTGATTTGGATCCATCACAAGTGCAATAATTTGTAGATTGATGCTTTTGAGGTTCTTTTTACACATGCTTATAGGGTCATTGGTATATGTGATGTCATCATCACCTAATACCATGGTCTCCATATCAACAACTAATTTCTCTTGTGTAATTGGTTCTTTGCCCAATCCCTAAGCATCAAATTGTGACAAAAACATCATTAAAATATTCAAAACAAGTCCAAAACCTTAACGAAAATAACATAGTAATATGACATTTTGTAAAATCATAATTACACAGATTTTTATACAAAAGGTTCACCTACACTAAAGAAAGGGTGGGAGAAACATCCCTACCTTTGTCATTTGATGGATCAACCATGTCACCCTGTGACAAAGAATATGTATAAAATATCAACATAATGAAAGGAATAGTCGATTTAGCAAAAATAATTATCAATAAAATGGTATATTGTATATTGGAGTTATTAATAAGAAGTAATTAGTTTAAATACTACATACATAATACTTACAAGTCCCATGATAGTAAGTTTCTTTGTATCTATGTGATTCAAATTATAATCTATTAGTAGCTCTTCCCCTGCACTTATTGATTTTATTGCACATAAAAAAAAATGATTTCCCTCACACGCCTCAAAAATGCAATTGGGTCACTTATTAGTTGACCCAGACACGTACTATTTATAAAACCTGCAATGTTCCCTATTTCTTTTTGCCTTTCATCAATGTACACAAGTATTTCACTTTGATAATTTTCCTTCCATTGCATATAATTTACTAACAATGCATACCTACCCATACTTTTTTTTATATTGAACTATCTGTATCCAATTATTGTAATTGTAAAAAGGTCCTACATACTCCATCAATTCAACAACTTTTTTTATAACTGACCTTTATGCCATCCATGAAAAATAGGCCCAAACCATGGAATGATGATGGAGCTATGCAATATATCCTCTTGTTAACACAAAAAATAGTGTTAATTGGAGGTAATTCATTGAGTACCCATTCTTTCTGAAGATGTGTGTACCTCAAGGGAACCTTGATGTTGCCCTTTGTCTCATCATCATAAGAACATGAACCCCTTTGAGCAAGGAAAAATTGCATGTGCTTATTGAATTACATTCTAATATTCTTACCTCTAGTTTTTCTCTCTTTCGTATACCTACTATATGTCTCACTATCCTCTTCTATTCCCACATTTCCCTCACTCGAGGAAGACAAATATGACAGATACCTATTTGGTGGTACATGTAGAACATCAAATGGCTATAGTTGAAGGAGAAACATATTTTTCTATAAAATGAGGCTAATATTGATGAAGTTTTCCTAAAGTTAATGTTGAAGGTAAAGAGAAATCAAGCATGTAATAAAATTATACCTCTCGATCCATGTCACTGTCTATGATCCTCATCAAAAGGGTATAGTTTCCTGCATATGTAAATCATTTTTCTTAAGTTAGTTATAAATTACATGGTACTTATGCTACAAATTAGATAGAACATAACATGAACAATATGCGTACATCATAATCATTGTATACTTTTTAATTCATTACCTCTGGAAAAAATATATTATAAGTAGTCAATACCAAGAATTGAGCATCATAACAAAATTAAATAAATAAATACTACTTTTTTTTTTGGGAAAAGTGGACAAGCCATTGAATGTATATTTGTATAAAATAAAAACTGGCTCAAGAGCTCAATTGGGAAAGAACTAGAAAGAAAACCCAATATCATCACAATATTTACAATTGACTTAACATCGATACTTACAATGTAGGGCCTTGAGCAGGAATCGAGTGTTGTGCTTCTCAAAGGTTTTCTACATCTCTTCAAAGGTCATCATAGCTTCATGATTCTTCATGAGCATGGTTCTTTAAAATATGCCACCAACTAGGGCATTATTGGTCCACAAATCGTAGTTCTGCATCGCACATTTCAGTTTATTATTATCCCAAAATTCTAGCCGAACCACCTTGATGGCAATAATTTCTAGTCTCAAAAAAGATTGAAGAAGGTCCATGGCATTGGAAAGAAAGATGGAGAACAAAGTTGAAGGTATAAAACATTCCTTACGGATGCAGAGAAAAGATCCTCCCCAATTATGGTTCGAATTGCACACCAAATGTTATATGAGTGTACAATAAACATATTATCCAGAACTGCATCGTCAAGAGGGTAAGAAATTGCATCTTCATCCAATGCCGGATGAAGCTTGATTCTAAATTTTTTTGGCAAGATGCTACGATGAAACTGATGGCAAGAATCGCATTTCACACATATTTCTTATGGGGATGACATATTGATAGCAATTTGAGTGGTAAACACAATACGCTAGATAAATATAGTAGATTGAAATCCATTCTGCACCTTAAACTAAATCCCTTGGAGTACCTACACTCGTGTGTAATAAATAGGGTGCCATTAAATCAAAAATTAGTTGCAAATTGAGGAGGGCAAAGTACAAATCAGACGTGTGCAAAATTGAAGATTGAGCAATTTGATCTATAGCTGTATATGTTGAAATTAATTTGCCGAGTACAAAATGCCACATGACTAAACTGAAAAAAGATCGTAATCAATTAACATCAGCCTTTTGTTTAATGATGATAATTTATCACAATTTTTTCTTAATCTCGCACATGGGAGCCTAATTTATGAGAGCTTCAATAAATGTTCAATGCCCAATTTGGGTAATGCGCAGTGACCATCGAGTGATGTTAGAATGTCCAATATAGCATACTCGGCACATAAGTTGATTTTTAATATTAATGCTTTTTAAAACTCTTAGTTGAATATAACTTATTATATATTTATTAATGCAAGTGGAGCTATAAGTTAATTACTATATATTTGTGATTTGGTTATTTTTTAAGAAAAGTTATAGCGCAGTTCACTATATAAACATGTAGTTATGAATATTTAATCTTATGAGAGAAATTTTAAATGATTTAGTTACAATTATATTTTCAAGTTAGAATTATCTCTAGTTGTAATATGAATTAAATGAAATGTGAAATATGATATCGGACTTTGATAGAAGTCAAATTAATATTTTAGAAATGAAATTGATATTAATATTTAATCTAATAATATACATTTATGTTATTAATTAAGTCATTTATTATTTCAAATTATTTAAATTAATAGCATGATAATATTGCATGATATTTAATATGCACAAAGAGATTTGATATTTAAATATTTATTCATTTAAATAAGTATATTAGCCTAACAAATTATGTAACATGTATATTCTTACTTTATTGCTTAACACATCCTTGTTCCAATCTAAACATAAAAAATGATGGAATTAAATCATATGCTTAAAAAATATGTGTTTCTTTATGTTTAATTCAAAGTCATGTTGATATTTATTTCATAATGTGGCTTGTATAGTTGGCCAAACTAGGATGTGCACCAAAGACTTTTGAGATTTCTTTTATGATGATTATTTGACTAGATGTCATGATATATTTATTATAAATAGGAAATACTATTGGAGGGAGGGGGTGAATCAATATTTTACAAACTTTATCCCAAAATAAGATATTATTAACAATCTTATAACTTGCATATGAAAGTAAACATACTATGCTGAATAGTAAATATAACCATTCAATAAGAGAACTCATAATACAATATTTTGTTAACTAGGGAAACCCTGGCCAAGGAAAAACTCTAGTGGGGATGGTACCCAAAAAATGATACACTAATCAAAAGTATCATGTGAAAGATATTGACCCTATTAGGAGTCTATTACATCCGTATAGTGTCTCGGTCCTTATTAGAGGACTAGGCCTTGTTAGAAGCCTCAACCTAGTTAGGGGTTGTAATATACAAATACAAAATGTATGCAAGATGAGTCCGCTGCCCAAACACACAATATACAATGTGGTTCTTCAATACAAAGAGATAGATACAAAAACCTCTTTTACAGTGTTGCTAATATCTTCAATATCTGATTTTGCATTTGTTGCACATCACAAATTTTTTGTCTCAGTTCGTATTCCTACAATCACACATCAGAATTCACATATCACATAATACATAAATTATTCACAAAACTTCGCATTCATAATCTTTCCTTTAGACCTTGCTATTTTACAAGTTACTGCCCAGTCAGTCTTCATGTCTTTTTACACTTGACAAATTATAAAATTAACTTTTGATGAATTAGGGATAACATCTAGGATGTCATCCCTAATTAGTTAAATAATTATTTTGTAAGCAAAATAGTTTTTAAACCCAAAATACCCATTTCTCTATTATACTCTCTTCTGCATGTATACTAGCATAACTGATATTCTGATCATAACTCTTGTCGTACTATCCTGCAGGCTTGACTATAGAACCCTAATACTTTATACTATCTTTCCTCAAGTGCACATGTGCCAATATGACTTTTGTGAACTACACTAATCAAAACTCTAATTGTTCAAACAAATGAACCATGTAACACTTAGACAAATTTCTAAGTATACATTCCAAAACTTTATCTGCATACTTTGCTTACATCATATAGTTGATATGTTGCCATAAATGAAAACACCACATATTATAGCCTAGCCAAATTTCCAACAATCTCCCCCTTTGGAATTGATGGAAACATATGGGAAAATTGGCTAAGTCACGAACAAAACTTCAAAAATTTGTCCTTTTCAAAAATTCAAAGCTGTGGATCATATATATATATATATGTTTACCATCTTTCTGTATGTCACCTAATTATTTCCTACAAAACTCCCCCTTACATATATACTCATACAATTTTTCTTATCTCTCCCCCTTTGACATCAATTAAAAAGGTGTCAAAATTTATGTAAAAGTCAAAATTGTGTTACCTTTCTCCTCATGCTAAGTTTGACATCCTAGAAATACAGTCTACAAAGGTTGAATTCAGATTCTCAAACTCTTTCAGCCATGTGTCCTTTACTACTTGTAATACACTGATAAGAACACATAAACCATAGGATGCTAGTTCAACTAAATTAAGATCAGAATACAAAAATTTCTCATATGATGTCTTGGCTATAAGATATTCAACTAACTATTTCTGTATATCACTAATCTTTAAGGTAAGATGCTCTCTTAATAATGAGAACCAATTTCTAATTCTCTGCTTCTTGAGCTCAATGATTCTTATGCCATCATTAACTTGTGTAATGATTGCTTCTAGTTCTTCAATCTTTGTATCTGGTTGGTGGAGCTTGTTTACTAGATTCTGTAGCTCACTCACCTTTCCATTTAGCTCATCATTCATATGATTAACATGATTGTATGAAAAGGTACTCTATCCATATAATCTCCTTCCTTCTGTCAACCATCTTCTTAGTTCCTTGATGCAAGAATCAAGTATTAATAAGTCATTTATGATATTAGTGCACATTGTAGCAAATAATTATACATCATGATTGATTTGTTATTGTGCCACTACCACTTCTATTAAATGAGTAAACTCATCATCAAAGGATTTTACTAACTCCTTGGCTCTTAGTTGTGGATCAATCTTTGTCACCTTGACTGATATGGAATCTTGTAGTTTCTCTGAAACTTCCTCTAATGTCTTTTCTAGACTTTTCACCTTCCCGTTTCTTTCAAAGAATTTACTCAAAGATGATACCACGCCTAACTAATCATCATAATCTCCATAAAATTTTTCCAATGCTGATTCTAATCGAGATTTGGTCTTCTCAAGGGCTGTAGTAGAATGTCTCCATGCTGAAATTTAGTTTCAGTATGCTTTAGTTGTGGCAAGAATGCTGACTCTTGCATTACTATTGTCCAATTCCTTTTAATCCATTTTTCTCTTGTTTTTGCTCCTCTGTTTCCTGCTGTTCCTCTTTCTCATTCTTTTCCTTTTCTTCTTCTTCTTTTCTCTTCTCCTCTTCAACTTTCCTCTTCTCCTCTCCTCTCCTCTTTTCTTCTTCATCTTTATTCTTTTCTTCTTTCTTCTTCTTTTTTTCCTTTGCTTCTTTCTTTTTGTTCTCTTTTTCTTATTCCTCATTCTCAGAGCTGGTGTAGCTCACCAAATTACCAACAAAAAATGGTCCATAATACTTGAATGGACCTTCTTCATCATCTATAGTGATTTTTTTACTATCCACTTACATGATATGAATACTAATGGTCACTTGCGAAGTTGACTCTATCATTGATCACTTACTTGTTTGCACAAAACTAGGTGTAGAAATCATAAATGTAACAATTGTTTGTTTTGTCTCCTTGTTCACTTCCTCATAATTTTCACCCATCAAAATAATTTATCTCCTCTTATTTCTTAGCAAGGGCTCAATACTCTTCATTATCGTCTCCATATCCTCATCACTATTTACTTCACAAAGTTTTTTGATTTGGTTTTCTCTAATCTCTTTATCTTAAATAGCTACTTTTCTTTTTCTATTTATTAATCTACTATACAAGTCCTTTGGTATATCCTTTTGTACATCTTCAAATTTATAATTTTCCAATATCATATGTCTAACTATTGCATTCTCTAACTGTAGTCTATCCATATTACTGTACAAATCATAGTATTTGTTCAATTATACAAAATTGATTTTATCAATAATTTGAACATTTGAATCCTCAACCTTTGGCTTCTAAGATTTCTTACTAGAAAATTTCTTCACCTCTATTTCTACCTTTTCTACTAGTTTTTCCTCTTTATCTTCTTCTTTATATTCATTTGATTCAACTATTTGCAGGGTTTTCCTTCTCTTTCCTTGTCCACTTGACATTTGTGTGGTTCTCTTCCTGGAAGGTGATTCACCTTGTTCTTGTTTCACTTCTGTTAAACTCGTAGAATTCCTAGTGTTGGGTGGGGTAACTATTTGAACCTTTGTAATATTGATTTCTTGTTCATATTTTCTCTTCTAAACTAGTCATACAATAATAGGTTGTACTTGAGGTACTACTGCATAAGGTGCACTTACTGATGGTTCTTCCACTATGATACCTTGTGAAGCTCCAACTACTAGTGGTTTAACCATCAATAATTCTATTTTACCACTAACCTTTATTTCCATACCTATTCCCTCTCCCTATTTATATTCCTACCTTGTCATTCCCGATTCCTTCAAAATTGCATCAATTTTATTCTCAACTTTCTTCTTGATATATTTTCTATGAATTTCACTATCAACTTCCTTAACCTTTTCTTCCTAAGTGCCCCATCTAGGACACTATTTTTCTCTATTAGACTCCAAAATGATCTTTTCATAGCCTTCAATTAAGTTTTCAATCATCTCATATCTCATAGGGTCAATGAATTTGACTCTAGGTTCAACTGCTTCCATGCAGGTAACATATCTCTCTACCATGAAGAAAATATCATTCTTATACTTTTCAAATAAAACTGGTGGAATAATGAATCTTTGTTTCATAGTTGACTAGAAAATATTCATCATCCTTGTTATGTCATTTGTGATTCTTTCCTCAAATTTCTTTCTGTAATAATGAGTTATCATACTCACTGTGCACTTGTCACTATCCCATTCCTGGTCAGGCATACTTGGCACTTGAAAGAATACATGTGTTAATAAAGACTCAAATCTAAATAAAATGTTCTTTATTTTCTTCAATATCTCAATGTTGTCTAGCAATTGTTGTTTCACAATTTCACATATATTGACTTTCTTCTTCTTTATTGTCATAAGGTAAGTTGCATCGATAAATATAGTAGACACATAGTCCATTCTAGAACTGCAGTTCATCTCATACCCAATGATCTTGCTAATAACCCTCACATTAGTTTCAGCTATTAGATCATATCTCATATTTCTACCATCAAACTTTGTTTTCAGGTTTGTCTGCACTAACTTCTTCACATTTTTCTCATTAACATGATTGCAACCTTCATTACTAAGACCAATGAGTTAGTGAATCATATCATTATCAATCATGATAGGGATATCTCCTACCCAAAATATGCCTTCATGAATTTTTCTCAAGATGATTCTACTCCACTCATGGTTATGAAAATCCATACAAAACATATGCTTGACAATATTCAAACCACTTAGATGTTCAAACCCTTATTCAAAGATAAATTATTGTTGCACGCTAGGTCTAGGTCTTTGTGTATGTTACTATCTCTAATTCTTTCAAATTTGAAATGTATATACACTCTAATATCTTCAACATGTAAAATGTTGCATGAAACTTGCAATAATTCTCCTAAGGGATCATCCTCCAAAGACACATCCAAGGGTACTTCTTAAAATTATATCTAGGATGCTCACTTACATCACATACTTTAGGATTTTCCATTAGTCTGGTTAAAGATTCAAATTACAACTTCACACATGATAAATACTTTGTTTCTATGTAACTATGGATTCTTTCTAGTTGCACTTGTAAACTCTTTTAAGTTCACCTCAAATTATCTCCAAAGAACTTCTTTAACTCTTACACAATCAAGTGATACTTAATAACTCAATTTTGATCCTTAAATTTATTTCAATTCATGACTGCATTAATTGCACAAGTATGCAATCAACAAAAAGCTATTTCTGATTACCAAGAGATTTGAATTTCTTCACGCACTCACATATGATTTCAAAATCATCCGCACACTTAACCATGGTTTCCATACATCATGCTATACCTCATACTAACTACACAAACCTTAACTCACTTTCTATAATCACTTCTACCTTTTTGATGCTTGATCTCTTATGGAAAGTATTTAATTCAAATAGGATGAATAAAATATAATTTTTGACTTCAATCTTATTCTACATGCTTCATTTGACTATTCTTCTAATATCGCATGTGAACTAGATAGATATTTGGCTTTGACAAATACCTCTTTAAATTCTTCTACATGTTCCTTAATGTTATCTTTCTAATTGTCATTGCTTTTATTAGTTTTTCTGGTATTCCTACTTGTACTCCTTCTGAAGTTTGGATTCCTTATGTTTTTCCTCATGTCCATTCTACATAATCTTTCTATATGCCTAAAGTTGTTACACAACTGGCATACTGGTGTATTTGTTCCAAATCTGGGTCCAAGCTAGTTTACTGGTGCTCTATGATTTTTGACAACATGTCCAAAGTTGTTGCATTTATAACATACAATGTTATTCCTTTCTCTATTGCTTCCTTCTTTAGATCTTCTTCCTATAGGGTTAGTATCTCTAAACATTCTACTATTAATATTACTATTATCAAACTTAAACTTCTCTATGACCAAAAACTATGATAATTATAACAATAAAAATTAGTTACTGGTTTGAATGACTTACTTGTGAAGTTTCTTTTTATATGACCAAATTCATTACATGCATAACATATATCTTTGAAATCATATCTTACTTCCTTAGGTGATTCAATTTTCTCAGATTTCTTAGATTCATCAACTTGTTTAGGTTGACTAGTTAAATCTCCTTAGGTGCATCAACAGATTGATTGGACTCAGTCTTGTTTAGATCTTATTTTTCTTCCATAGGATGATGAATTTTAGGATTAGGTTCCTTTCTAGCTTCAAATTTCTTAGCTAACTTTTCTCTAATGAAATATCCAAGACTAGTATTATCAAAAGATATTTATTCATCAATCTTCTCACTGCATACTGCAACTTATTAGATTCAAGTTTAGATGTATCTTTTAAGGTTAGATCTTAGATCTACATTCTCAGATTTCAAATGTGACTCAATTTTTCTATCATCTTTCTTCAGGCTCGATTTTAGATTAGTAATCTTCAGTTCATGCTTCAAGATTTCATTTTCTTTCTCCAATCTAGATACTTCATCACTGTCCTTGATTTGATCCTTAGGCTCTTTCTTGAACTTGAGATGATCAATCTTGTATTTTAGCTTAAATCTAGTCCTTTGCACCTTCTTATATTTCTTTCAAAGCATCTATTTCTTTAGGAAGAATATTAAATTTCTCAAGAGCTTCTTCTAGGTCTTTTTGTAACTATTCCATATCTATAGGGATCCTAATCAAGTTGTTAAGAATCTTTTGAGTAACTATGCTCTGATACCAATTGTTAGAAGTAGGAAATACTGGGCGGGGGGGGTGAATCAATATTTTAAATAATTTAGCGCAGAATTGGATATTATTAACAATCTTATAACTTGCATATGAAAGTAAAGTAACTATGATGAACAATAAACATAACCATGCAATAAGATAACTCATAACACCATATTTTGTTAATTAGAGAAACCCTAGTGATGAGCCTCTAAAAGGCCATTATTTTGAGAACTTTTTATCTTGTTTTTAACAATTATCTTGCAAGAAATAGTTTATGACTATGGTTTAAGCAAAAGAACTTATGTTTTATGAATATGCTATGTATATATTAAGACATGAAGATTGAAGTATAGATTGATTAGTTATGCTGTTTTTGCTTAAATGTATGGTTTTTTATGGTTTAATGAAGGATATTACATGCTGATAAATATTTCCTCATCTATGCTATGTTTGGGTAAGTCCCTTTCTTGCAGCTGTAGGATTTGCAAGAGTGATAATCTAAACATTAAACCTTTTCTAGCATTGATGATGAAATGAATGCATGTATGTAGAAGTTGTTACGTTTAATGCTCTATAGGTGTTGCCACACGTATTAAAGACTAAATTTTAGGGTTGAAGTAAAAGCTAACCAACTGATTGATGGATCACTATATAAGCTAGTCATGGTGTGAATTCTATTATGGTGGCACACAAAGATAGCTTCCTCAACCTATTATATTTCTAGGGGAGTTAAAACATAGTTATAAATGTTTCGGTTGTAGAATTTATGATTTGTAATTGATCCTTGTTGATGGAGTGATTGTAGGAGTTGGAAGTTGTTGAGCTTTCCTTTAAATAATTTCCACTGTAACCTTGAAAGGAGATTTTGGATTTTGATCTTTTCCTAGTTTGACCAGAAGGAAATAGAGTAGATTGTTTTAGTAGAGTAGAATCTTGTTTTCAAATGTAATTTCTTATAGTGAATGAATAAAATACATAGTTCAAGTTTCCACCTTCAGACTTGATTATTTTCTGTTCATTCATCCAAGGGGCCCACTTGGTGAGTGAACTGCTTTGTTAGAATATATTTCCTTTCTTAGTTTATTTCCTTGCAAATTAGACTTCTGCACAGATTCATTGAACTATTCTTGCAACATAGGTGTTTAAGTAGATTTACTATTCACAACATTACTCTAAGCTTTAAGGAAAATGTCATTTCAGTTCTTAGCTTAATTTCCTTCAACATTCCTTTTCTATTATAGTTGTAATGACTTGAAGAGGAATTTAGAGCATATACTTTGCAACCACCCTCTCAAGCTTACGCTCCCAAGTTGACAAATAAAATGAGGTTAGTATGTTATTCCTAGGAAAATACATGATTCTGTCTAGTCATGAAGTTAATGTAGAAGGACATCTGATCCTTTGTTACTAAGGTATTTAGTTGACCAACCATTTTTGGCACCGTTTCTAGGGAAGGTGTCAATCTAATTCAACCTTGAAGTCATTATATTAGATTACATATTTCATTTTTGCATGCATAGAAGAAGAGACCCCTTTGGGAGATTTCTTCCCCATAATATTCAGGAAGACATTTTTAATCTTAAACCTGAAAAACCTCATAGCGAGAATGAAGAAGAGGCTTTCAAAAATTCATTTGCTACTACTCAAGAACCAATACCCTCATCATTTGATGAATCCTTGCATCTAAATGATCTCTTTTCTAAACCTAAATACCAAGATAATCCACTTGCTCTTGTCATATATCAAGCACTGTTAATATTACATCCTCTAGGAATGACTCAACCTCAACCAACATTTCCCTTTCCTATCCTTCCTCAGCAAGGTAACCAAAATTTGAAAAATATACCTGCTGCTACACTTCCCAAGTTTTATGGCTTGATCACTGAAGACCTTGAAAGTTTTCTCTTTGAGTTTGACATACTATGTAGAACCTATGACTATACAATTGATGCTCACAAATTGAATTTTTTTCTTCTACCCTTAAAGAGGCTACTTTCAGATGGTTCATGGGGTTGGGTGCCAATATTATAGCAGATTGGCTTGAAATGAGCAATTTGTTTCTCACAAAATATAAGGAATACTGTAGGGGTTGGGATTTAAAGGGAGATGACATTTTCAAAATGTCTCAAAAAGATGATGAAAGATTGGAAGACTATGTTTCCCAATTTATGTTTAACCTACAGTGTAACACACAAAATAAATTGAATGAAGAGTCAAAGAAAAATCTTTTTCTGAGAGGTGTAAATGAAGGAAGCATTGAAGCTCTAGACGTTATGGTAGGAGGATACATTACTCAAAAGACTTGGACTGAGATACAGAGTATATGCCTAAACTATTCCAGAGCCACTATGAAGAAAGGTAGGGGAGTTAGAGACCTACCGCATAAGTCCAATGGTAGTTTTGGGGTATCCAAGATGGAGTTATCTAATTTTCTATCAGACTCAAAGAAAGACATCATTAATGATGTAGCCACTTAGCTAGACACAATGCAAGCCTGAAGGAAGAAAGATGAAGCTAATGCCATGTTGACACATTATTGAGAAAAGAAAAAGCACTATAGATGTAAGTCTATTGCATGTATGGAGACACAACCAATGCCAACCAAGTTCAAAGCCATTGATGAAAATGGAAAGGTACTCTATGTCACTCAAAGAAGGGCATCAACTCAAAGAGAAGGTATGCCACAAGATCCTTTTCAAAGTTATCATAATAATAATCAATGGAAAATTTTTCAAAATACTGGTTTTAGTGGAAATCATAGTTGGCAACAACCCCAACAGGGTTCAACAACCTCAACAGGGTTGGACACAACCTTAGAATTGAAGTCCCTAATCTAGTCAACCAACCATATTGTCACCAACTTAGTAGCAATCTCTAATGCCTCCTCCTGTAGCTACTAATACTCCTTCCAAGTAGACCCAACTACTAGTTCAACCTAACCCAAATCCAAACAATACTAAACAATAGGCTGAACAACAAAGCTATGCCATCTCATTGAATGATATTCACTTAAGATCAAGTACCACTCTTCCTGCACCCCAAGAACCTATAATAACTAAAGTTGAGGATCCTTTGATTAAGCATACAGATGAATCAAATCAACATACCTCTCCTATAGCCAAAGAACCTCCATTTCCCCATAGGTTGATAGAAGAAGGCTTGTCTAAGGAGAACCATGTAGTCATTGATTTGCTTAATCAACTGAAATAAATGATAGTAAAAATACAACTGATGGATTGTTGGAAATATAAGAGGAGAAACTAAAAGGGGAGGGATGCATTAGTTACTACTAAAATAAATCTCTAGATCCCTTAATAAAAATACAAACTGAAAACTGAATACTTCTGAAGCTCGGTAAACACACAAAAATGCTATAACTTGGTAAGTACTCGGTAAATGCTTAACATATAAACTTTAGATGTTATCAGTGATAAAAATTACTTTAACTTAGCTATAAACACATAAAAGAAAATAGCATGAACACATTTGACACCAGGATTTAACGTAGAAACCCAATTCGTGAAAAACCACCAATTGCAACTAGTTACTATTTTTACTCTTCTGAAGTGAGACCTGTTAGGAGCCAACCCTATTAAAGGTTACAAAACACACTATTAGGTGTGACCTTGTTAGAGGATTCAATCACCCTATTAGGAGTGGCCTTGTTAGAGGTCTTGAAACAATTCAATAGAAAACCCACCTTGTTAGAGGATTCACAAATAGCTATTAAGACAACTCTATTAGGAGATTTAGATCAATGCTACAATGGTTAGAGAGTAACAATGAGATGACCTGATTTGGATGCAACTGAATTTTTGATTATAGATCTTTGTTCTAGCTTGTACTTCATCCTTCTTGATCGAATATATCTTTTCTTCTCCACAAGGATATTCTACTTATCCTTCAAATTTGCTTCCTCTTCTCATCATTAAATCTTCAATAACATCTTCATATTTTCACATCTACTCACACTTTGAAATCACAAACTTGACCTTATATCTTCCACTTTTTCAAGCCAGATCATATACAACTTAGAATAATTATTAATTCATCACCTTCATTAGCTAGAATTAATAGATAAATCAATTAAGCTTAATATGCCAAAATAAGAAAATCCTTCATTAGCCAACATAGCTTGGTAGAAACTAACTCAGAAATGATTTCCTTTGTTAACCAATAGAAGCTTAGTTAACAATACAAATTTGCAAAAATCCTTTGGCAACTGAGTGAGCTCAATTAACATTTGTTCCATCCAACTTTCCTTCATTAACTAAGTCATCTTAGTTAACACTCACTTTCTGCATACTTTTCCTTCGACGCCCGAGTGAACTTGGTAGACACTGCCTTCTGAACTAGGAAATCACATGAACACTTAGTAGACACAAAAAACTATCTTCACTGCTAGAGTGAGCTTGGCATATACTAACTGATAATGATATGACATTTGTGTAACATCAAAGACATACACAATTAATCAATTGTATCCAACATGGATGCTATTAAAGAAGTCCCTGCCTTTACTAAAGCTATTAAGGAAGCATGCAGTAAGAAACTAGGAAGGAAGAGGAAGGATCCATAAATTATTCATGTCCTAGGATAGTAGTCTAACTTAATGTTGGAGAAATTAGCTGTACCCAAATACTTTGACCTTGAGAGTTCTATAGTTATAGTTATTATTCATGGCATCCAAGTTCAAAATGCTTTGGTTGACCTAGGAGCATCTATTAATGTTACGACAAAGAAGGTATTGTCTCAATTGCATATTATTGGCCTTAGAGAAACACTCACCATCCTTCAACTTGCTGATAGTTTCACTATTAAACTAGATGGGATGATAGAAGATGTTATAGTCACCCTAAATTGCTAGTAGTATCCAATTGATTTTGTTGGCCTCTCCCCAAAAAATAATATGGGAGGATATCCTTTATTCCTAGGAAGGCCATGGTTAGCCATTGCAGATGCTTATATAGCTTTCCAATCTAGGAAGATGACAATATCTAATGGAGTTCATACTAAGAACTTGAATTTATACTCCCTTGCTCAACCATTATTACAAGATGACCAAGTAGTTTGGCCAAATTTGGGTGATGATGATCTAGAAGCCAATTCCATCCATCATGTGATGATGATAGGAAGAGAATCATTCATAGCTGATCGAGAAGAAGATAAAATAATTGCATCCATTATCCTAAATGAATATAGAACAAAATCTCCAATGTGTGCTCAAGATGAATGTATTTCGAAAACCATTGTATCACTTTTAAATTCATTCAATCATTCAAAAGCTTCATAGTCCACCCATTCATTATTACCTCATGAGATGGATTCTTCCCCCATTGCTCACTTATTCATGGAAGATAAGGTTATTAAGATGGAAATTGGTCTAGGGAAGGAACTAAATGTAAACAATCCTTATCACACTCCCAACAAGAAGCTATGTTGTAGTTACTACAAGAAAGTCAAAATGCATTTGCTTGGGATTAAATGAACATGAAAATATTAGATCCTATGTTCTGCACTCACAAGATTTATATTAGTCCTAACTTCAAACCTGTTAGACAACCTCAGAGGAGAGTTAATCCTATCTTAAAAGATATTGTTAAGAATTAATTGCAAGAGCTCTTAAGCACTGGTTTTATATACCCCATCTTTGATAGTCAGTGGATCTCACCCTTGGTCATAGTACCCAAGAAGGGAGGAAAATGGTGAGTTTTTGTAGATTATAGGGAGCTTAATTCAGCCACTAAGAAGGACCATTTTCCATTACCATTTGTAGACCAAGTCCTTGACAACCTAGCTGGTAAAAAGTATTTTTCTTTTCTGGATGATTTCAGTGGTTACAATCAAATTCAAAATAGCCCCAGAAGATCAAGAGAAAACAACTTTACCTGCCCATGGGGAATGTTTCCTATTCAGTATTACCTTTTGGCTTGTACAATGCCCCAATCACATTTCAATAAGTTTTCATTAGTATTTTTTAAAGATATTTTTTCTGATTGTATGGAAATATATATGGATGATTTTACTATTTATGGTGTTACTTTTGAAGAACCAAAAGAAAATTTAGAAACAATACTTAAAAGATATGTCAGGACTATGACCTATCTTTAAACAATGAGAAATGTTTTATGATGATGGAGGAAGGGGTAGTCCTAGGCCATTTAATTTTATCAAAAGGCATCTAAGTAGATCCAACAAAGATTGAAGTTATCAGTACCTTGATGACACTAGAGAAGCATAACGATGTACCAAGTTTTTTGGGACATGTTGGATATTACAAAAAAATTATTAAAAATTTCAGTCAACTTGCAGCTATTAGAAGATTTGGTTGGAAGCATGAATGCTAATGATTTTCCTATGGGGGAGTACTATAGATATGTTACTATGATGATATGTTACATTCATGACTAAGTTTGTCATTGATGTCAACATAGCAGTTTTCTGTGGTATTTGATAGAAGAAAAATGGAAAAATCAAGTTGGTACAAATGACTACTTGAGTATTCTAACTACTTGAGGTTATGGGAGATACTTTTGAGTATCTGGTATATACAGTTAATGTTGGAAGAAGAAATTATAAGTTTAAAAGAAGTTATGTATGTTTTCGTGATGTTTGTTCTAAGATAGACTTTACAGAGGCATGTTCTGGTAAACTTTTTATATCTCTTAGTAGAGTTGATATTCTGAGAATCGAGGTTGAGGACATGAAGAAGACATGTTGGTTATGATGTTTCTAAGTTTTCTTGTCATAATATTGAATGCACAAAAATTTTTTCAAGTTGTAAGGTGGAAGATAAATGTTATCTCTAAGTGTAACATGTTCTTAATGTGGTCCTAAATAATTAATTAAGGTCTAACAACCAACTTAGGTAATCATTTTGAGGATTTGGTATAAAGGAAGGATATTTTCCTTTATCAAGTATGACATTAATTATATTAATGCAAAAGAGACTGTATGTAGAGAGAGCAAAACAAAAAGTTGAGAAAAGCAATGTGGAAGTGAAGGAAACTTCATTGCCAAGGTTTTGCTGAGCGATTCGAGGTTTGATATTTGGATCCAAGGTTCGTGACCTAGTCTTCAATGTCTAATAGTGATTGGCTTAGTTGATAGGATAAAAACAAGAGGAAGATAATAGAAAATTACTTGTTTGAGAAGTGAGCTCTTCTTGTAGTTGAAATTGCATGCTTGGGCAATGGGCTCATCTTGCATGTATTTTACTACAACTCCTAACAAGGTTGGCACAACTCCTAATAGGGTTGGAATCTCATAATAGGGATTCAAAGTCTCCTAACACAAACTCTATGTACTAAATGTTGTAATAGACTCTTAATAGGGTCCATCTTCTAAAAAGGAATATTTATATTACTACATCGTCTTATGGGCATCATTCGCACTGGGGTTTTCCCTCTATTTAAGGGTTTCCTTAGTCAACATATCTAGTGCAATTGTCTATGTGCATTTCATTATGGTTGCTGTTTACTTTGGTTGAATGGTAAGTTTGTTTAAAGAGATAAATGTTTTAATTATCAGATAAATGATTCACCCCCCTCTCTCAGTTATCTTGGTGGAATATTGTTCCTAACAATTGGTATCAGAGCATCAAGTCCAAAGTGAACATGTTCAAGAAAGATAGTCCAAAGTTTGATGGAACAAAATATGATAGTTGGAAGGAAAAGATAAAGACAAATTTGTTGTGTATGGGTCTAAGATATTGAATCTTGACAAAATCAGAGAAGAAAATCATTACTAAAAAGGATTTGGAAATTTGCACTAAGGCAAAAAGAGATCTTTTCATATGTGACATGAGAGCTAGAGAAGAACTATTGACTGCACTTCTTGAAATTGAGTACAATCAGGTAAAATCACTTGCTACTTCATATTTGATTTGGAAATCTTTAGAAAATATTTTGGGAGATCCATGGTGAACATGTTCAAGAAATATAGTCCAAAGTTTGATGGAAAAAAATATGATAGTTGGAAGGAAAAGATAAAGACACATTTGTTGTGTATGGGTCTAGGATATTGGATCTTGACAAAATTAGAGAAGACAATAATTACTAAAAAGGATTTTGAAATTTGCACTAAGGCAGAAAGAGATCTTTTCATGTGTGACATGAGAGCTAGAGAAGCACTATTGACTGCACTTCCTGAAATTGAGTACGATTAGGTAAAATCACTTGCTACTTCACATTTGATTTAGAAAGCTTTAGAAAATATTTTTGAAGGTGATGCACATTCTAAGAAATTGAGACTACAAAGTTGGATTTGTGCATTTCAAGATGCTAAAATGATGGAAGATGAATCTGTAGGAACATATATAGGTAGGGTATCAAAAATTACTATAGGTATCAAAGCTCAAGGAAGAACCAAATAAGATGATGAGGTTATATGAAAAATATTGAAGACTCTAATACCACCTTTTAAGTTAGCAATTCAGATGATATAGTTGTTGATATCTTGTAACAAAGATTTCACAAAGGAGTCATTACTTGGAAGACTTGAAGTAGTTGAGAATGAGATCAGACAGTTTAGAGAATTGACCAGAATAGAGACAACTTTCAGTGTCCTGAATATTCGACCTAGTCTATCAAGGAGCCCAAGTGCTAGAGGAGATTTTTCTAGTAGCAACATATCTAAGGAAGACAAAAAGATTGAAGAAGGAGTAGCCCTTCTAGAAAATAGAGGAAAAGGAGGTAAGAAAATCTTTAAATTTTGGACTTGTGATGAATATGGTCATTATGCGTCTAAGTGTCCTAAAAGAGAGAAAAAACATAAGGGAAGTTACAAGCCTAGAAAAGATAGAGAGTGTTTGTATGCAAATGAAGATAATGATTGTGATGAACAAGCATTAAGTGCTAGTGATGATGAAATTGGATTTGTGGCAATCAAAGAAGAAAGTCTAGAAAAGGTAGCTTTGGTGTCACAGGTTGAGAAGAAATCTAATTGGATAATTGATAGTGTTTGTTCACATCATATGACTGGTGACATGAACAAGTTTGTTAACTTCAAAAGTTAGGATGGAGGAATTGTCAGAGTTGGAAATAATGTAGCATGCCAATTAAAGGTATTGGATCTATAACTCTTGATGGTAAAACTAACACTGAGGATGTATACATTGTTGATGTTTTAAAGCACAATATTTTGAGTGTTGGACAACTAGTAGAAAAAGGTTATAAGTTGTAGTTCACAGAAAAGACATGCATAATCAAAGATAAAGATGGAAAGGTAATTTGAAAGGAACTGGATCTAGAGGTAATGTATTTTAGTTGAATCCTACTGAAATAATATGTTTGATTGTAAAGGTGTTTCTATGGAATTAAATCATATGCTTAAAAACTATGTGTTTCTTTATGTTTAATTCAAAGTCATGTGATATTTATTTCATAATGTGGCTTGTATAGTTGGCCAAACTAGGATGTGCACAAAAGGATTTTAAGATTTCTTTTATGATGATTATTTGATTAGATGTCATGATATATTTGTTATAAATAGGAAATACTACAGGATGGGAGGGGGTGAATCAATATTTTACAAACTTTATCCCAAAATAGGATATTATTAACAATCTTATAACTTGCAAATGAAAGTAAACTTACTATGCTGAATAGTAAATATAACCATGCAATAAGAGAAGAAACAAAATGGCATTGCTAGAGAAGAAACAAGTTAGCTACAAAAGTTGCAAGAATAATGTTAGCAGAGAATGATGTATCCAAATTTTTTTGGAGAGAAGTTATGAATACAAAAGTCTACACTATGAACAGAGTACAAGTCAAGAAAGACACAAACAAGATCCCTTATGAACTGTGGTTTGGTCACTCACCTATGGTTAAGTATTTTAGAATTTTTGGGAGTAAGTGCTTTATGAAAAGAGATGATGATATTGTTTGATGCTAGAAGTGATGAAGGTATGTTTCTTGGTTATTCATTGAAAAAAAGGGCTTATAGATGTTATAGTCAAAGAACTAAGACTATTATGGAAAGTTCAAATATGAGAATTGATAAGAAATTTAGAATACAAGAGAGAATAGTTGATTATAATTTAGATGATGATGTTGTTACTAAGCTAAGGAATGATGAATTATTTCTTGAGACTAATAATGATTTGTATAATGGAGAGCCAAGGTAGGAACAAAGCTTGGAACCTTTGGTAGAGCCAAGAGTTGAGATAGAAACTCCTACTTTAGGAAAGAAAATGATAAAGAATCACCCATCCGAGAAAATCATCAGAAGAAAAGCCAGAGGTGTGATGACAAGAAGTGGAGTAAATGAAGAACTATGCTTGATATCTCAAGTTGAGCCTAAGAATGCAGATGAAGCATGCAAATATGATTATTGGAAACAAGCCATGAAAGAGGAATTGGATTAGATAGTTAAGAATGAGACATGGGAATTGGTCCCTAGACCAGTAGATAAGAATGTGATAGGAACTAAATGGGTATTCAGAAACAAGATGAATGAACAAGGTGAAGTTGTAAGAAAAAAAACAAGATTTGTATGTAAAGGTTACTCATAGCAAGAAGGGATAGATTATGAGGAGATTTATGCTCCAGTGGCTAGAATAGAAGTAGTAAGATTATTCTTAGCCTATATAGCATAGAAGAAATTCAAAGTATATCAGATGGATGTCAAGTTAGCATTTCTAAATGGAGAACTTGAAGAAGAAGTATACATTGAGAAGCCTAAAGGATGTCCTTTGACAAATGAAAAGGAAATAGTATGCAGATTAAGAAAAGCATTATATGGATTGAAACAAGCACCTAGAACCTGGTATGCAAGGTTGGGCAAAGATTTGACAAAAGGATACTTAGATATTTGAAGGGAACATCAAAGTTTGGATTATGGTATGATAGATCCAATGATTTCAATCGAAGTACTTATACTAATATAGATTGGGCACGTGGTATGGATGAAAAAAAAAGCACAAGTGGAAGAGCTTTCTTTCTTGGAGGAAGATTGGTTTCTTGGTTAAGCAATAAGTAGGATTGTACATCACAAAGTACAATGGAAGTAGAGTATGTTGCAATGGAAAATAATTGCAATCAAGACATTTAGATGGAGTAGGTGCTAAAGGATATAAGGATAGAAATCAATGAACCTGTTGTCATACATTGTGACAACACAAGCATGGTAAATATGTCTAAGAATCTAGTGTTTCATTCTAAGACCAAATACTTTTCTATTAAATATCATATGTTGAGAGATATAGTTGCAGAAAAGGAAATCAGATTGGAGTATGTGAGCACTAAAGAGCAGATTGCAGATATATTCACTAATCCTCTTCCCAAAGATACTTTTGAGCATTTATGAGGTATGCTTGGGGTTATGCCCCTTCCTACATCAAAGTAGAAGATGCAAGAGTGCATCATTCCAGTGTAACAAAGCACCATTATTGTCTGGACTGAATGTTGATGCTTGTTGTATGGGGGAGTACTGTGATGGACACAGTCATCTAGGACTCTTGTTGGATGTTGTTTTGAACAATTTATTTTGACACTCAAGCTAAGTAAGTATCATTTGTTGCAAAGTTTGATGTAGAGATGTTGGTTGTTGAAAAATTTGACATTGATGTCAATGGGGGAGAATATTGCATGAAACACATTATGCTGAGGAAGATGTTTGGCATGAGTATAGTATTTTTGGCATAAGAACATTATGGAATGAAAATTTGATAGAAAGCACATTGAGATACATCAGTAGGGGAGAATGATTGATGAAGAGGATTTGAAAAGATGAACAATCTTTTGTTGGTATTCTTGGAACTAGATGTTTTTCATCTTTGTTGGCATCAATGCCAAAGGGGGAGATTGTTAGAATAATGGTTGGAAGCATGAATGATGATGATATTACTATGGGGGAGTATTGTAGATATGTTACTATGATGATATGTTACATTCATGATTGAGTTTTTCATTGATGTCAACATAGCAGTTTTCTATGGTATCTGACAAAAGAACAATAGAAAGATCAAGTTGGTACAAATGACTAGTTGAGTATTCTAACTAACCAAGGTTAAAAAAGATACTTTTGAGTATCTGGTATGTGTAGTTAATGTTGGAAGAAGAAAGGATAAGTCTAAAAGAAGTTATGTAAGTTTTGGTGATGTTTGTTTTGAGATAGAGTTTAGAGAGGAATGTTCTGGTAAACTTGTTATATCTCTTACCAAGTTGATATTCTAAGAATTGAGGTTGAGGACATGAATAAGACATGTTGGTGATGATGTGGCCAAGTTCTCTCATCATAATATTGCTTGTATGGAAAGTTATCCAAGTTGTAAGGCAAAAGATTAATGTTATCACTAAGTGTAATGTATTCTTAATGTGGTCCTATAATAATTAATTGAAAAGGTCTAACAATCGACTTAGGAAATTTTTTTGAGGACTTGTTATAAAGGAAAGAAATTTTCCTTTATCAAGTATGACATGAATTATATTGATGCAAAAGAGATTATAAGTAGGGAGAGAGAGAGCAGAATGTGAAGTTGGTTAGAGCAATGCGGAAGTGAAGGAAACTTCATTGCCGAGGTTTTGTTGAGTGATCCAAGGTTTGATATTTGGATACAAGATTCATGACTTTGTCTACAAGGTCTAATAGCAATTGGGTTGGTCGACAAGATAGAGGAAAGAGGAATATAACAGTAAATTACTTGTTTGAGTAGTGAGCTCTTCTTGTAGTTGAAATTGCATGTTTGGGCAGTGGGCTCATCTTGCATACATTGTTGTACAAATCCTAAAAAGGTTGGCACAACTCCTAATAGGGTTGGAAAAAATTCTAATAGGGTTTGAATATCCTAATAGGGATTCAAAGTATCCTAATAGGGACTCTATGTGCTAAATGTTGTAATAGACTCCTAACAGTGTCCATCCTCTGACAAGGAATATTTATATTAGTACATCATCTTGTGGGCATCATTTTTGCCAAGGTTTTCTCTCTGACCAAGGGTTTCCCTAGTCAACATATCTGGTGCAATTATATATGTGCATTTTTATTATAGTTTCTTTTACTTTGGTTAAACAGTTAAGTTTGTTTAAAGAAGATAAATATTTTGATTTTTAGATAACTGATTCACCCCCCCTCTCAGTTATCTTGGTGGACTATTGTTTCTAACAGTAATACCTCTCTACAACCTACTCAAAAAGGACTTTGAATTTGTTTGGGATATTGATTGTGCAACATTCTTCTTGTAGCTTAAGGAAGTTCATACCATAATGCCTATTTTGAGAGGACCCAATTGGGGCTTCCCTTTTCACATTCATACGAATGCCTTAGACTATGGTATCAGTGTTGTGCTAGGACAAAAAGTAGGCTATGTTGAACATGCTATTTATTTCATCAATAAAAATTTGCAAAGTGTAGAATTTAATTACACAATCAATGAAAAGGAATTACTTGTGATCATTTATGCTCTTAATAAATTTAGGCATTACATAACTGGATATGAGATATTTGTTCACATTGACCATTTTGCTATAAAATATTTGGTAAACAAACTTAAAATTTTAGGAAGTTTAGCTTGATGGTTATTGCTCATGCAAGAATTTGACATCACCATAGTTGATAAAGTTGGTAGGGCCAATGTGGTAGCTAACTTTCTGTCTTGGTTTCATGTCCCTGATGATCCTACAACCATTGATGATGGTTTTCCAAATGAGCACCTTTTTTTGTTAGCCACATAAAACCCTTGGTATGCATATATTGCTAATTACCTCACTACATGAAAAATGCCAGTGTATTTCTCTACCCAAGCCAAAAAACTACTAGTAGAGAAGAGCTTTAATTATTCATGGATTGCTAGGTTTATGTTCTATATCGATCCGAATCAAGTCATGCTAGGTGATTAAGAGAAGATGAAACGCATGATGTATTGAAGGCTTGTCATGATGAACCCTATGGAGACCACTTTGTAGCCAAAAGAATAGCCTTTAAAATCTTAACAACTTAGTATTATTAGCCAAGCCTACACAAGGATGTAGCCAGATCTACAAAGAAATGTGATAAGTGTCAACAAATGGGAAGGCCCACTAAGTTAGATGAAATGCCCTTGTAGCCTCAAGTAGTTGTCATACCCTTTGAAAAATGGGGGATTGACTTTGTAGGACCCATTGAGCCTACTTCACAAGGAAAATTCTACATTCTAATGTGCACTCATTATGTTACCAAATGGGTAGAAGCTAAACCAATGAAACATCGAAGGGATATCAATGTGGCACATTTTTTATATGAATCCATTTTTACATGATTTGGTGTTCCTAGGAAATTAATATTGGATTAAGGACTTAGTTTACATCAAATTTGATAACTAATCTTATGAAGGAGTATACCATTAGGCATGGTAAATCATCATCTTATCACCCTTAGGCTAATGGTCATGTTGAAGTTACTAATAGGGAGCTGGGATCTATTCTCACCAAGACTGTATCACTTCAGAGGAAGTGTTGGGAAACGCACCTTCCTAAAGCTCTCTAGGCTTATAGAACCACTTGGAAGTCCACAATTGGTTTTACTCCATTTCAACTTGTTTATGGTAAGACAACTGTAATGCCTATTGAGTTTGAATATAAAACATTGAAGACTTCCTTGGAGCCTAGGATAGAACTTAATATTTCGCAACAAGACAAAATCTTGAGTTTAAACAATCTTGATGAATGTCAAAAATCTGCATTAAATAATACTGAGCTAATTCAACACCAAAGGAAATAGTGGTATGATAAGTTTATCAAACAAATTTTTTTTACTATAGGTGATTGGGCACTCCTTTATGACTCAAGACACCAACATAAACTAGGAAAGTTCCAAACATGTTGGTTAGGGCCCTATGAAATTGCTTCCATATTTCCAAATGGTGTAGTTTAGTTATCTACCATTGATCTCGTGCACTTCAAACTGCTTGTCAATGGGCATCACCTCAAGATTTACCATAAACTAGCTAGCCATGAAGAGTTCCTGCAACAATTCCAACACAATAAGGATCTTGTCATTCCTATAGCCATTGAGTCTAGGTCTTCTACCATGACTCCTGCTAGATCTTGACTCCGATCAAGATATTCATAATAAACACTTCTTTTTGAAGTGCTTTCTTTGCATCTATTCTGTAAGAATTTACCTTAGGGATAAATTCACCCAAGATCAAGGAACTCAAGCACAAGCACAAGAATAGACCAAAAGAGTATGATCAAAATAACAATATAGTATTCAATTAATGCAATGTCATGTACAAGTACACTAGGAGTACCTAAATATAAAGGCCTCTAGACTGACTAGGAGTCAGCACACTAATAAGTCTTACAACGAGGCACATGTCCACTAGGAGTGGATTATCCTTCATTAAGCATAAGAGTTAGTGCAATGATGAGAGGATAAGCCTACAAAGGTGTAGCACGTGAAATTATGTTGTAGACACTATGTCCTAAAATAAGAGTGCTAATAACTGTGTTGTCAATATGGCAACTTAGTTAATTATGAAAATTCTAGTGCTATAGACACCATGTGCTGAATTAGAGTTGCTTACTCTAGTGTTGTCAACATGACAACTCATAAGAGTACAAAAACTCCTAAGTGTCTCACCTAAGAAATAATAAAATAATGCATTGACCTAAGTAAACTTAAGTAAGTGTAAATAGTGAATACTTATTTATACCAACACATTCCACTTCCACTTTTCTCTCTTCCATCTTATCATTTTATACCATCACTCTATCAATTTCGATGATCATTTCAGAATATATTTCCTACAATAGTTGCCAAGTACCTTCCACATAACTCTACATGCATTTTAATTTATTCATGCTTTGTTATGATTTGGTATTGTTTATGTTTATTCACTATTGCTATCCTGGCTTGGTGGGACTCATGCCTTCATTTAGTTGGGGGGAGGGAAATATTTGGAAAAAGTAAAACATATGTTTGATTATTTTTTATTTTAATTTTATAATTCGATATTTAACATGTGAGGGATGATATAAATATTTTCATGCTCTGCATTTCAAGATGTTGGCTCACCCATGGCATGATTACAAACAAGTAAACCTTCCCAACTTCTTGTTCAATATTATTAAGAAATAAGCCTCTTTGGTATAGTTAGGTAGTGATTAGTTAGTCTCTCATCATGGTCTAATAAAGTTAATTGTAGAAAGAGAGTTAAATAAGCAAGCAATTGGGTAATGGGAGGAATTCTTGTACATGAAAGAGGTAGAACCTAGGTTGGTCGGTCCTAGAGGCTAGGGTGTAGGATGAAGGGAAAGAACATCCAAAAGATTTTGCAAAATTATCCCTAGGCTAAGAATACTCCTGAAGCACCTCTCTCTAGTCTTAAGCCAACTAAGAAACACATTTTTAAGGCTAAACCCTCCATTGTTAGAAAGAAGAAAAACAAAAAGGTAGAAACTACTAGCACTCCTAAAGCCTCATCATCTGTTAAAAATAGGTCCTCTTTTGGGAAGGACAAAGGATTTTTTTGGAATTTGAAGTAGAAAAACTAGGGAAATTATATGAGGAAAGTAACTCTAATGAACCCTTGCACTCTCAAGAGGAGGAAGGCCTAAAAAAACCTCCTAAAGCGCCCATGGTAGAAACACCTATAAGTAAGCATAAATGAAAGAGTTCCCCATGCTTGTCAACACCACCCATGAGGCAAAGTGCAAGACTCTCTAAGAGTAGGATTTTGGAGGCCTCTATTCCCATTATTACTCCCAAAGCTTCTGAAAGTGAAAAAGATCCCTCTTTAGGGGAAAAATTGCCACAAAGTAAAGCTAGTGAAAATGAGGGCAAAACTCAGAATCTACCACTTGAAGCAGAGTGCAGTATTAATTATGTCCTTATTGATAGTGATAAGAAATCTAAGGAGATTGAAATGTTTGAGAATTTAAAGAAAACCATGCTATGCAAGACATTAGTAAAAATTTTGCAGAACTCTCCCTTTAGAAAATTATCCAGGATTTAGACTTGAAATTGTTCAAGAAGTATTGGAAAAATTGGATCAAGAAGGGTTGGATACATTAGCTGTAGCAATCACAGAATCCAATAAGAGGAAACAAAAGAAATAGTTGTTGCCACAAGAAAAAGTGGGTGCTTCACACCACAAAATGTCAACAAAACTCATCAATTGGAGCCTAAATGGATAGACCTCTTTCATCATGAGCCATTGCCACCACTAGATTTATCCACACCTTTGTTTGCAAGAGTTAATTTGTTTCAACAACTATTATGGGAAAGAGCTCAATGGAATTTGGAGAAAAATAAATTAAAGTGTGTTATTGACGAGTAGAGCTGCTAGTTAAAACAAAGTGCATATTAGAATGAAGTTCTGAAGAGAAGAATTGAGCATATTATAGGATTAATTCCTGAGTTAATGGAATGCAGGTTGCCATCACCAATATATGCCCTATTTCTTAAAGAGAAATTTGTAAATTATAAGTTAAATAGAATTGTATAAGGTCATGAATTTTATGATGCATTTTGATATGTTCCTATGGCCTTGGAAAATTTACTATGTGAATTGTATCTTCACAATCTAGTAGTGCCTAATGACACTGAATGGAACCCAGTCATGTATGTAGGAGATGTGAAATTAAGGGCAATAATGTCATGGATGCAAAATGAAATAAGCAAAGAAAATCAAGATGCACCCTTCAAGGAAAGTGCGATGACAACACCTTTTTTAACAAGGCCAGAAGTCCAATATTCTAACAAATATATCTGGATTGGGTTTCTATTTTGGGCAACCCTATAGAACTTGGTAAGGTGAGTATAGTTAGAGAGCATGGTTTAATAGAATGGGAACAAAATTTATCTTGAAACCTAGAAACAACGATCGTTGCCTCAAGGCAACAATGGGTTAGAATGCTACATGATTTAAAAATTAGAGAATCCCACTCTCCACAAAATTTGACTCTTGCTACAATAAGAATGCCTTGGTATATTGACTTGGGGAGAAATTAGTACAAACATTGGTTCCCACTAAGGTATTAGCTTCTAATCCTCCTGCAACCACTACTAGTAGTAAATGACAACACAAAAGATCATGACATGAGTACTGAAGTTTGGCACTGGAAGAGACTCAAGTCAAATTATGGTTACTTCGACTATGTGAGGAATGAGCTAGGTGAAAAAAACCCAGTAACTAGAGAGTGCAGGCCAAGATTTTGAACTTCATGATTGCTAGAGACAAGCAATAGTTATTAGTTTGAGAACTTTTTATCTTATTTTTAACAGTTATCTTGCATGAAATAGTTTATGACTCTATGGTTTAAGAAAAAGAACTTATGTTTTATGAATATGCTATCTATATGTTAAGACATGAAGATTAAAGTATAGATTGATCGATTATGCCGTGTTTACTTAAAACTATTGTTTTCTATGGTCTAATGAAGGATATTACATGCTGATAAATATTTCCTCATCTATGCTATGTTTGGGTAGGTCCTTTTCCTTCAGCCGTAGGATTTGCAAGAGTGATAATCTGAACATTATACCTTTTCTAACATTGATGATGAAACAATTGCATGTATGTAGAAGTTGTTCCATTTAATGCTCTATAGGTGTTGCTGTGTGTATTAAAGACAACATTTTAGTGCTAAAGTCAAAGCCGACTAGATGATTGATGAATCACCATATAAGTAGGTCATGGTGTAGATTCTATTATGGTGGTGCATGAAGATAGCTTCCTCAACCTGCTATATTTCTAGGGGAGTTAAAATGCAATTATAAGATTTCTATTGTAGAATTTATGATCTATAATTGATCCTCATTGATGGAGTGATCGTAGGAGTGGGAAGTTGTTGAGCTTTCCTTTAAATAATTTCCACTATAACCTTGGAAGGAGATTCTAGATTTTGATCTTTTCCTAGTTTGATAGGAAGGAAATAGAGTAGATTGTTTTAGTAGAGTAGAATCTTGTTTTCAAAGGTATTTTCTTATTATGAATGAATAGAATATCGAGTTCAAGTTTCCACCTTCAGACTTGATTATTTTCTGTTCACTCATCCAAGGGGGCCTACTTGGTGAGTGAACTACTTTGTTAGAATAGATTTCCTTTCTTAGTTTATTTTCTTGCAAAGTAGACTTTTGCTATTCCTACAACCATTGATAATAGAATCATTGAATTATTCCTCCAACATAGGTGTTTAAGTAGATTTATTGTTCACAAAATTACTCTAAGCTTTAAGGAAAATGTCATTTCTATTCTTAGCTTAATTTCCTTCAACATTTTTTTTCTATTGTATTTGTAATGACTTAAAGAGGAATTAGAGCATATACTTTGCAGCCACCCTCTCAAGCTTATGCTCTCGAGTTGACAAATAAAATGAAGTCAATATGTTATTATTAGGAAAATACATGATTCTATCTAGTCATGGATTCAATGTAGAAGGATGTTCAATCCTTTATTACTAAAGTATTTAGTTGACCGACCACCTAGCCAAGGGAAAAAACCTTGGTGGGGATGGTACCCACAAAATGACCAACTAATCAAAAGTATCTTGTGAAAGATATTGATCCAGTTAGGAGTCTATTACATCTGTATACTGTCTCCATTCTTGTTAGAGGACTAGGCCTTGTTAGAAGCCTCAACCCTATTAGGACTTTTAATATACAAATATAAAATGTATGCAAGATGAACCCACTACCCAAACATGCAATATATGTTGAAGTTGATGAAAGATCAACCCCACAACTCCCAAGAATCACTTGCATGTAAACACCTATCACAAAAGAGAGAAGCAAAAAGCCATGGAGGCTAGAATTGCCAGACCTAGAGATGAGACATTCTTGATGAGCAAAAAAGAGATTTGTATTATCAAAAATGAATTAATAAAATTACAAAGAGATCAATACTTATAAAAGGAGATCAAAACCTTAATAGGGTAAAACCTAGTTTGCATGATAATAATTAATAAAAGAATTAATTATTATATACCTAAAGTTTAGCTTAGGTAAACTAGAGATAATAAGTGACTTAATAATTAGATCAAAATAATTTAATTAACAAGGCAATATCTTATTACTCTTATACCCCCCCTTAAGATAAACTTAGGGAGTAGCTAAAAACCTAGAAACTACTGCTGAAAGAAAATTTGGGTCCCGATAACAAGGCCTGATGAGGTACCCAAGCACAACCAAATCTATGTAAAGAGGAGAAATAGAGAAAACCACATGGGAAAAACCCTACTCTAAAAAGAGATGGAAAGAATTTTCTAGAAGATAGGAACAAAAGATGATCATGAAGAACACCACTTAAGCATGAAGCTAAAAACATTGCCAAACTGCTAATCTGAAGAACCTGCACTGTATAGAACATGACCAAGTAGAGAAGACTAAGTCTGAAGAGCTGATCAATTGAAGATGGAAGGTATATTCATGGCCTCCAAAATTAGGACTGAAAAAATGTCTATATGGTAAATGATCCATCTCACTGAAATGTATAGGTATCCATCCATTACAATCATCTAGTAGATAGGATCAAATACTAAATACATAGCTCACTCCATCGAACCAAAAAATAAATAGAACTAACATAATCCCCCTCTAATGCTAAGAGGTAAGACATGAACACTAAAATTGAATGCAATATCTCATGCAGAAAGAAGAACTAGGAACCTCGAGAGTGCAAAAGAAGTAACAACACCTATACTGGCATGTTTTATCGACACATCATGAGGCTAATGTCATGGAAGGAAAACTCACTTGAAAAAGGAAGATGGAAAATATGGAAAACATAGACCCCCCCAAGGAATTTTATAATGTAGTGTGAGTACAACAAAACACAAAGATGTCTAAGATCCTAAAATGCAATAGAGTGGCACTTTATCTCAATGCGCTTGCAAAAATACTACAGAAGGATGTCAACAAAGATTAAAAGAGACATAAGGCTAATACAATAGATAATATAACCCTATGAAAAATTATTGGAAACAAAAAAATTGATCCCTAGACCTGAAACAACCAAGATATCCATCATCATGTAGAAAAATAAAAAACTAAATGAGATGTGCCTGGAGCAGAATTTGGAAAATAGAATGTCTCAAAATATGTCTCTTAGTGTGCAAAATATAACTTCTAAATTTGACATCCAAAATAGGCCACCAAACAACATCAAAAATCCAAATAAACTACATAATCATGATGGGCTCAAAATCATCTTTTTGGCTCTTCTTTCAGATTGAAAAACAAAGTCTAGATGAGCAAGTTATGGCCAAAAAATACATGAAGGTCAAAAAAGCACTGGAAAAGCAAAAAAAATTCTTCCTTGGAATTAGTGCTAAATACCTCGAAAAGTGCATCCAACAGTACTAGAAATTACCTCGATAAGCATGTGAGTTTTGTACCAAAATTGTCTTGATTTGCGTGCCCTAAAATCTTGATTTTTGTGAAAAAATCTCAATCACAAAGCCACTCCCTTGAGAAACATGAAAAAATCTTTATTTTCAAAAAATCTCAATTTACGTGTCCCAAGATCTCAATTTTTGTGGAAAAAAGTCAATTTTTGTGTCAAAAATCATAAAATTATTGCCTCAGGAAATGTGCCAAAATATTGATTTTTAAAAAAAATCGTGATTTGTGTGAAAAATTTAGAAAATTAGTGCCTTGAGAAATGTGTCAAAAATCTTGATTTGTATTACAAAAATCTAAAAATTGCTTCCTTGAGAAACATGCTAGAAAATTAGAAAATCATCACCTTGGGAAATGTATCCAATTTGGGAGCAAAATTTCAGCCTTGAATTCCAATTGTGTCCAAATTGGACAAATTTTGTTTGAAAATAGGGGTTTTTGGGTGCTTTGAGCTCAACAGTGATGTCCGTTTGGGCTTATGGTGCATTGAGAAATGGTGAACCCCCACTTTCAATACAAAAAAATTCTAAAAAATGAAACCCTCTGAACAAAAAAGACAGATTTGAAAGCCAAGACAAAATTCTCATAAATAGAATGTGGCATGAAGATCTGGAGCTCTGATACCATGTTGAAATTAATGAAAGATCAACCCCATAGCTCCCAAGAATCACCTTCATGCAAGCACCTATCACAGAAGAGAGAAGCAAAAAGCTATGGAGGTTGGAATTGCCAGATCTAGAGATGAGACATTCTTGATGACCAAAAAAGAGATTGCTATTATCAAAACTAAATTAATAAAACTAAAAAGAGATCAATCCTTATAAAAGAAGATCAAAACCCTAACAGGGTAAAACCTAGGCTGGATGATAATAATTAATAAAAGAATTAATTATTATATGCCTAAAGTTTAGAATAAGTAAACTAGAGATAGTAAGTGATTTAATAAATTAAATAAAAAAAATTTAATTAATAAGGCAATATCTTATTTATCTAACAATATACAATGTGGTTCTTCAATACAAAGATATAGAAACAAAAACCTATTTTACATTATTGCTGATATCTTCAATATATGGATTTTCCCTCGTTGTACATCATTAAATTTTTATCTCAATTCAAATTCCTTTGATCATACATTAGAATTCACATATCACATAATATATACATTCTTCACAAAACTTCACATTCACAATCTTTCCTTTATACCTGTTTAATTTACAAATTACTGCATAGTCGACCTTCATGACTTTATACACTTTATAAAATATAAAATTAAGTTTCTCTATCTTAAGGTTAACATTTAGGATGTCATCCCTAATTAGTTAAGTAATTATTTCATAAAAAAAATTCCTTAACCAAAAATACTAATTTCTCTGTTATACTCTCTTCTTCTTGCATACTGCTGTAATTGGAAATTTGATCATAAATCTTGCCATACTATCTGTGCTATCATATGAACTTGATTATATAATCCTCATAATTTGTACTATATTTCCTCAAGTGCACATGTTACACTATGACATTTTTGAATTGCGCTAATCAAAACTCTAACTATTATGACAGATGAACTATGTAACACTTAGACAATTTTCTAAGTATACATTCGAAAACTATATCTGCATACTTTTCTTACTTCATATAGATGATATGTTTCCATAAATGAAAACACCACATATTATAGCTTAATCAAATTTCCAACAATATTTATGATTCAAATTGAAATTTATGTTTATGATATTTATTTTAATAAGCATTTATGATGACTTGAGTCTTGAGAACCAATGCATTTTGAGTTGCCTATCATCAAACAAAATTTGATCATCATTGGTTTTGTGGTATGGGATAAAATTGTGGTTTATAAATTGTGGGGAGTTAGTCTAGGTGGATTTTATGGGAGTGGCTTGCAATGGGGGTCAGGGCCCAAAGTGGCTTCCAGGGTAACTCATTGTAAGTTGTGTAACAAGTGATAAAATAGTAACTAAAAATATTCCCTCATCCATGCATTGAGATATTTTAAAAATATAAGTTAGATATTTTTCCTCTCCTATGTCTTCAGTTCTATGCTAATGATGGGATTGAGATGATACCTAGTGAGTGGTATGACTAGTTTCCTCATCTTCATGAGAGGGTATTCTAGTTCCTCATAGAGTCACTAGGGGGTTGGGATCTAGAGAGACTACCATGGTAAGGTTAGAGTTGGCTCATGCAATGACACTCCCTAGTATGTAGAATGAGTCCCCTTCATGGTTTTTTATATTTTCCTTTGGTAGTGTACTTGTTGGATGTTATTTTTGGTGGTATACTTTTTGGATGTTACTTTTGATGGTATATTTATTATGACTTTTTACTTATTGATTGGATGTCATCTATTGTTGACAATTGAATTTTATTGATGAGTGTTAGTTATTCATTGGTGGCATTTTTTTATTGTTGGAGTTAGTAATTGGGGATATACTCTTATTAATGATAATTTTTATCTATTGGTTATTGTTCTTGTGACATTTGGCATTGATTTGGGCTTGGTTGTATCTTTTTGGTTTTGATACTTGATTTGTACTTGGTACCTTTCATAGAATTTGGTATGTGATGTCTGTTTGGATGAGTGTATTTTCAACTTTGGTTGTCTTTTTTTTATCAATAGTTTGTGTTACCCTTGAGCTAGATTTGGCTATTAGGATTCCTTTCCTGAGATTTTTTTTAATGATTTGATTATCTGCATATGGATTATTCATTCTCTTCCTTGCACAGTGGGATTGGGAGCCTGATTAGGTGACCACACAGTTAGGAGGTAGTGAATTGTTACCTTTTGGGTCCCCCATCAGATTGATAGATGTTGGATGTTCATTGATGGAGTTGAACCATTATCATTTGTATTCTTATCTTGGAGACTTCCTTTTTAGTTATTGTATATATGTATTTATGTGTCTTGCATTTTGAGATCCTATGGGATGATGTATTATATTTTAAGTATTTATTATTACATACCCTATAACATTGTGTAGTACATGTTGTGTATATATGATGTACTTCATTGAATTTATTGTACTTATGTATTTTCTTATGAGATTATGTATCTATTTTCATCATGGCTTTGGACATTGTACTTAAGATAAAAACTAATTAATACAAATTTCTTAACATGACTCAATGTGAAGGAACCCTTAAGAAATGAAACTAAAATTGTAATAGTTTATATGTAATGGATGTTAATGTTGAAATCTAATTGAAAAGATCATGATTAAAGAAGGGAGATTGTTGAGAAGAAGGGAGATTGTTGGTAAAGAATGTTTTCAATCATTATTTTGTCACTGATGTCAAACCTGCTATTTGTTGGAATGACAATTGCTTATAAGATCCAAGTACTATCACTTAGTTGATTGATGAGGAGGATTTAATCAATAAGATGCAATGAGAAGCACCTAAGGGAAAGGTTCAGTTATGGTTATGTAATGAAGTACAAGGATTAGTTAAGATAGTGGTAAAATGATGTATTGATAATACACTTGAAGATACAGAGGTTGGCTACACTTAGAAACTCTAGAAGAATAAGTTGTAACGAAACTGTCTGCAAAACTTGACTAAATTCATCAGTGGGATCCAAGCAAGTTAGTTCATGCTGAGAAGATTATCAGTAAGTGCCAAGCAAATGTAAAATCTAGTGTGTTCCAAGTGAGATAGAAGGTTCCAAGTAAGTTTAGGTACCAAGCTAGTAATAGGTTCCGAGCATCAGTAAATTTAGTTGATGTCGAGTGAATCCATAGTAGGTGCCAAGCATCAAAAAGACTTAGTTGATGCCAAATAACATAGTATGTGCTGGGCATCAAAAATTCAATAGTGTCAAGCTACTGCATTATTTGAAAATTCAAAGATTTGCTAGATCTGAGCTGACAAATTTGCTACCTTGAATTTTGTGAACCAGATAGAAGATAAGGATGATGAGCTAGTGGCACAGAATTTTAGGTTAACTATTTTTGGGCAAAAATAGGTGGATTCTACATGATGTTTCTAGAAGAAAAAAGATAAGGGATAGATTCATTGAATCTTACCTAATCCATTTGAACCAAAAATAAGAGTAGGAAGAATAGAGCAAGAAAGGTATTCTAGACTTCTATTCAAGGAGTTACAAGTCAAGAAGAAAGAGTGGTTGGAGAGAGTGTGTGGTGTCAAAGAGAAGGCATCAAGAGGGAGGAATAGAGTACAAAGACTCTACTTTGATAGATGACCACATAAGTGATTGCATTGGCACAACAAGCATGGAGACTCAAGGAGACAAAGCTTGAAAGAAGGACAAGCTATTAGAGCTGCAAAGAGTGAAAGCCAAGACAAATTTGGGAGCTGAATTGAGATCTAAAATCTATAAGTCAAGTTGTGAGTTGTATCAGGTCAAAAGCCCTTATTATTACTCTTTAGAAATTGTATCAGTTAGGGGAAAATCCTATGGACTTAGGTTTGTTTAACAACCATTTGTAAATATTTTAAACGGGTGACATTCCAAGTGAATGTTCTAAAGTTCGTTAACCAGGCCAACTTCTAACAAGGTGGTTGAAATACTTTAATAGGGTCACATTTAACAATGTATTTTGTAGCCTTTAATAGGGTAGGCCTTTCATAGGGCATCACTTCAAAAGAGTGAGAAAGGAGTAGCATGTCACTGGTGGTTTTTCCCAAATTGGGTTTCCACGTAAATAACTGTGTTATGTGTTGATCTTTCATGTTAATTTTTTAGTAACTTGCTAAAATAACTAAGTAGCTTGGATGCATGCTTAGTTTGGATGGGCTTACTATTATTGGTGAAAAAGTTTTATTAGGACATCTAGACCTTGAATAACTGATTCACCCCCCCCCCCTTAGTTATTCTAAAGCATTTCTAACAATTGGTATCAGAGCCATCTGCTGATTTTGTTTAAAGGTACTAGAAGCAAAAAGATCAAGATGTCCAAGAGAGAAGTTCCCAAGCTTAAAAGAGATAACTTCATTGCATGGTAAAGTCTATTAAAGCTACACCTTGGATCAATAGGTGATCATGCACAAGCCTCAATTGTAGTGGAACATGTTGATCCAGCTGGAGTCCCTACTGCAGAAGATCTAAACAAAAAGGAGCACAATTAGGCAATGCTGGAGATTGCCTCTGCCCTCAACTATGCTGAATTTGATGACATCAAGGGATGTGACACCACATTCAAGATGTGGAAAGGCTTGATAGGTATTTATGGAAGAGATCAAAATTTCCAAAGAGAAAAAAGAGAAAGCCTTAGAGGAAAGTTTGATGACATGAGAATGGAAGAAGGTGAGAACATTGCTTAGTATGCCTCTAGAATAAAAAAAGTAGTAAGTGTAATAAGAAGTTTGGGTGGTCATTTAGACGATGATACTATCAATAGAAAATTCTTAAGAACCTTGCTCCCCATCTATGCTATTAGAGTATTAGTCATCCAAGAGTTAAGATTCATACTAGGACACAAGCTAACTCTTGAAGGTATAGTGGGAAGACTTACTGCATTTGAGTTATCCAACTTTGATAACTACAGACCTGAGAATGTTGAATCTACTTTCAAGGCCAAGTTATTGTTGAAAGATATTGAAGAAATAAAACCAAAGAAGAAGGGAAAAAAGATAAAATATGCATCCAGTGATAGCATCACAGATGAAGAAGATGTGGAACAATTGGAAGCATTGCTGGCCAGAAGATTTCACAAAGGAAAAGGTGAATTCAAAGGTAAGCTGCCTATCATTTGTTTTAATTATAATGAAGTAGGACATATTGCTGCAAGGTGCACACAAAAAAAGAACTATAGGGAAGGCAACAAGCACAAGAATAGAAGATAAGATGATAACAGAGATTACAAAGATAAAGGCAAAAAGTGCTACATTGTTGAAGAAGAGGATTCTGATAAAAATAATGATGAGGTAATCTATGTAGCCATGAAGGAAGAGTCAGATGAAAATGAGACAACACAATTGGTAACTTGTGTAAACAATAATTATAGGTAGATCATAGATAGTGGGTGCTCACATCACATGGCAGGAGACAAAAGTAAGTTTATTACCTTAATTCAGTATGATGGAAATAGTGTTAGATTTGGAAATGATGCTTCATGTATAATCAAAGGAAAAGGTTTCATTAAGCTTATAGAGAAAATTACATCTGATAATGTATATTATCTTGAAGGATTGAATTACAATCTACTAAGTGTGTCACAACTAAGCAATGTAGGATGCAAAGTAGAATAAAATTTCCAAAATCTATGACATTGATGGAAATATGATAGGACAATTAGACCAAACTAGGAGTAATCTGTTTTACCTAGATATGGAAGATGCAACCCATCTTATTGTAAAATTTGATGATGTGTGGCTATGGCATAAAAGACTCTGTCATGTCAACTTTGATAATCTGATTAACATCAGCAAAATGAAGAAAGTTAGAGGCTTGCCCAAACTAAAGAAGCATGACAATACAATGTGCAAACAATGTCAGCTAGGAAAGATGACCAAGTCAGGTTTCAAAAGTAAAACCTACACTTTCAAAGAAGTACTAGATTTAGTCCATACTAATTTATGAGGTCCAATAGAAGTGCAAATTTACAAAGGAGATAGATATATAATGCTGTTTGTTGATGACTACTCTAGGATGATGACTATCATGTTTTTAAAAATCTAATGCATTTCAAATGTTTAAGTGGTACTTGGCTAGGGTTGAGAAGGAAACAAGGAAGAGTCTAAAGTGCCTTAGATTAGACAGAGGAGGAGAGTTCACATCAAAATAATTTGAGATATTTTGCAATGATAGAGGAATTAAGAGACAAACATCAGCACCAAGAACTCTCACATAGAATAGAATTGTAGAGAGAAGGAATAGGTCAGTGATTGACTATGCTAGAACATTAATGATGGGGAAGAATTTTTGATGTAGAGAATAGGGTGATGGACCCAATTAACAACTCAAAATGAGCAAGATTGTAGGAGTATTCCTAGTGACCCTTTTAGGTCCTGATAGGCAAATCCCATCAACAGTCAACTCTAGGATGTTTTTAGGCTTTAATAGGTTTTTTCTAGCCTATCTAATATGTTCCAAACATCATCTTAAAGTTTCAACACATCTGGAGCAAAATACATAGCGAGCCAAAATGTTGTCAATGACAATTTTAAATTTTTGTAACAGTAGCAAGGTAAATTGGCAGATATCTTTTGATTTTTCCAAGTGACTCTCTAAACCAATGACTTTTTCAAATACCCTTTATCCTTGTCTAAAACATATGTGAACCTTAGATGCAACTCTTTTGGAAAGTATCGTAGATTCTTAACATTATCCTTGTTTTCACCAATGAAGGAAATGATGCAATTACTAAGAAATTACTAGGAGGACATAAGATCTTGTTCTTAAAATTTGCAAATTCTTCTAAAATTTCTTCAATTAGACAAATCAACACTCAATTTCACCTTATGGCTTCATTAACCCCAAAAGCCCTAAATCATTCATTCAAAAACCCTTGTTTCTAGAGTATGTTCAATCTCCCATGTGTAGAGACTTCCTTGACCAATTCAAGGTGCCAAAATCGACGTTTTAACACCACAAACATAAATAAACTCTTAGACCCTGCCCTCATTTAGGCAAAAATCTCCCTCTATGACTGTCCCCTCAATTCTCTTCTTGTTTTCACAATTTTGCTTGTATGGTGGCCACCAATTATTGAAGTTAGTTTGTCATTTCTGAGTTAGATACATCTATACATGTTAAATGGATGGTATTCCATGAAGCAACAATAAACATTTCATGGAAATACCATGACTAATCAAAGAAAACTATCAAAATGTTTTAGAAGTAAGACTGCTACAACCAAACAGTAAATGAACTGAAAAAAAAAGCACTCACAAAATGGATTCAAAACCTGTTGAATATCATCAAATATTTTTTTCTTAGATAGCCAAATGCATTAAAAAATAGTAGATATGCAAAACACCAAAGAAAACCTGCAATTTACTCTTCAAAACAAGCTTTTACAACCAAAATGGTGAGATAGTCCATACCATGATAATGTACAGGCCATACATTGACATATTTATAGGTCCAGGAGGTAGTTAACATTCCCCCCAACTGACTCCAACTCATTTCACTTCCTATTCCTTCATAAAATTTAAACTATGGAGTTTCCCTCCAAAATGCCCATTTAGCCGTTACATTCAAGATTTGAATTAAAGCAATAAACTATGTTTTAAGGGACTTATTGAATGTTTTAACTTATTTAAGGACTTGAGATTATTATGACATCATAATAGACCCTATCACATGGCTTCTCTACTGTAGAAACCCTCTAAATCCTATTCCATGCCCAATTACAACTTTTCAATATGAAAGTCTTTCAAGACATTATACAATATTATGACTCTTTATACTTTCAAAGGCCATGATTGGTTGCAAAATGGACCAATTAATTCCATGAGATTCTCCATGTCCTCTGTGATGACCTAGACCCTCAAGGTACCTATCCTTTCAAAGGGCATGTTTTGGGTTCAATCTTGCTCAGTAGACATGATTCATTTCTTAGTCTGTTCCTTCGTATTGGTCTAGCTTCCTTGTCACTGATGATTTGTTCAAAAAGGTGATGTCTTCTCACATACTTGGATAGCCTTGGTTCAAATAAGTACTACTAAGAAGTAAAACCTACACTTTCAAAGAAGTATTAGAGATATAAAGGAAAGGAATCAATTTTGGTGAGACAAAGTTCTTGGGACAAGAAAATCTTTCAAGGTGGTGAATTTGATGCAGAGGCATAATATTCTCATCATATGTACCTTGAGGGTCTAGGTCATCACGAAGGACATGGAGAATTTGTTGGCATTAATTGGTCCATTTTGCAACCAATCATGGCCTTTGAAAGCATAAAGAGTCATAATATTGTATAATATCTTGAAAGGCTTTCATATTGAAAAGTTGTAATTGGGCATGGAATAGGATCTAGAGGTTGTCTAAGGTAGAGGAGTCATGTGATAGGGTCTAGTATGATGTCATAATAATCTCAAGTCCTTAAATAAGTTAAAACATTCAATAAGTCCCTTAAAACATAGTTTATTGCTTTAATTCAAATCTTGAATGTAATGGCTATATGGACATTTTGGAGGGAAACTCCATAGTTTAAATTTTATGAAGGAATAAGAAGTGAAATGAGTTGGAGTCGGTTGGGGGGAATGTTAACTACCTCCTATAAATATGTTAGTGTACGGCCTATACATTATCATGGTACAGATTGTCTTACCATTTTGGTTGTAAAAGCTTGTTTTGAAGAGTAAATTGAAGGTTTTCTTTGGTGTTTTGCATATCTACTATTTTTTAATGCATTTGGCTATCCGAGTAGACAAGATTTGATGATATTCAACAGGTTTTGAATCCATTTTGTGAGTGCTTTTTTTTTTTTTTTTTTCCAGTTCATTTACTGTTTGGCTGTAACTGTCTTACTTCTAAAACATTTTGACAGTTTTCTTTGATTAGTCATGGTATTTCCATGAAATTTTTACTATTTCTTCATGGAACACCATCCATTTAACATGTATAGATGTATCTAACTCAGAAATGACAAACCAACTTCAATAATTGGCAGCCACCATACAAGCAAAATTGTGAAAATAAGAAGAGAATTGAGGGGACTGTCATAGAGGGAGAGTGTTTCCTTAATGAGGGTAGGGTATAAGAGTTGATTTATGTTTTTGGTGTTAAAACATAGATGTTGGCACCTTGAATTGGTCAAGGAAGTCTCTACACATGGGAGATTGAACATACTCTAGAAACAAGGGGTTTTGAATGAATGATTTAGGGATTTTGGGGTTAATGAAGCCATAAGGTGAAATCGAGTGTTGATTTTTCTAATTGAAGAAATTTTAGGAGCATTTTAAAATTTTGAGAACAAGATCTTATGTCCTCCTAGTAGTTGCTTAGTAATTGCATCATTTCCTTCATTGGTGAAAACAGGGACAGTGTTAAGAATATGTGATACTTTCCAAAAGAGTTGCATCTAAGGTTCACATATGTTTTAGAAAAGGATAAAGGGTATTTGAAAAGGTCATTGGTTTGGAGAGTCACTTGGAAAAATCAAAAGATATTTGCCAATTTACCTTGCTGCTGTTACATAAATTTAAAATTGTCATTGACAACATTTTGGCTCGCTATGCATTTTGCTCGAGAGGTGTTGAAACTTGAAGATGATGTTTGGAACATGTTAGATAGGCTAGAAAAAACCTATTAAAGCCTAAAAATGTCCTAGAGTTGACTGTTTGTGGGATTTGCCTATCAGGACCTAGAAGGGTCACTAAGAACACTCCTACAATCTTGCTCATTTTGGGTTGTTAATTGGGTTCATTACCCTATTCTTTGCATCAAAGTTTCTCTAAAGTACTAGAGAGAAGCTATAAGTATAACTATCTACACCCTGAATCGAGTACAAATTAAGAAAGGTACAAATGCAACACCTTTTAAATTATGGTATGGTCACTCACCCAATGTAAAACATTTCAAAGTGTTTAGTTGTAGATGCTATATTCTTAAAGATTCTAGAAATGACAAGTTTCATGAAAAAAGTGATGAAGGCATATTCCTTGGATACTCCACTTAAAGTAAATCATATAAGTGTTTAAATGCTAACTCTAACAAAATTGTGGAGAGTGCAAATGTAAACTTTGATGAGCATACAAAAGTTCAAGTTGACAAATCCATCAAGAAACCAAAAAAGTACAGATCCTTTGTATACTTCTATGAAGGAATTCCTACTAGAGAAGAAGCTACCAATCAAGTTGGGAATCAACAAAAAGTTTTAGTATCAACCGAGTCACAACTAGTGAATGTCGAGTTGCAAAATGAAGAAAATGCACATTCTGATTCTAAAATTAGTACACATGAAAGAGATGCTGAGCTACTTGAAAGAGATGTGCATAGTGACTTTGAAATTAAAAGACCAAACATGGAAACAAGGATAGAACCAAGGCTATCCAAGTATGTGAGAAGCCATCACCCCATTGAACAAATCATCACTGACAAGGAAGCTAGACCAATAAGAAGAAATAGACTAAGAAATGAATCATGTCTGTTGAGCAATATTGAACCCAAAACAATGAAAGATGTACTACAAGATGATGATTGGTGTAAAGCTACGGAAGAATAAATTGAGAAGATAGAGAAGAACAAAACCTGGACTTTAGTTCCAAGACCAACTGATAAGAATGTGATTGGTACCAAGTCAGTGTTTAGGAACAAGCTAGATGAGAATGGTGAGATCAGAAGAAACAAGGCAAGACTAGTCTGTAAAGGTTATGCACAAGAAGGACTGTGGGGAAATGTTTGCCCCTATTGCAAGGATGGAAGGAGTAAGAACTCTACTTGCATATGCTTCTTAAAAAGGTTTTAAATTCTACCAAATGGATTTAAAGTCTGCTTTTTTGACTAGTATATTGGAAGAGGAAGTCTACATAGAACAACTAGAGGGATTTGTTGATGACAACAAGGATATGGTTTTCAAATTGCATAAAGCAGTTTATGGTTTGAAATAGTGCCTAGGGCATGGTATGAGATACTACACAAGTATCTAGTGAAGATAGGATTTGAGAAAACATATGACAACAACAACTTGTATATCAAGGTAGAGAAAGGTAAAAAAATTTTGATATCTAAATTTTTTGTTGATGATATAATATTTGGAGGAAAAGGTGCACTATCAAGTAAATCAATTGAAACATGGCACATTTGTGACTCAATCAAAATATATTAAGGAGATACTCAAAACATTTGGCTTAGAGGATTCAAAACCAGTTAGTACACCAATGGTAACAAGACATAAGTTATCCAAGAATGATGAGTTAGCTGAAGTAAATTAGACAATGTACATATTGATGATTGGAAAGTTGCAGTATGTTGTACACAATAGACTAGACATTGCGTTATCTGTTGGAATAGTGGCAAGATTTTCTGCAAACCCAAGAGAAAATCATCTTATGGTAGCAAAAATAATAATGAGGTACCTAAAAGAAATAGATGAATTTGGCTTATACTACAAGAGGAGTGGAAAGTTTGATTTAAATGCCTACATTGATGCAGATTGCGGAGGTAATATTGATGACAAAAAAAGTACTAGTGGAGGAACATTCTTCTTAGGTAGAAGATTAGTCACTTGGACTAGTAAAAAGCAAAGTTGTAACTCATAGTCCACAACTGAAGCTGAGTATGTTGTTGCTGCTGTCAATTGCACCAATATTGTATGGATCAAGCATCTGTTGAAAGGTATGAATGAAGAAATTACTGAACCTGTGATAGTCTATTGTGATAACACAAGTGCCATCAACATATCAAAGAATCCTATGATGCATACCAAAACAAAGCACATTGCAATTAAGTATCACTATGTAAGAGAACTGGTGGAAGACAAACAAGTGAAGATGGAATATGTCAATTGAAAGGAACAAATTGCTGACATCTTCAAAAAACCATTACCTAAAGATGCATTTGATTATCTTAGAGGTAAGTTAGGGGTGATACCCCTATCCAAGGCTATTTAAGTAACAACAAGACTGTCTTGCATCAAATGGGTTGATTGCTGAAATGTTATAAATTGATGCAGAGGATACTTACTTTAGGTTTTTCCTGAAGTAATTAAAGTACTAAAATTCCAAATTAGTCATAGGCAAGGTGACAGAGGGAGAAACTAGAGTTCCTACAAATGCTACACTTGCTTGATAAGATTTTGAAACAATATGTCTTTGACATTGTTGTCAAAGAAGGAGAAATTGCAAAATTGATCAAAGTGGTAAGCTACAGAAAAGAGGTCGAAATAGCATAAACTGATTAGATATGTAGAGGAAGAAATGGAAAAATCTACAAGATCAAATGTGTAAAGGAAACAATCATTAAGAGAGAGAAGTAGAAGCAAAGAAATCAGGATAGCAGATTAGAGAGGAAGTAGAACAAAAAGAGAAGACAATATATCAACAAAGAGGGAAATATGAAAGCTAATGAAAATAGTAATGGCAACAAATTTCTTTTTGGCATTTGACTTACTATTTTAACCTAGTTAGCATTTTGATAACTTGGTTGATCAGTTTGGTTTGCCATTAATGCCAAAGAGGGAGATTGTTGAAATTTGATTAAAATATCACTATTAAAGAAGGGAGATTATTGAGAAGGGAGATTGTTGGTCAAGAATGTTTTCAATCATTATTTTGTTACTGATGTCAAATGACAATTGCTTATAAGATCCAAGTACTATCACTTAGTAGATTGATGAGGAGCATTTAATCAATAAGATGTAACGAAAAGCACCTAAGGCAAAGGTTGAGTTATGATTTTGTAATAAAGTACAAGGATCAGTTAAGAAAATGGTAAAATGATGTATTGATAATACATTTGAAGATACAAAGGTTGACTACACTTAGAAACTCTGGAAGAATAAGTTGTAACAAAGCTATCTGCAAAGCTTGACTAAATTCATCAGTGGGAGCCATGCAAGTTAGTTCATGCTGAGTAAATTACCAGTAAGTGCCCTGCAAATGTAAAATCTAGTGTGTGCCAAGTGAGATAGAAGGTGCCAAATAAGTTTAGGTGTTGAGCTAGTAATAGGTGTCGAGCATCATTAAATTTAGTTGATGCAAGGTGAATCCACAGTGGGTGCCGAGCATCAGAAAGACTTAGTTGATGCCGAGTAACACAATATGTGATGAGCATCAGAAATTCAATAGTGTTGAGCTGCTGCATTATTTGAAAAGTCAAAGATTTGCTAGATTTGAGCTAACAAGTTTGTTACCTTGAATTTTGTGAACCAGATAAAAGATACAGATGATTAGTTGGTGGCATAGAATTTTAGGTTAACTATTTTTGGGTGAATACAAGTGGATTCTACATGATGTTTTTAGAAGACACAAGATAAGGGATAGATTGATTGAATCTTACCTAATCCATTCGAACCAAAAATAAGAGTGGGAAGAATAGAGCGAGAAAGGTATTCCAAAATTCTATTTAAGGAGTTATAGGTCAAGAAGTAAGAGTGGTTGGAGAGAGTGTGTGGTGTCAAAGAGAAGGTATCAAGAGGGAGGAACAGAGTATAGAGACTCTACTTTGATAGATGACCATAGAGGTGATTGCATTGGCATAATGAGTATGGAGACCCAAGGAGAAAAAGCTTGAAAGAATGACAAGCTATTAGAGTTTCAAAGAGTGAAAGCCAAGAAAATTTTGTGAGTTGAATTGAGATCTGAAATCTACAAGTCAAGTTGTGTGTTGTATTAGGTCAAAAGCCCTTATTGTTACTCTCTAGCAATTGTATCAATTAGGGGAAATACTATGGACTTAGGTTGGTTTAGCAACTATTTGTAAATTATTTAATAGTGTGACATTCCAAGTGAATGTTCTAAAGTCTTTTAACGAGGCCCACTTCTAACAGGGTGGTTGAAATCCTTTAACAGGGTCACATTTAACAGTGTGTTTTGTAGCCTTCAATAGGGCAGGCCTTTCACAGGGCATCACTTCAGAAGAGAGAGAAAGGAGTAACATGTTACTGGTGGTTTTTACCAAATTGGGTTTCCACATAAATCACTGTGTTATGTGTTGATCTTTCATGTTTCATTCTTGCATGCTAATTTTTTAGCAACTTGCTAAAATAACTAAGTAACTTGGATGCATGGTTAGTTTGGATGGGCTCACTATTATTAGTGAAAAAGTTTTATTAGGACATCGAGACCTTGAATAACTAATTCACCCCCCTCTTAGTTATTCTAAAGCATTTCTAATAGTTTATATGAATATTTCTTTCGCATTGTTACTTTGATGTTGTATAAAAAAAGAAGAAGTTAGTTTAGTGAGGTTTGTAACATGTTAGGTTCATTTTATTTAGGTTCCTGAGTGGGATGTTACAAGGACATAGAGATCTGGATAGACTTGATGAAATCTTTGTATCTATCATGCTAGAGCTGAGATTGAGACAAGAGAAAGAGGAGAAACTTGAGCAATGCATAGCAAAGTAGGATATTTAGCTATGAGTCTTGTGAGAGCACTTGTATGAGCACAATTCATTTAGGATTCATTCTCACAATACTAAATCTTAGATTCCATCCCTAGGTTCACACCATAGACCAAAGAGGTTTGGGAATTATCACCTGATGAAGCATCAATAAAGAGAGAGAGATTGGGAATTATTACCTGATGAAGCATCAATAAAGAGAGAGAGATGTATGATGAAACTAAAGGAATATCTTGTATGATTCCTCCATGTAGGGTGAAATGTGAAGTAAGAAAGTAAACCTAAGTTCATCACTTAGCCCAACACCTAACGAGGATGCGACCAAGGAAAATGATTCTTTCTAGCTAATCCTCAAGGATATCAAGTTTTAGTACGTTAATTTTTTCTTTCTCCTAGTCTACATTTTTGGTATTTGAAAAGTTTCTCCCCTTTTACTAATCATTTTTGTTCTTCACTTTTTCTCCCCAAAGGTTGTTTACTTTATTTACTTTTTTTCACTTTCTATCTCTAAAGGTTACTTATTGTCTTTAATTTCCCTCCCCCTTTAACATCAATGCCAAATGTGTCAAATAATCTAACTAGGTATATACCTAAATTCCTTTGGCTCTTCACTTCCCTAAGCTGCTTCATTACAATGACTAGTCCCCCTAAGGAATAGTTATTGTACAACATCAATCCACACATAAGATATTCAATGAATACAATTTAATAATGCAATATAATCTCTTGTACTTTTATTTAGGTAGGGGAATGACCCCTAACCTACCTCTTAGATACTCAAATGTATCATCTAATGGTTTTATGAAAATACCTACTACATATTCCTTATTTGGTACATTCTCTAACTACACCTCAATTTCTTGTACCCCTTCTTTAACAAAATGATACTTGATTAAAATTTTCTTTGTCTTAGAGTGCATCACTCATTTCTTAGATATGTTGATATAACTTTTATTATCATAGTAGTTAGCCACCGGTTCAGTTACCTTTTCCCAAATTCCTTCCAATATCTACTTGATCTACACTTCTTTTGTACATTTTTTAGCAGAAAAAATATATTCAACTTTGGATATATATATATATATATATATATATATATATATATATATATATATATATATATATATATATATATATATATTTCCCAAGACATGAGCTTGTCACCAAGAAAGAATACACCACCACTAGTTCTCTTCTTATCAACTACATTTCCTTCCTAATTTGCATCTGTAAAAAAAATCAAAGAAAAATTACCATTTTGATAATAGTAGAGACCACAGTCTTTAGTCCCTTTCAAATATCTAAATATCCTTTTCACTACCATTATATGTAATTCCTTAGGTTTAGTAGAAAACCTAGAAATTATCACAACAGGATGTACTATAAATGGCCTACTATGCACAACATATTGCAACTTCACAATCATAGATATGTTCAAAGTTTCATCCACCTATTTAGATTCATCCTCCTCTTGACAATTTTGAACCAATCCTAATCCAAATATCTTTAATCTCTGGGTCAAAGCACAAACCTGTGTCACCTTTTTGTAAAGCAAAAGGCTAACAAAAGTATAATTGTTCACCTTTAATGATATAAAATTGGTATTATTATTTAGAATTTGAAACTGAAGTAGACTGATGCAATGTGTAAAAATTGATCAAGTTTAGGATTATAATTTTTAAAAATTATTTGGAATAAGAATTGATATATTTTCATAATTTTTATAGATAATTTTTTAGTTTCTAAAAAATGCTAAAAATTAGGGGTCTAGTTCCTACCATAAAATTGTATGGAAATAAACTTATTTCCCTTTGATTTTAGACTATGTTATAGATATAATATATATCTAGAACATTCAAAAATAAAAATTGGCTTTAGACTTATATTTTTGCTTTTATAATCATTCAAAGTTCAACTCACCTAAAATTGATAGTTTTCATCTCCCACCACATTTTTCAAAACAAATCCATTCTAAGCAGAATAAAAGTTATACATTCTAGAAGAGGACTCTCTCCTGTAGAATGTCATATAAGTTTTAAATTTTTTTGTTATGATTTAATAGTTTTTCTTTCTTAAAATTGACATCTTTTCAAGTGTTAAGATGCATACTTGTAGAATTTTTTAATTATAATATACTATATCTAATTAAAACACTATAAACTCTATATAAAAATATTCTTGGCTTTGAGATCTATAAAATGGTGTTCATAGTTTATCAAAAATATATCATAAAAAATAGTAAGAGTTATTGAAATGCCAATTTTTTGAAATAATTACATTTCTTTAATAATTGGGTACAAACTAGTATAAAACATGCATATAATAGACATTTCCAATTGGAAAAGTGTTATACGATATATAACTTAGCTAGAATGAATTTATCTAGATCATATAAATGAAAAATATTGATTTTTAGATAGAAATACTCAAATTTAGGCATTCTGATAAGTTAGCCTAAAAGGTGACACAACTTTTTACTTTTACCCCCCTCTCACACACACTTACAATGAGTAATGTCAATTCCATTTTTGAGTTGTAATATTTGGAATCCAATGAAGAATTTTATCTCCCGGGTCACTAATATATCAAAATCCTTCATTTAATTTGAAAATTCTATGATCATCTCACCACTTTGAACAAAAATAGTGTGATCCAAAAATATTATAGCAATCAATAGTTTTTCATCCTCCTCTATCTCTAGATATGCATTATAGTTGTCACTTGTTCTGATGAAACCAATCATGATAATATATGAGTGTAGTCTCTCATGTTATGCCCTTGGTTCTTGTTTCAATCCATGTACAAATATTTTTTCTACTTGCATGTCATGTTCTTGTTATAAATAAGTAATATTGAGTGGGGGGGGGGGGGGGGGGGGGGGTGGGGGGGGGGGTGGAGGGGGTCAATCAATATCCAAAACATTTTTTTCCCAGTTATGGGTATCAATTATAAACCTTAAACTTGTAAGGTTGATAAAATTGAAAAACGATAATAGGCATACCATAAAGAAACTCATAACACCATATTTTGTTAACTAGCAAAACCTTGGCCAAGGAAAAACCCCAATGAGGATGGTACCCACAAAATGATCTTCTAATCAAAGGTACCTTGTGAAAGGTATTGACCCTGTTAGGAGCCTAATTACACACATATAGTGTATCTATCCTTATTAGATGAATAGGCCTTGTTAGAATCCTCAACCCTATTAGGAGTTGTAATTACCATAAGAAGGTGAGATCACCACTCTTACAATCATATCCAACTTTTCAAGTAGTATAGAATAATACCAAAACTTTGAATCTATTGATATCTTTAATATTTGATCCATCCTTTGAAGTTCCTTACATACAACCTCATGCTCTACTATAACCATCAGATTTTCATCTAAACAAGATCAACAAAGTGGACATATAGAAACCATATCATTCCAATACAATTGAAAACTTTGCTATATAAGAATTTCTTCCTTTATACTATTTTCTTTGATTTGTTGGCCTTACACTTAGTTACACATTACTGAGACATAATATCACATTCTTCTAGGTGAGGGTTAATATCTAGGATGTTGCCCCTACCTTATCAAGTTCATCAATTTAATTCCTTGACCAATTTCCCAATTTTCTACCTTATGCTTTGTTTCAATGATGTCAAATCTACCATTGGAATATCCACCAAAATTGTATGAAAAATATAATTATAAGTTCATCAGCCTTAGAAATGTCTTCTATACTATTTAAACTATCATCCTTCTATGTTTTAGCCTTGTAACCACTCCTTATGAAGTTCACCGAAACAAATAATATGGCTGTGAGTTGTAATGTTGCTTAATACTTAGTTAATCTCCTACACTAACAAATATCAAACACAACTTTTTCTTTCGATGTCCTTACCATGAGATAATATTTTCATTGATGCAAACTCCAATAAAATCACCTTATCCAAATGGCCAACAATCTCCCCCTTTCACATTGATGGTAACATGGTGAAAAGTTGGCTAAGTATAAGTGACACACTTCAAAAATTTCAAAGACTGGTCAATAATAAAATTGTGGATCATGATATTCATCATATCAGTTTGACATACCATCTATGTATACTGTACCCACCTTGACTAGAATCCATATATAAGAGTCCCCCCTTAGAATGTGATTACTACTCTAAATACACACCTTTCACTTTGAAACCAATAATTTTCACTTTCTTCTACTCCCCCTTTGACATCAATGAAAATGACAAGTCAAAATATTTATGTCTATAGTAAAATTGTTTAAAAAACTATCCTTTTATGGCATATGATTGATACAATTTGAGAAATTTCTCTTTAAGTTTGAAATTCCACATCCCAAGTTGCCTTAATTGATTCTCCAACATTAATGTCTGCACACACACACACACACACACACCCACACACACACACATGTATGCATGTATGTATGTGTGTATGCATATGTATATGTATTTGTATGTATGTACGTACATGTATGTATATACATATATACATAGATATATACATAGATAACTACATATATACATACATATATGTATATGTAGGTATATACTTACACACACACCCATATATAGATATATATGTATATATACATGAATATGTATATACATATACATATACGCACACATACACACACTTTACACACACACATGTGTGTGTATTATATATATGTGTGTATATATATATGCATATATGTGTGTATATATTTATGTATATGTGTGTGTGTGTGTGTGTGTGTGTGTGTGTGTGTGTGTGTGTGTGTGTGTGTGTGTGTGTGTGTGTGTGTATTGTTTAAAATAGATTGATATAAGTATGACAATGTGTTTCAATCATTTTTTTGTCACTCATGTCAAACCTGCTACTTGCTGGTAAGAAAATTGCTTAGTTGATTTTGAGTACTATCATTTTTTTGTTTGATAATGAGGATTTGATCAAATGAGATAACAAGAGTACTTAGAGAAAAGGTTGAGTTATGGTATATAAAAGGACTACAAAGATCAGTTAAGATAGTGATGATATAGTGCATTGATTATGTACTTAAGGTTGCAAAGGTTGGATATAGTGACTAAGTCTAGAAGAAAATGTAAGAAGAATTGAATTTACCAAGCTTGACTGAGTGGATAGTAGGTTCCAAGAAAAGTTAGTGCAAGTCAAGAAAAAAATTAGATTGAGCCTAGAAAAGTCAAATTTTAGTGTATGCCAAGCGATATAGTGTAAGCTGAGTAAAGTTTAGTTGATGTTGAGCACTAGTAAACTTTAGTGTTTGCTGAGTGATCTAGTTGATGATGAGTGGAAGAGTAGAATGGAAACTAAGTAACAAAATATTAACGCCGAGTGCCAATATTCATGTTAAATCATGGATTTGATGAATTTGAGCTGACTATTTTATTTTCTTGAATTTTATGAAGTGTGTGGAAGATAACTATGATGAGTTGGTGGCATAGAATTCATGGTGAACCATTTTGAGGTGAATTCAAAGAGGATTGAAGTAGAAGTTTCTAGAAGGGACTAAAATGAAAAATGGGTAGATTCATTGAATCCTATCTAATCCCACCTAACCCTAAAATGGACAATAGAAGATGAACAAAAAAATATCTTAATTTTCTATTTATAGAGATGGCTGGTCAGAAGTAAGGTGGATCAATGTTGGAGAACCTAAGTTAGACAAGAGGTCTAAGGTATTGCTTCATACAATGACCAAATAGAAGAGACTGCTATTGACAAATGAAGAAAGAAGGCTTAAGGGTATGGATGCTTGAAGGGTGAACAAGCTATCAAAGCTGAGATGTGTGAAAGCCAAGAATAATGGAGGGTTAAAACAAAGATTTATAATCTACAAGTGAGTTGTAAGTTGTTATTAGATCAAGTCTTACTATTACTTTCTAATCATTGTACTAGTCTAGGGTAAATTCTTTGGATTAAGGTTGACCTAACAATCATTTGTAAATCCTTTAGCTGGGTGACATTTCGAGTGAATTATCTAAAGTCCTCTAACAAGGATCACTCCTAAAAGGGTGATTGAAATCCTCTAACCAGGTCACATTTTATAATGTGCATTGTAACCTTTAACATGGTTGGCCTTTCACAGGGAATCACTTGAGAAAAGTTAGAATGAGTACCATGTTATTGGTGGTTTTTCCAAAATTGGGTTTCCATGTAAAATCATTGTGTCAAATGTGTTATTGAATCTATTATGTTTCATGCTCAAAATTATGCAAAGTTGATTTGACAGTAACCTACAAGTTTAAGTGAATGTATGATCTAATGGATGCATGCATGTTGAATATGTTTTATGGATATGGGTTCACTAATCTATGAAAAGTTTTATTTGTACATCTAGACCTTGGATAAATGATTCATCTGCCTCTCAGTTATTCTAAAGAATTCCAACAATTGGTATCAGAGCCATCTACTTAAGAGGACTAGTTTGAAGGTATTAGAAGTAAAAAATCAGGATGTCAAAGAGAGAGGTACCCAAGCTTAATAGACTCTCCTGCATGGAAAATTTTGATGAAGTTACACCTAGGAGGTCTTGGAGATCATGCACAATCTACCATCTCTACTGAGCATATTGATCTTGCTAGAGCCCTAACTATTGAAGATCTAAAAAAGAAGAAAGAACACAATTAGAAAATGTTGGATATTTCGTTAGCCCTAAGTTATGCCGAGTTTGATGACATCAAGGGTTGTGATAGTGCAAGGAAAATGTGAGATTATCTTCACACCATCTATGGAGGTGATGCAAATGTTTTAAGAGTCAAATATGAAAGTCTTAGAGGTAAGTTCAATGATATGAGAAGGAAAGAAGGTAAGAATGTTGCTCAATACTACTCTAGGATAAAAGATGTTGTTAATTCTATAAGAGGATCTAATAGTAAGATAGATGATGAGACTACATTAAGCGAAGTTTTGAGAACACTGCTGCCCATCTATGGTATTAGAGTTCCTGCAGTACAAGAACTGAGATGTATACCAGGTGTAGGACCAAGAAATGGGATAATGTCTAGCATACTATGAGAAAATCACAAACTCAATAAGCATACATTGACACCCTCTAGTCTACCATGAAAGCCAAATAAACAAAAGGAATATCACAATGTTAAAAACCCCCTCTTTCATTTGTAGCTCCCATGTCCTTCTTTCTTCTTCATATGATGTAGCTCTAAATTGCCTATAGTGCACACAATTTTGAAGCAAAAGTCTAATATAGTGATAATTCTATGAGAATACTAGAAGATGTGATTTTAGCATGAGAGATGGAGTGAAAGACTGAGGAACTAGGACCAAAAATTAGAGAAAGAATGCTCATTTTATAATCAATTCGCAAGATGAGAGCATTGGAATCGTCACCTTAGACTTGGCAATAGATTCCTTTGAGAATCCATGACACATATGATACAAGATGCCAAGTGTAGGATTGTATGATGCTTGGAAGTCAAACTTGGCTAAAGATGGAAAAGGATCTATGACGCGTCATATGACACCTCAAACCCACTTAAAGCCAAGAATCTATGACAATGGAAGCCAAATATGGATGTGCATAAGAGAATAAAAATATATGGAGTACGGAATATCTTAGCCAAATGTAAATGGAGAATCTATGATGTGTCATGCCCATGTGTCATGATGATGTCAATATTGTGTAGAATATTTGAATTAAAAATCCCTTATTCCACACAAATAGAAATTAGTAAGAATGGAATTAATGTAGAAAAATATGACTTAGGAAATTGAGAATTTCCATGGTTTGTGAATGCTGAACCAATTAATTAATAAAATATCAATTAATTGAGGAGGTTAGTTAGGAAGAATAATTAGTAAAATGACATACGATTAAATTAAGGGTTATTTAATCCTATAGAGAAAATTAGTAGATGATTGGCCAATTTTATTAAATAAGTGTGATAGTATCCTATGATGAAATGTGATGATAATGGAGATTGACTAGGATGATGATAGATAGAAAAAAGCGATGATCAAATTGATCTATTGATTGAAATTAATAACATGCCAAGGACACATGACATGAATTAAAGATACATAACATTTAACCGACATTGTAAATGCTATAGGATGAAGATTGATTGATAAAGTTAATCATAATAACACTGACAAACACTATCAATGTTATTAAATGGTTGATAATGCCATGATCTAATACAGAGAGACTCAACAATGCCAAAGATCGAATAGTTTGACCTAGCACTGAGAGCCATGATATTACTAAGGTCAGATTGACAAGATTTGATCAATTAATAGGTTGCAAAGGCACTGAAAGCCACAAAGATGCATAGGATTGGACAAATTATGATAGATTTGGGATTTTTAACATGTTCTCGGTTGATAAAAATTGATTCTAGGTGATTTTGAGTTAATTTGAAATGATTTCAAGTTGATTTGAAATGATTTTACAATTATATGAAATTGATGTAAAAGAGGATATGAATGATGACAAACACTATTGATTTATGGTCAAGTTGGCCAAAAGATCAAGAGTTACTAGAATGAGAAAATAGAATGAGTACGTATGAAAATGTGATGAACCTGTAGATGCGAACCATTTTTGAGCATCTATATTTTGCCCCTCTTTGATACAATGTGATTTAGAATGTTGTATCAAAGAATGCTGACAAAAAAGACATAATAGCATGCCCTAGTAATGGTGGTATATATTTATTCCCCCTTGATAAATTGACTAGCATAGGCATATGATATGTCAATGTCATTGACAACAAGAAGACAAAACCATAGCAACTGAAGGATCACAAATCATAGCTAAAATGTGAAAGTTATGGGCTCTGGAGTGCAAAAAGGCATCACAACTAGCACAAAAAGGGACTCTTGCACATCCATCTAGGCAACAAAAAACTATAAAAGGTATTGGAGAGGGTTTTGAAAGTCATTTTCACCTTCACTTTTGGTAGAAAAGAGCTCTGGAACAAGCAAAATGAACCAACTACCCAGGGAGCAACATCGTGGCAAATGAGTGTGTACCTTTTGATGTTGACAAGATGTAGGACCTTTGGTGAGTACATTGAGGCCATATTGTGCTTTTTATGATTTTATATACTTTTCTATGCTTTTCCCTACTTTTTAGGCACTTAGGAGTTAGTCAGGGTCAAACAGGGTCAAACGAGGGTCCTGAGGTTAGGTTAGGGCATCCAAACATCCCAACTGCACCCAAAATGAAGCCAAATACATAGTGGGTGCACTTGGAATGCCTAAGTGCACACTAAGTGCACTTGGTATGACCAAGTGCACCATGGGCACTATTGGGGGCCCCAACTGCACCCTAGGATGCTTAGGGGCTCCAAATAGGGTATGGATGGGCTTGGATCTACCCAAAACTTGGGGTACACTAGCGTGACACTGGGGGGTGTCAAAAAAGGGTTAATATGTAGTCAAAGTTGGTTAAATTTGTCAAACTTTGGTCAAACTAGGGAAAATGTAGGTTAAACTTAGGCAAATGCTGACAAAGAACAATGCAAAGGGCCCGAAATGGTGCAAACAGACTCAGAACAACCCAAAAATTGGACCACATGTTCAAAAACATAGGAGGAGTTGAAAACATAGATAATATTAGGCTAGCATGGTTAGAAAAAAGTCAAACCTAGTCAAACTTAGCTCAGATAGAGAAAAGGCTGACAGATGGATAGGGAGAGGGTCAAAATGATGCAAATAAGCTTGAACTAACCTAAAACTTGGGAAACATGTTCAAAACCCTAGAAAGAGTTCAAACATAAGTCAAATTAGTCAAACATGCTTATAAAAAGTCAAAATTAGTCAAACTAGATTCAAACTAGGTCAAACTTGGGTCAAAAGTAGGGTAAACTAGATAGAAAGCCATATACAGTTGACATAGGCTATATGGTTATGCAAGAGGAGCTTCCACTATTATAGACGAGGGGACATAGGCTGTAGAGTTCTATGTTATGCCACTAGATGACAGCTGGTGAGCAAGGAATCTTGGTTGGTCTTGGTTTATATTATATTACATTTATGCCAAAGGTGAGGGGCAACAAAGCCCTACTGACAACATTGATTGAGAGATGGCACTCAAAGACTAGTTCATTCCATTTAACAATAGGAGAGGCTATAGTGACCTTAGAGGATGTATGGTGTATCATGAGGATATCAATTCATGGGGAGTTAGCAGTATACAACGTGATGATTAGGTGAGTAGCATTACACTAATTGTTTGGATGTGGAGATGCAGAGTTGGGGATCTAAGATTATGACATTGGATGGGAACTATTGGTGGCATGCCATGAGCGTTTGATAGTGGTGATCTACTAGGTGATCAGTGGACTATTGATAATAGATAGGCAATGACATGGATTTCCCATCAGATGGGCCCGAGTACTAGAGCAAATGATTATGGAGGGGACTATGTTTTCCTGGGGCCCATGCATGTTAGGGATGCTGTACTACTATCTACATCAATTAGACTATAGAGGTGGACTGACATTTAGTACCGGGGGTACACTGTTACAGATCTAGGCTTACAAGCACATTACAATATTCCAACCACTTGTTGAGAGGGAGTTAGTAGAGGACATGCCATATGCATATAGTTATAGGGGCATAATAGCTTGAGGACTACTAGGGTACACAAGGTACGTCTGATATTAGCTAGACATGATGACATAGTTTATCTAGAGACTTTATAGAGATTTCCCCAAATGGGATGATGATGAGATTAACCTATCGTACTGTAGGTAGGAGCACTATCTCATAGGGTGTACAATGATTGGGCATCTAGTGATAGTGATGTACATACCAAAGTGGGTATGCAGATAGTTTGGTGAGATATAGGATGTATTTATAGGTCTAGCATTATTTGCACAGTCCAGAGTAGAGGTTTAGGAGTAGGGAGCACCTATTAGGACATAGGTGGCATATGCACAACTAGATGAGTTACAACCAAGGGTATGGTGAGAAACAATAGATGTAGTAATGTAGGCATGATGGCAGCATATGATAGATGGTTTGTACAACATCATTTAAAGCCCTTGAAAGATCTAGCAGTAAAAGTGCCACGAGTGAGGTTTTAGTCAAAGTAGGATGAGGAGGATGATGATTAGGAGGATGGGGGAGAGGATGAGGAGGGAGGAGATGATGATGGGGAGAAGGGAAATGAGAATGGAGAGGATGCTGAGGATGGTGCAGGGGATGATGATAAGGATGCTCAGGGAGAGGGTGAGGGAGATGATGATAAGGATGCTAAGGGAGAAGATAAGGGAGATGATGATGAGGAGGGTGGAGACAGTGGGGGTGGGGATGGTGATGGAGGTGGTGATGGGGATGACTATTGGGAGGTTGGGGATGATGGTGGTGAGGGAGGTGATGAGGATGACATAGGTGTGGATGCAGCTATGATGGATGTGGAGGGGGATCTAGTGGATTACACCGGGAGGACACTAGTACCAATACAGGCAGGGCATAGCCAATTAGAGCTGATGGAGGTGATTAGAGGTCTCTAGAGTCAGTAAGACCAGGCTTTAGTAGAGAGGGATGTAGTGATAGGAGAGAGGGATGTAGTGATAATAGAGAGAGATCAAGCTATGACAAAGAGGGATGCTATAGTGCGCAAGGTAGAGAGGGCCATGTAGGAGTTCCAAGAGTTCATTAGCAACATTAGAGATGCAAACTCATGAGAGATGGATATGATGATGACCAAGGCACATATGGAGACACAATATTGGAGGGATTAGTATGAGAGGGTAGTGCCACTAGGGCAGATAGTAGAGAGCTTCTGTGCATTGAGATCTCACTCACATTAGACATAGAGGACACAAAGAAGTGTAGGGGTGATGGGGCCAATGAGGCCATGATAGATAAAAAAGGGATCATCTTTGAGGCTGTACAGAGGTTATGGGGCTAGGGATAGCATAGGGTGACATTGATATGCTCATGTATGGAGGCATTTCTCTATTTTTCTTTTTGGTTTACTGTTATGCTCTTTTGTGGTTCATGCCTACGGGCAGTTAGTATTGATGTAAACCATGATCACATACTTTAATGTTTTTTGAGATGCAACTATGTTATGATGACTAGATGAGATGGTTAATGCATATGTTTTATATGTTATATATGGATGCATTTATGCTTTTTATGTGGACTCTTTATATGATGATATTGTGCATTGATTTATCATATGTTATGTGTAGGAAATGACATCTTTATTTTTGCCACATGTTTTTCTCATGAATGAATGCCTAATGAAATGTAAATGATATGGAATGTATGCAAATGAAATGTGAAATGATATGGAATGAATGAAAATGAAATGTGAAAATAATTGAAATGCCATGTTTATGCAAATATGTATTGCTTTGGATTTTTTTGGACTTTCGACATATGTAGGAATGCATGATAATAATGCTTTTGATGGATCAAAGTATGAGACCAAGGTGGTGGATGAAGGAGACATAGAAGATAGAGGAGATGAGATGAGGAACAGTTGGTATGATGGAAAGACTTTTGATTTTTTATAGTGCACTATATGTCAAATGGAGCTTTATTTTTCTATGGAAAATAGAATGCAACACATCATGGCATAAAGGGCCAGAGTGCAAATGCAAACCTTTTTCCTAAATAGGTATGATGTAGATAGAAAATGACCTTGTCCTTCCTAAGGCATATATACATGCCCTAGACTCTCAAAGGTACATTGTAACAGATAGAAAATAACAATGACCATGAACCATCCCGAGCACTCTCATAGATCAATTTATATCATTGAGTGGCATAGGAACATGATCATAGAAAAAAAAAGAAAAAAAAAGCACTCACTAAACAACGTGAGCCAACATCTATTCTTGTCCATTATTACTTACTTTTTAGTGTTTTAAGTCTTTAGATAATGTTTAATAGGTTGATTATGTGATAATTTTGATTTTTGATTCAATTGATAGGTTCATAGTGACATGATTGGATTGATTGTTGGTTCACATTTCTCGGATAGTGTGATTGTCATGGAAGTGCAGTGCTTTGAGTTTTAGTCCATGAAAGTGCAAGTGTTTATGCAAAAAGGATGATTATGTACAAGGTTTATTACAAATTTTTGATGGGTTTTGTGATTTTTAGGGTTTTGAGGATATTTGATGTTTTTGTTTGACTAGTTTCTTCAGGACATTTTATGATTTTTATTGATTTGTTCAAGACTTTTTACGATTTTTAATGCTTTTTTTAGGATATTTTATGATTTTTACTGAATTTTTTGAGGACATTTTATGATTTTTAGAAAATTTTAAGGACATTTTATGATTTTTAGTGAAGTTGTTCAGGACATTTTATGATTTTTAGAACTTTTTTAGGATCGTGTTTGATTTTTTAAGGATTTTCTTAGGATCGTAAAAGCATATATAGGTGTTAGCTCCAATCTGTTATGCAATAAGTCCAATTGATAAAAGGTGCTAAGAGGTATGTCCCTAGTGCAAGTTCAAACTCATGTTCTATGTAGGTAATATGCCCCTAGACAAGACAAAGGCCAATGACAGAGTATGTACAAATTGGTGACACTTGGGTAAGATAAAAATGGACATTAACCAGTTCGTGGGCCATGATAAAGGATTAGGGTGTTGGTCTTAAAATTTTTTTGACGTTTGAGTGTCAACACACTTAACCACTTTCTACATTGAAGCTGAATACACTATGTATGTCGAGCTACAATATGTGCCAAGCCAGAATTCCAACAGGTGTTGAGCATTATATAGGTTCCAAGTGATATAGAGGTGCTGAGTCACAACTGATGTCAAGCAAGTCAAAGCACTTCATATGCTTAGTGAGCCAAAGTCATACATGTGTTGAGCAAGAAAAATGCAATAGGTGTTGAGCAAAGAAGGATAGTATATGTGCCGAGCGCCATTAGTCCAGTATGTGCCGAGTAACATAGAATCAACATGTGAGTTTGTGCCTTCAAAAACTCAGATGTAAACCATTTTTGGAGTTGACATAGAAGGATTTTGAAGGATAAAAAGGATAAGAACACATATTTTACATTTCTTATGCAATCAACATGCAACCAATCAGAAAAATGGAGAAGGCATGCAACCAATGAGAAAAATGCAAGGAATGAGCAGGAATTCAAGATTCAATATGAATCATAGATGCATACCTAACCCTAAGTCTACGAAGTCTTTATAAGAAGGCTAAGACCCCACAATTTTATGTTGCTGAATATAAGTTAAGGAAGTTTCTAAGAAGATAAAAAAATTGTAGAAAGGGCAAACAATAGGGGCATCACAGACTTAGTGAATTGAACAACAAATTACACATCTAGTTGATCAAAACAAAGTAAGGGATGCAAATAGATATCAAATTAAGAAAGGATCACATCAGAATGAGAAGATCAAGTGCCTACAATCAGCAATTGAAGATTGTAAGCAATTAGGTCAAAGGTTTCTAATACTCTGTAGCAATTGTATTAGATAGTGAAAACCCTATGTTGATAGGTTAGCTTAATAGCTATTTTGTAGATCCTTTTAAGAGGTGACTAAATCCTTTAACAGGGTGACACTTCATGTAAAGTGTTTGTAAATCCTTTAACCAAGTCACTATTGACATAGTGTAAAGCCTTTAATAGGGTAGGCCTTTCATAGGGCAGATCATCAGAAGTGGTCAAACAATTATTGATGTAGTGATTTTTGTGGGTATCATCCCCACCCCAGTTTTACCTTCTTATTCTTAGAGGGTTTTTGGGTGACCAAATCTAGTGTTATGTGTGGTGATGCATGTGTTTACTTTATGTTTATTTAATATGTTTACATGCATGCAATTTAATTTCAATTATTTGTTTTGAAGGATTTGAAAAGGTTAAAAGTGTGGTACTTCTGATTCAACCCCCCCTCTTAGAAGTACTCTTCCCATTTGAATGTTCTCACAAGGAGAAGTCTAACAGCTTAGAGAAAAGATCTGAACATAGAAGTCTTCAAACTTGGGAAGATCATAGACAATCAGGTGATTGATGTGCACCTCACTCTCAACAAATTGGAGGAAGCCAGAGAGGAATTGAGAAAGTCCTTAAAAAGAAGGAAGGATATAGCCATAGCTGAAAATGACATACACTACAAGGAGATTGATACCACACAAGTGTTTTCCAATGGAGATTCCAAGGAATTTGATGCAGCAATAGCTAAATTGATGGAGAAAAATAGAGCACAAGCTGAAGAAATTAGAATACTCAAGCTTGAATAAGAGACACAAGCCATAATGCTTTGTGAAGTGACTGAACAAAAGAAGAAAGCCATTAAAGACAAGGCTATTATAGAAGATGACAAGAGAAATATTACCAATAGACTAGAGGAGAAGACAATTGGGTTTGAAAGAATCTCAAACATGCAGCTGGACACCTTAAACTAGATGATGAATGTTCATCATGAAATGAATATGAAGGACATTGAGATCACTACATTGAAGATTCAAAATGATCAACTACAAAATGACCTGAAAAGAGAGATGGAGATAGCAAAAGATTCAACAAACCTAATAAGGCTATCAAGTACTTTGGGAAATGACTAAAATCACCAAGGGCTAGTAATGATACTTCAGGACTTGGTTACACTAGCATTGAACAAGGAGAATCATCCAATACTACAGAAGAAAGGAGTAATAAATGTAAGAACACTAAACCTATTTGTCATTTTTGTGGTAAAAAGGGAAATACCTCTAATGTATGTAGGAGCAAGAATAGTCATCAGCATGATAAGCCTAAAAATGCAACCTTTTGTGACAAGTGCAAAAAGCAAGGACATCAAGCACATGAATGTAGAACCAAGACCATGAGGACACCAAGATTTGAGGGTCACTACTACAACTGCAAAAAGTATGGACATAGAGCATTTGAATGTAGATCAAAGCCTATGTGGACACCTAATCAGCCTACAAAAGGAAACAACCATGGTCATGACCGCTACTGGGATTACAATACCAATTATAGTTGTCACTATTGTCAGGAGTATGGACACATTCCTAAAAATTGCATAAGGACACATTTCAGAGGGAATTATAGTAGATGGTTAAGTCAAACCACATTTTTTAGTTGCTTGAAGATTGGTCATATCAACAAGAACTACCCAACAAAGTCAAAAGCACCCAAGAAAAAAGTCAACAAAGGAAAAGAGAAGGTAGATGTTGAACAAATAAGAGGGCAAATGAACAAGACTTGGAAGAAGAAAGATGAGTGCAACACATCAAATGGAGATATCACTTCACCCAAGAGGTCAAGTGATCAAATCTCATCCAATTGAGCAAGAATAGGTGTATGGGACTAGTATACAAAGTTATATCATGCATCAGTCCCAAGACAAAGAAGTACTGCAAAGAAGAAATCAGCATGAGCAAAGATGCCAAGTCAAAATTTGAAGTTTTTGCAAATACTTTCTAACTATCCTTAGATGCTGAGTAAAGCTCCAATAGATGCCAAGTTGCTAATAGTGACCGAGTTGATAGTTGATATTGAGTAAATGGAATATAATGGAAGCCGAGTCATGTTGAAACCTACAAGTGTCGAGTTTATAGTTATATGCACTAAGCATTTAATGCTAGGTTTTGAAAAGGTATAAGGTCAAATTTTGATCATTTTTATGCCATTCAAACACAAAGAAAAGATGAGAAAAGTGTAGGAGTTATCATACAACAACTTTGAAGCCATTTACATCAATCTCAACAATGATTCAACATACATTTCGATGATCTAAGGTATTTATCAAGTGCCGAGCTACACAGTGTTAAAGTTTTTAAAACCTTCATTTGTTATAATGGCTTCTAGTTCAAAAAACCCCAAAGAAAAGGAAGGTCATGAGGTAAAACAACCTGAGTTTAGGCCAATCCCTAAAGTTGCCCATAGAAATGATCCTGCTGGCACATTATCCATTATTCCACCAAAATTTGTCATGGTACAAGATGCGAGGAAGTGTTATAACTACAAGATAGGAGAAATAGGTGATCTTGAGATATTCCAAGCCTGTGACAAACTATGTGAAAATAAAATTTTGAAGGATGAGTTCTAAGTAGTCAAGAAAAAGGGTTTGACCAATGCCCTAGTTTACCCTACAGGTTTTAATATAGAATGGATAAGGATTATTTTAAGCAGAATTCACAATGGATGTTTGTGGTTGGAAACATGACCAATTAAGATTACCAAAAGAATAGTACATAGGGTTACAAATTTCCCAACCCTAGATCAGCCTAAAACCTTGAGAAGTGATTCAAAAGAGATCATTGACAGGAATATAGGAGCCAAATGGAATAAGAGGGTTATGACTATTGATACTGTAATTGATCCTCTTCTAGATTTTTTAGTGAGAGTGATTTCTCACAAATTCTACCAATCTAGTAGATTGAACAATGTGCCATGTATAGCTATTGATGTAGTCTACAAAATTTTGAAGAAAGATCATACATATGATTAGCAGAATTAATGTTGTAGCAAATAAATGAAAACCTAGGAGCAATAAGGAGATCAAGAGGTGCTCAATGCAAGTTTGGTTCTAGTTCTCACGTGCATATTCTTTTATGTTATGGAAGAGTTTCCATCTATTAGAAAGGTGAATTGGAACCCAAGCAAAACTACAATCACACAAATCAATGAGTTTATTGATCAGATGGGTGATAATTTTGAGGCCCAAATGACAAGCTATTTTGAGAATTTTAAGAAATCCATGAAGAAAAGGGTAAGAATACCAATTTCCCTAGTGGAAAAACACATCAATGACATATGCTTTTTGGTTGACATTGACAACACGTATATCCAGGCAGCAATTCCAAGAGTAAGATGGCTAAGGCCATTGGGATATGAACTTGATGTAGATGAAGCCTCAACATCAATCACAACATTTCTTGCAAAAGAGATAGATAAGTAGGCTTCTCATTTTGGCACATATGATGTTGTCAAATCTAAAGTTGAAACAAAATTGAAGAGAACCTTTGTTATTAAGAAAAAAGATAAATTAGTAAGAAGATAAAGAAGAAATTTGGCACAGACATTGAAGGAGAAGAAGAAGAAGAGCAAGAGCAAGGCCCAATGGAGTTGACACAAGGCTTAGGAGAAGACAAGGAGGAAGGTGCCAAGGAAGGAGAAGCCAAGGAAGCACCTATAAAAGCTAAGCAAAAGAAAAGAAATGCTAAAACTCAGCCTCCAGCTTAGCCCAAACTCAAGAAGGTAACTAAACCTACGCAAGCCAAGCCAGTACCAACAACAAGAGCTAGCACAAAGGCATCCACACAAAAGGCCAAAGAGGCAAGAAAAGAGAAAAAGAAAGATGTTAAACATCCCGATGAAGTGCTAAAGAAAAAGAGAAAGTATGTGGCACAACCAGATACTAATGATGAGGAAAGAATAGAATTAGAGGATATCAACCAATTTAGAGTGGTAAGTCATCCTCCCAAATCTGTTATAGACAAAATTTGTGAAAATGTTAGCAATGCAGATTTGAATGACTTGAAAAAAATTGATTTCAATAAGCTAACTAGAGAAGAGAAAAATAAAATAGAGGAATCTATGTATGCCATGATGGCTAAATTCAAAAACATACCTCTATAACTAGACAATACCATGCCTAGAGAGCTATATGAGATAATTGAAAACAAATGGCATTATTGTTCGAAAATGGAAAAGGAGATCAGAGAATCTACCTTAGCACAAGTGATTCCTGACTTGATAAGAGGTCAAATAACAAAGGCTAATAAGAAACATGGTGGAAAATTTGCACCTAAATATAGAGCCTTTAGCATTCTACAAAATAAGATTGAGGATGTAGTGAATAAATCCAGACAAATGTGGAAGACAATCTACAAGATAACAGATGATAAGGATGAAGAAGCAAATAAGGTAGAGGTCAGTGCCAAGGAGAAGAGAAAGGAAAAGAAAGTGGAAGAGAAGGAAGAGAAAGGAGAAGAAGAAAAGAAAAAGGAATAGGATAAAGAAAGAAGAAAAGAAAGAGGAGAAAGATAAGAAAGATAAGGAGGACAAAGAAAAAGGTGAGGAAGAAGAAACACAAAAGAAGAAGATATGGCAATAGCTAAACAAAAACAAGAAGAGGAACAGAGTGTGCAAGATACACAAATGCCACCTCTTTGCCCTTCTCATGTAACCATCACACCTACAGACACAATAACTACCAAGGATGTTCCTAAAAATTTAGCTCAGAACATCAATCCCCTAACTGCAAAGGATCTCTCCAATATCCTTCACCAATCCTCTCTATAGGCATAGTTATGCACAAATCCTATATTAGTGAGTGTAGATGAGCTATAGAAGGTAGTAGAAAAACCAAAAAGAGACATGGTGAAACCAAAGGAACCACTTTTCACCTGTACAACTACTAGCACTAAATTTTAATGCTCCCACCACCTATAGTAGCAGGTGACACCATACAAAAGCGAAGTGCAGAAGAAGGGAAGTCTGATGAGAAGGAGGATACATCAAAAGAAAAGGAGCAAGCCATTATAAAAACATTGGTAGAAATACCAAAGATAGGCACTCCTACAAAAACCCTTCAAAAGCTAAGCATTGAAGCCATACCTTTGCAAATATCAACACTAGGCTTGAGCTCAACCAAGGTGGCTAGGGTACTTCACTATGGAGACCTTGAGTTAGATGAAGACATTGTAATACCTACTTATGACTCCAAAACTATCATAATAGAGAAAATCACTAAAATGAAAGATGCATTAAATAGGAGAAAAAGACAAGAAATACTCAGAAAAGAGTATAAGCATAAGCAAGAACTACATGAGATTAAGTACATCTTTATGGATGCCTTCAACTTGCAATCACCAGATGAATCAAAGCCCATAATAGAACAACTAGATGATATAGTTGACCAGGTGACTAGTGAAGACCAAGATACAAATGTTAAACTTATGGAATGGTCTGAGAGGAAACTTTAGGGGAAGGTGAATGAGAAAATATCAAGTGGTATAGCACTTGAACAAGTTGAATTGGCCAAGAAAATTGACAAGGTCAAAACTGTACTTGAGAATATTTTCCCATTGTACAAAAAGCTGTGTGATTTTTCCAATTTCACACAAGAAACAAGTCAAAGGATAATGAGCTTGGAGAGAAATCTGAAGATTTCTAGCATGCAATTGCCAAGGGATCTAGCTCAAAGTGAGAAGCATTTTTCCCAATCGCTTCACACTCAAAGAGAATTAGTTGCACTTACAAGTGAAGAGGCCAATATAAAGGCCAAACTACTATAGATTCAATCCTCCATAACCCCACATTTGGAAGTCCTCCATAAAGAACAAGTCTATGCTGAAATTGTCTTAAAGAAAGATCCAAATCTTTCTAGATTAGATGCCTTGTACATCTTGCTATAGAGACTACCATCCAACATAAGTCACTAGATGTTGCTTTGGAGAATTGGGATGCAACTCTGAAAATGATAATGGAGGTAAACAACACATATTTGGAAAAATATGGTATTACTCCTTAGAAACCTTTGACATAAGTGTCAAAAAGGGGGAGAAATAATAAAAGGAGATAGGGGGAGAAGTAATAGTAAGGAAGATATGGCTAAGGAAAAGAATAGTAAGTTTTGATTACATTCTTTTATTCATTCTTTTGGAGAATAAAAGAAAGAAGTGCAGATAGGGGAGCTAAGTCATAATGTGTAAATAGTATGGGGGAGAAATAATGTTACAACTCAGCAAGTAAGAAAAGAGTATTAGGTAAAGGAAAAGAGTATCAGGTACATTCAGCACAAAATATTGGTTACAAGAATAGACAAGGCACAATCACCTCAGGGCGAGTTATAAGGTAGTTTGAATAAATTTTGGAATTTTGTACATATACAGAGTAGATTGGATAGGGTACTCATAAGGACAGATGAATAATGTTTAGTTAAGTGTTTTTGACACTCATGTCAAAGAGGGAGATTGTTGGTCTTAGAATTATTTTGACATTTGAGTGTTAACACAATTAACCAGTTTCTACATTGAAGCTGAGTACACTATGTATGCCGAGCTACACTATGTGCCAAGCCAAAATTCCAACAGGTGCCAAGCATTATATAGGTGCTGAGTGATATATAGGTGCCGAGTCATAGTTGATGCCAAGAAACTCAAAATGCTTCATATGCCAAGTGAGCTAGAGTCATACATGTGCCAAGCAAGACAAAATGCAATAGGTGCCGATTAGAGCAAGATAGTATATGTGCCGAGCACTACTAGTCCAGTATGTGCTAAGTAACACAGAATCAACATATGAGTTTTTGCCTTCACAAACTCAGATGTAAACCATTTTTTGAGCCAACATAGAAGGATTTCAAAGGATAACAAGGATTAGAATGAATCTTTTACATTTCCTATGCAATCAACATGCAACCGATCAGAAAAATGGAGAAGGCATGCAACCAATGAGACAAATGCAAGGATTAAGCAGGAATTCAAGATTCAATATGAATCATAGATCCATACCTAACCCTAAGTCTATGAAGTCTTTATAAGAAGGCTAAGACCCCACGATTTTATGTTGCTGAATAGAAGTTAAGGAAGTTGCTAAGCAGATAAAAAAATTGTAGAACAGGGCAGACAACAGGGGCATCACAGACTTATTGAATTGAACAACAAATTACACATCTAGTTGATCAGAACAAAGCAAGGGATGTGAACAGATATTAGATCAAGCAAGGATCACATAAAAATAAGAAGATCAAGTGCTTGGAATCAGTAATTGAAGATCGTAAGCAATCAGGTCAAAGGTTTCTAATACTCTCTAGCAATTGTATTAGATAGTAAAAACCCTATGTTGATAGGTTAGCTTAACAACTATTTTGTAGATCCTTTGAAGAGGTGACTAAATCCTTTAATAGGGTGACACTTCATGTAAAGTGTTTGTAAATCCTTTAACCAGGTCACTATTGACATAGTGTAAAGCCTTTAACAGGGAAAACCATCAGAAGTGGTCAAACAATTATTGTTGTAGTGATTTTTGTGGGTATCATCCCCACCCTCATTTAACCTTCTTATTCTTGGAGGGTTTCTGGGTGACCAAATCTAGTGTTATGTGTGATGATGCATGTGTTTACTTTATGTTTATTTAATATGTTTACATCCATGCAGTTTACTTTCAGTTATTTTTTTTAAAGGATTTGAAAAGGTTAAAAGTGTTGTACCTCTGATTCACCCCCCTCTCAAAAGTACTCTTCCCATTTGAATATTCCAACATAGGGATGTCTTGCACTATGAAGGATATGATCAAGGAATAAAAAAGGGGGAGAAAAACTACATGGAATCCTAATAGATGGAGGAGCAACAATTGATTACATGTGGTGCCTGTTTGCTAGGTTTTCACCATAGTACTTGCCCAAAGCATCTATTTGCCAGGTTTTCACTTTTGAATGAAATTTTTCTCTTGACTCAAATTTTCTTGCCAAGATGCCTTTTTTCACTTTTTTCTATTCTTTTGATTTTTTTCCAGGACTTAAAAATTTTTTTTGAATATTTTTTAGGACTTTTAGATAGAATCAAGTTTATTACTTGTGGAGATGCATGCTGTTGATGGACATGGGTATTGGTTTTCCCTCTAGAGTTGTAAGCTGATATACTTCAAACCCAAATGATATAGTAACTACATAAGGTCCTTCCCAATTTGGTTCAAAATTTCCTTTTTTTTCTCTATGCTATTGAGTCTTGTAGTTCATCTTCAGGATTAAATCACTGATCTCAAAATGATGACCTCAGACTTTCTTGTTATAGCTTCATTTGAGTTAGTTTTGGTATGTTTGCAAATGTGTCAAGGTAGCTCGTCTCCGTTCATCAAGCATTTCCATTTCATGGAGTCTAGATATTTGGTAGTTTTAATCATCAACAACATGTTGTAGAGACACTCTCAAGGATGGAATTTCAACTTCAAGGGGAAATATGGCCTCAGTTCTATAGACAAGAGAGTATGGTGTTGTGCTAGTGGGAGCACACACACTTGTTTGGTAGGCCCAAAGAGCTAGATTTAGTTGTAGGTGCCAATCTTAACTAGAATCATTGATAGTGTTTTGGAGAATCTTAACAATGGTCTTATTAGATGCCTCTATTTGGCCATTGCCCTGTGGATGGTAAATACTAGAATATCCATTGTATATGTTGTACTTCTCATAGAGCTTGTCCACATATTTATTTTGAAATGAGATGCCATGGTCAATAATAATAGCCAAGGGCACTCCATACCAACAAATGATGTAGTTCAAAATAAACCTTGAAATCTGCTTTCCAGTGGTGAAAGTCAGAGGGACAACTTCAACCCACTTGGTAAAATATTCTATTACTGTGATGATGAAATTATGATTGTTAGAGGAAGGAGGATAAATAACTCCAATAAGATCAAATTCCTATTATGAAAAGGGCCATGGAGATATGACTGGCTACAATTCTTATGCTGGTGCATGGATCAGATTTCTATGTATCTAGCACTTATGACATGTTTTGGCAAAATCATGAGCATCTTGTTCCATGGTTGGCCAATACTATCCAACTTTGACAAGTTTCTTATCTAGACTCAGACCATTGAAATGACCTCCACATATACCTTTATGAACCTTGTGTAAGATAGTTTTAGCTTCTTGCATCTGAGAAGGGTTTCATCAAAGGATCTCTTATAAAGTGTGTCACTAATGATGACGTATCTAGTGGCTCGATGGATAAAGGATTAACGTTCATTTTTGGATAAGTCAGGTGGTAGGATTTGGGTGTGTAGGTAATCATAAATGTCTTGATACTAGGGAGAATTGGGACGAACAAGTTTGCAGACAAACTCAAATTGAGGGAGCTTAAATGTTGGAATCAAAAGTTTCTCAACAAAGAACTCACAACATTCTACATTTTGAGGCATATCAATCATAGAAGTGATGATAGCCATAGCATCAACTTGTTTGTTGTGTATTCTTGGTAGTTAACAAAAAGAGATAGTGACAAATTTAGATTTAAGGAAGTATGGCATTTTCCCTTAAGGCATTAGCTTATCATCTTTGGTTTTATAGTCATCATTGACTTGGTGGATGACTAATTGGGAATCGCCAAAAACTTGTAAATGATGAATGTTCCATTGGATAGGTATCTTGAGTCCTGTGATCATTGCTTCATACTCTGCTATGTTGTTTGTACAATGGAATGCTATCTTATATGACTTGGGGATTATGTCTCCTTGGGGAGTGATAAACATAATGCCAACTCTTGAACCATTTCTTGTATGTGATCCATCAAAGTAAAGCTTCCATTCATTAGCTATATCCATGTTAAATATGGCTTCATCTAGAAATTATATCAACATGGGATGATCATCTATCATAGGTGCTTCTACTAATTGGTCTACTATCACTTACCCTTTGATTTCCTTTCTATCTACATATTCTATGTCAAATTCACTAAGGATCATGACCCATTTGGCTAAGCATCCTATTAGAGCAGCCCTGCTCAGGAGATACTTTAGTGGATCAATCTTAGAGATGAGCATTGTTTTCAAATGGAGCATGTAATGTCTCAGCTTTTGGGCTACAAAGACAACAAAAAGGCAAGCTCATTCAATGAGTGAATAATTTAGTTCATACCCCACAAGTGTTCTATTGATGTAGTAAATGTCTCACTCTCTTCCTTGTTCATCATTTTGTACTAAGAGAGCTCCTAATGCTATATCTATAGAAGATATGTATAGAATGAATGGTTTTCTTGGAATATGAGACATTAAAACTGGTGGATGTAGAAGATAATCTTTGAGTTGTTGAAAATATTCATCACACTAGCTATTCCATTGAAAGGATACTCCCTTACGTAGTAGATGTTGAAAGGAGTGACACTTATTTGCTTGTTGTGCAATGAATCTATGGATAGATTGTAATCTTCCTTGTAGACCTCTTAATGTTTTTAGATTTGTTGGAGGAGGCATGTCAAGTATTGGTTTTGCTTTCTCAGGATCCACTGCAATGCCTTGTTGAGAAATAATGTATCCTAGGAGTTTTTTAGAGACAACTCTAAATATACACTTTTTTAGATTTATACGAAGCTTATAGCTTCCCATTCTATTGAATATCTAATCTAGGATGCCCAAATGATCTTTTCTTCTATAGGATTTGCAAAGTAAGTCATTGACATAGTCTTCCATGAGGATGCACATGAAATCATGGAAGATGATAGTCATTGCTCTTTGATATGTTGCCCCAACATTTTAAAGTCCAAATGGCATAACATTTTAGTAGTATTTCCCCAAGGGCATGTAAAAGCTATCTTGTGTTGATCTTTAGGAGCTATTATTATCTAATTGTAGTTGGAAAAGCCATCCATTAGTGATAACATCTCATATCTTGTTGTCATGTCTACAATGACATCTATATTTGGTAAAGGGAAATTATCCTTGCGACATGCCTTGTTAAGATCACGAAAGTTAGTGCATATCCAGATGCCCCCAGAGTGTTTTCTTACTGGTACTAGATGAGATATCTAGTTTGCATAATCAATGGGTCTTATGAAGTCATCATCCAATAATTTTTTTATTTAGCTTTGACAAGGAGGGAAACTTGAGGATGCATCTTTCTCAACTTTTTCTTTACTAGTTTTACTCTTGGTTTTAGCGGTAAGTGATGAAGGACTAGTTTAGGATCTAATCTAGGCATGTTTGCATAAGACTAGGTGAAGTTGATCTACCTCTCTAGAAAGAATCTGACAAATTTAGATTTTTCCTCTGGTGATAATGAGGTTGCAAAATGTATGACCTTGGGGTTGTTAGGGGTTCCCAGATTTATCTCTTCTATCATTTCCACAAGCAATGCTGATCTTTCCTTCAATGGGGGTATGTCCAATCTTCCATCCTTGAGTGCCTCAAAGAGGTTTTTAGTCTTGGATATGTCCTTTATTTTTACTTTTTCATGGTCTAATGGTTCATTTCAATTTTCACCAAGAGACCTAATTTTGTCTTTTTTTGCTATTTTATCAATTTTGTGACTGGAAGATGGAGTTGACTCCCTAAAATATGCCATGATGTTTAGGTCAATGCAGAATCTAGGCTTGTGATTGCCTTGCGATAAATCTTCACAGAGCTCAAAGAATTCTGCAATGGCATCATCATTTTCAAACTAGTCAAATGTTGATGGTCCTTGTTTGTCCCAATCAATAAGTTTAGGGAAAAGTAGGGAAATGCCATCATCGATGTTGAATAAGCTTTAGTCAAAGGCATATATATAGATATTAGATTTAGTGGTATCATCAAGATCACGTTCAAAAGTAGGAGGGCTTGGATCCCAAAATGTTTTGATCCAAGGTGAAGAATTGGTTTGAGTGATAGGTGGAGTTATATGTTTATCTTCCATAGGTAGGCTATTAGGGTCAGAAAATATATGATCAAGACTAAGGGGGGTATCAAGATTATCAATGTTGGATACAAATTAGGTCAGTTCAGGTTGGGTGTTCTCAGATGCCTTGTTATCATTTGAAGCATTCAAATTCTTAGATGAGGATGGTTTAGTATTAGGAAGACCCAAAACAAATGGTTTGAATCCAAGGCCAAAGCTATGAGGTTGTCCTGATGTAGTGATGGGCTGAATAATGCCTTACTTTTGAGGTACCAGGCCACCACATCCATCATATCCTGTTTTCTGCATGATGGTGAATCCAGGTCCATACTTGTTAGAGGACAGAGGAGTAGGTTCTTTGCAATGCTTTATCCTTTTCAATCCATGTAGAGGTATTTTCATAGACATGTTCTTCTTGTAGCCCACCCCCACTAGTGAAAGTCACAGAGGGTTTCTTTTGAAATGTGAACTTAAGCTTGTTCTGTAAAAGATAAGGTTTACCATATGACTTGGGAGATAAAGGAAGTTTCCCAATGTGAAAGGCATGGGACATGGAATACACACCGCAACCCTAGTGTTTGATTTTGAGCTTTCCTTTGAATGAAGCTGTGATCATGAAAGGATCAACATACTTGAAGGACTCAAGTGGACTTGCTGCATGGTTTGTTGAGACCTGGTATATAGTGGTCCCTTTAAGATTGGCACAAAATTGGAATGGATCTAGATCACTAGGGATGGTCACCTCTACATTGTTATAGGAAAATTTTAAGCATTGGTGATATGTAGAGGGCACTGCTTTCATAGCATAGATCTAAGGGCGTCCTCGTATCATGTTGTAGTTTATTCCAATATTTAGGACCTAGAACAAAGAATTCTTAGTAGCTGGACCAAATTTGATAGGTAAGATGATGACCCCCATGGAGAAGCATTCACCATCACCATAGGATTTTATTGTGATTCTTTGAGAGGGATCCACATTGTCCTCAAAATAACCCAAACCCTTGAAGACTTTAATGGTATAGATATTCAGCCCTGCTCCTCCATCTATCAAGACATGTCTAACCTTAACATTGTGCACAAAGACTTCAAGGTGAAGAGGATTTTTGTGTTTGGGTCTACCTTTAGGAATATCCTAATGGGAAAAGGTGATATGTTATGATGCAAATTGGTTCCCCACCATGGCTTGGAACAAGGAAATATCTATGTTATAAGAGACTACTAACTCTTTTAAGGGTTTGATTTGAGATCTTTTTAATGTTGGGGAGATGCATGCAGTAGGTCCAAGATGGATATTTTCATAGGGGTCTTTCTGAGCTATTCAACAAGGCTATAATTAGATGAAGTAGGAGTAGTAGGTCTATTAGTGGGTGTAAGTCTAGTAGAGGTAGTAGGTCTAGATGGAGCTCCAGGTAGGGTGTTCTTGGTATGATGTGTAGTGACAGTACAATGAGGGTCTTCAGCCTTTAAGGTGAATGTGGATATGTGGGAATTAGACTCATTGAAATAGTTGATGGTGTAGTCATATCTAGTGCATGTGTAATTCAGATTAGCTTGTGAGTTTGAGTTTGAATTGGAGGGTTTCTCTTTGGCATGATTACCCAAAAGATCCTTGAAGATAGTATGATCAGAGTTGGATGCTAGTAGTGATGGATTGACTATGACTACACCATCATCAATAAGCTCTTGTATTGCATGCTTTAATTGGAAGCATGATGAGGTCTTATGTCCTTTGGTGTGATGATAATCACATATTTTTTTGTCATCCCACCAAGAAGCTTTAGTTAGTGGCTTGTCTTTGATTGGGGTAATTGCAACAAATTATTACTGAGTAGTTTTTGAAGTGTAGTCTCAAGAGGTATCCCCAATGCTGTGAATTTTCTATGTTTGGTCCTAGGATGTCTTTGAGGTCCATCCTACGTGGAAGTCTTAGTTTACTGTTGTGGAGGTGATGCTTGATTGAGAGTTTGTGATTTTGTAGGGTTTTCACCTTTCAAAGTTAGTTGAGGTTGTATTGTACTAATTGTACATGCATCCACAATGCCATCATTGGTCATATTCTTATTTTTGGAGAAAAAATTTGCCTTGTCATTAGATGAGTTGGTGTTTGTGTTTTCCTTGTTCGTCTTGAGGATTCCCTTATGGATAAGAGCATCTTCAATACTAGCCCCCTTTTTTATCAGTTTAGAAATGGTGCTTGGACTTTTGATTTTGAGTTCATGCATTAAGTTGGGGACTAAGTTTTCAATGCAAAAGTTAACTTGTTTCTCTTTAGGAATGTCTAGTGAGCATTGATTGACTAAGCTTCTCCATAATAGTAAGAATGTTAAATGGTTCTCCCATCTTTTGTTTAGTTGAGTACAAATTAGAGAGTGTCACCTCATTTGTAATGTTAAAGGTAAAGTGTGAGATGAACTCATCTATGAGTTCCTACCAAGATTTGATAGTACTGGGAAGTTTGGAGTACCATTCAAGTGTGGGCCCACCTAGAGAACAAGGGAAAAATCTCATGAGTTAGGTGGGCTCATCACTGAGTTCAATACAGGAGGCACAAAATTCTTGGATGTGATAGATAGGGTTGCCTTTTCTTTGGTATTTTTTGAATCTTGGAGCCTCGAAGTGTTTTGGGAATGGAGGCATGTAAAAATTTTTATCAAATGGATTAGGACGTAAGTTTTGTTCTATATATAGAGCCTATTTCTTTTGGACTCCCAATGCTTCAACTTGTTTGGAAAGTTGTTTGAATTGTTGTAGATATTCTTCATTAGGGTATTGCATAATAGTCTTCTCTTCAAGTCTTTTGTGTCTATGAGTAGATCACTTTCTATGGCGAGAACTATGTCTACTTGGTTCTGACATTTCCATGTTTGAAGAATCAGGTCATGTGTCACTAGGTGGTGGAGGTATGTTAGTACCTCAAAGACAAAAGGGTCTTTGTTGCAATACATTTTGGGGTACTTGTTGTGGTATTTGCTATGGTACTTGTTGCAGTATTGACTATGATTATTGTACCATGTGTTTTTGTTGTAGCATTTGTTGGGATAGTTATTGTGCCATTTTCTATGGTTGTTTTTGAGATACCTCTATTAGTTGCATGTGTATGTGACTATTGTTGTAGAGGTATCTGCAGCACATGCTGTTGTTGCAACAAGTGTCATTGATATGCAATTTGTTGGTCAAGGTGTCTTTGATATTCCAGCTATTGCTTTAGTTGCTCTTATTTTTTAACAAACATGGCTTGTTGTTGTTGGAATTTTTGTTGGTACATTGCATGTAAGTCAAGTGGGTTTACATTGGATTGTGTGTTAGGGACGTTGGATCCTTGCACCACTTGAGGTTGTTGTTGTGGTTTATGTTGCTTTTGATGTGTCAAATGTGTGTTGAGTGGATTTATACTTGGTTGTGCATTGGAAATGTTATGTCCTTGTACCACTATAGGCTGATGTTGCTGTAGGTGTTGGCTATGTCCTTGAGAATTGAACATCATGTTTAGGTTTTTTTTTGGTACCTTTGTATGTTAGATGTTTCTCCTTGGGATATCATATTTATTAGACAATGAGATGCGTTCATTTTTGGAATAGGTGTAATGTCAATAAGACTTTTCCTTTGTGCATTAATAGGGATTGTTGCAATTGATGTTTCACATGGTGTACTCATGCGAGGTTCCATAACATTTGACATCATAACACTTGGTAGAGTTAGGAGCAAAGGTGTACTTTGTTGATTTTCCTCCAAAGGAGGTATGTTTGGCATCCCTAGAGTACAAGTCCCTTTAGGCACATCTTGTTGTTGCATCATGTCATTGAGATCAAGTCTTAACATCCTCTTTGGATATTTAGGAAGTTTCTTGTTTCCCTTCATTGGTTGTGGTTCATCAAACAAGGGATTAATGTTGATGTGTCCAAACGTATTTAGAGGATTTCAATGGTTGATTCTTGATGGGACCTTATAGGTGCCACTATAGTGTTTGAAAACTCCAAAGGTTGTTTTCCCTTATCTAAGTCCAAATTGATCATGGGTTGTATGTTTTTAGTTGCTGTGTTGGTTTGATGTTTGGACTTAGGTCCCTCCAAGTGTGGATTAAACTTGACAATTTCTTGGGTTGCCAAAATTTTAAAGTTTTGGCAAAATTTTTTGTCTTCACATGCCCTAGCTATTTCTTTGTCAATTATGCCATAATCAATGTCAGAGTCATCACTTAGGCATACAATACCTTGTTTTGTGTTTAATGTATTAGAGTTGAAGGTACTTGTGTTGGGTTTGCTAAATTCAAAGGAGTGTGTTTGTTCATCCTCGAGGGTGGTTGGTACACTTCCACCTTTGGGTGGTATTGGCACGAATATAGGTTGAAAGTTTGGAATCCATTGAACCATTTCATGTGCAGGGGAAGTGTTTGAAGGAAACCTCATAGTAGGTGTGTCGCTTAAGGTTTTTTGTATCATCCCTTGATTATGGGGATCTTGCAGATACATGTTTAAGGGGTCCGCAAGTAACAGTTGTGATGCCTCAATATGGTCTTTGTCAAATTTTTGTTGGGTTTTTTTGCTCTTATTTTGTCTTGGATGAGGTTTTTCTTGTGTTGACACCTCAGAAAACAAGGGTTGATAAAATTCTTTGGGTCTCTAAGTTGATTGTGTCCTAGTGAATGCTGGCATGATACCTAAGGATGCAAATGCAGTAGAGGAAAACCTAAATGGACTCCTTGCCCCCCAAGTGTGCACCTAAACTACCAAATACACTTAGATAGTACCAAGTGTGCCCTTGTTGCACTTGGGGCCCTAAAGGTAAGTAGTTGGTAAGTAGAAGGTATGCAGTTGGTAAACAGAGGTATTAGGGTGCCTAAAATGCAGAAAATGAATGCTTTGAGTGATTTTGAGTGTTTTTTATGGTTTTGGGATGCAATGAAGGCAATGGAAGTGCAGATTAGGGTTTTGGAATATAAGATAAAATACCTAATTACCAATTGCGTACTAAAACCACTAACTACGCACTTGAAGTTTACAGTTGGCAAAACAGGTAAAAATTTGATAATTAGGATGTGGGTATGCAAGATATGAATGTTTTTTGGGTTTTTAGGTGTTTAGGGATGTTACGCAACCTAAGAAAGTACCAAATGAACTAGGGTTTTGATATGCAAAATGCGAATGTCCTAGTGATGCTATGCAAACGCAAATGTAAATGTAAAGTGACATTTTGGAATTTGGCTAAAGGAGATGAAAATGACTTTATGGTATGAAAAAAGATGATTAGGGTTAAATTTAGACTTGGTAATGATGCTATAGGTTGGTGTATTTAAGGTGGACTATGGAAAGGGATGGTGTGCTAGGGTTGATAATGAAGTTTGGGATATACAAAATGAGGATAAGTGATCAAGGAGGCAAGTTGGTTGATAGACAATTTGATAGGGTTTGATAGTGGAAATGATGCTAGGGTTTTGAACCATGCAAGATGATGGGGATATATGACTAGGGTAATTAAAAAGGATGTTTAGGGAGACTAGGAATATGATAATGCTAATGATAAGGGTATATGCAAGGTTTTGATCTTAGGTGAAATCTTTGGAAAGTATTTTGTCTAAGAGTTTAACCTTGTGAAGATGGACTTTGGATCTTGACCCAAAAGTGATAAAAGACAAAAAGATCAAGTTGATAAAGATGAAAAAGTTAAATCCATCAAGACATAGATAGATTTTGACCAAATAAAAGTGATAAAAAAGACAAAAAGGCTAGTCAAGATCCATCTTCCATCAACACTAGGAGATACTCTAGGACTCATACTTTGTTAAGATTTTTGACTAAATTCCAAGGTTTTGGGTTCAAAATGATGTTTAGAGAGCTCAAAATGATGGTGATGCTGAGTAGATATGTGACATGAAAATGTGCTAAGATGAAAAATGAAGTTTTGAGTGCAAGATGTTGTTTTGGGTGAGATGTATAATGAGGACCTACAGTGGCATCTAAATGCAATTTTAGGGTCCCAAAATGCAGTTTGGAGGCCCAAAATGGTCATATAGGTGCATGAATGCACTTTGATAGTAACAAGTGTGCTCCAAAAATACCAACTATGCCTATGGTGTAGTTAGGGCTTGTTTGGGCACAATTGGTAGTTTCATGGCGCAGTTGGGAGACTGGGTTGAATGATTGCTGATTCTGAGTTGGGTGATTGCCAAGTTGTTCTATCAGAGAGCTAGGATGCTAGGGTTGATGTTATGATTGGATAGGAGATGAAAAATGAAGGTTACAACCTAAGGAATGATGAAGAAAATGAAGGTTAGGAGGTGTATAATGTAGATCAGGGCATGCTAATAGAGGAGGACCTATCCAAGTACCTAAGGACACCTCTGAAGTCTTTGAATGTTTTTTGGAAGCCCAAATTGGGTCCTTAGATCACCAGGTATGCTAAAATAGTACCAACTATGCCTATGGTGTAGTTGGGGTCAGTTTGGGCACAGTTGGTAGTTTTAGGGTGCAGTTGGTAACCTGGGTTGAAACTAAGACAATTTTAAGTGCTAGGGTTTCCAAATTGATGCCACAATGAGCTAAATAGTAGAAAATAGTGATAAGACCAAGATGAAGGTTAAGACATTTAGAATGATGGTTAAAGAGAATAGGATGAGGGTTTGGTATGCAAAGATGTAAGATGGAAGATGCAAAGTGCAGATTTTGAGGTTGAATTAATGCAAAGACTAAAGAATGTAAATTAAAGCCTAATGAATGCAATATGAAAGATGAGGGATACATAATGAGGACTAGAAGATGCAAGATGAAGCCTATATAATGCAAGTATTAGGCTCAAACTAGGGTGAATGCAAGTGGATTCTATGCAAGGATGAAATCTATGTTATGCCAAGCATGTCTAGGATCACAAGTTGCCATGTTTTCGAAGTCTTGAATGTATTGGACCAAAGTTTGCAAAGTTTTGACAAAGGTTGTAATGTTTTGGAAAGGTTCAACTGATATACAATGTGTAAATTTTTAAGTTGGCTTTTATCTTGATTAATGTTTTACACACACACAATACACAATAAGACAAGAATAATTGTTGTTAAAAGTGAACAAACACACCACAACCTAGGCTTTAGGATTGTATCCACTAAATTTGTACTTGAACCAAAGTTCAACCATGCTTATATAGAGTGGAAAACTTAGGATCTTGGCACCATAGGCTCCCCCTTACAACACACTCACTTCTCGGGGCTACCAAGATCTGCTTCCCAAGGGGCATGACTTCTCAAGGGACTGTTGTCTCTACTAAGGACTGCGAGAATGTAGGATGTCTTCATTGGCATGGATGAATTCTTGATCTAGTGGATAGAAAGGATTTTGGCTAATAAAATAAGGTTTTTGGTAAGGGCATTTCATTTGGCAAGTGAATGATAAACTTGCACAGAAGGTCTCCTAGCCTTGGGAACTGGGGTTTGATGCACTACAAGGGTACTAGAGGAGAGCTATCATGCAGCAATACCGTCGACACAGCTTTCATCATAATCAAGTTTTATATAGTGGATGAAATGTTGACCTAGCTTTTGGACTATTACCACTCTAAAGTCATTCCTTGATATACCCAATATTGGGTATCTTGGTCCAAGGTAGGCTTCCTATAGAAGTCCACACATATTTCTCTTACACCTAAGATCCATGAATGGCAAGGGGAGAGGATACATGCATGTAACCCCTAGGGTTTTAAACACTATAGACATGCCAAGAAGAAGAGAAAAATTTCATTTCATACACCCAATGAAGTGTTATTTAATCTAGGAAATCCACACACATAGTTTGAACAAGCACATAGGGTCTTTGACAATGTCCTGGAAACAAGCATTAGCAATTTGTGATGATTAGTCTTCATCCAATGATCACCACATGCTGCAAATAGATCGTTAGTAACAAAAAAATATCTACTCTAGGTCCTAGAAAGAAATAGAAATCCTAGATATAGATGTTGAGTTATGTATGTGCTTCCTATGAACCAAGTGCACTCTGATAGAGAAGACTGTGCCCCAAAAGGCTAGAATGGCTCAAGATGCCCCCAAGTGCACTTAGATATTGTTAACTATTCCCATGGTGTACTTGGGGCCTAGAAGGGCGTACTTAGGAGACCAATTGCAAAGTGTGGGGAAATGGTACCCAAATAAGACCTAGAAACAATTTTTTTGAAAACTACTCTACCAAGTGCACCCAGATAGTGCAGACCATGCCTTTGGTGCATTTTGGGCCTAGAAGGGCATAGTTGGTTGTTTCTAAGCACAATTGGTAAGCTAGGAACAACAAATGGGGGTTATGATGGCTCCGAGGCTCCTAAAATTTCCTCCTAGGGGTCCCAAGTGCGTCCTGACAGAGCAGAGTACACTCTAGGACAAAAAGCTAACATAATGCATAAATGAGAGCATAAAGTCATATTACTAGGCCCCATTATTATACTAGCTATGATAAAGGAGAGAGAATAAGCATTATACCCCTCCAAGCAAGCTCCTTCCCTACATCTACAAGCACAAACACAAGAAACTCAATTGTAAGACTAGGAAATGCACTAATGTCTAACATACTATGAGAAAATCAAAAACTCAATAAGCATACATTGACACCATCTAGTCTACCATGAAAGCCAAAAAAAAAAAAGGAAGAACACAATGTTAAAAACCCCCTCTTTCATTTGTAGCTCCCATGTCCTTCTTTCTTCTCCATATGATGTAGCTCCAAATTGCCTATAGTGCACACAATTTTGAAGCAAAAGCCTAATATAGTGATAATGTTATGAGAATACTAGAAGATGTGATTTTATCATGAAAGATAGAGAAAAAGACTAAGGAACTAGGGATTAGAAATGAGAGAAAGAATGCTCATTTTATAATCAATTTGCAAGATGAGAGCATTGGAATCATCACCTTGGATATGTGACTTGGCAAGATATTCATTTGAGAATCCATGACACATATGACACAAGATTCCAAGTGTAGGATTGTATGACACTTGGAAGTCAAACTTGGCTAAAGATGGAAGAGGATCTATGACATGTCATATGGCACCTCAAACCCACTTAAAACCAAGAATCTATGACAATAGAAGCCAAATATGGATGTGCATAAGAGAATAAGAATATATGGAGTATGAAATATCTTAGCCAAGTGCAAATGGAGAATCCATGATGTGTCATGCCCATGTGTCACGATGATGTCAATATTATGTAGAATATTTGAATTAAAAATCCCTTATTCCACACAAATAGAAATTAGTAAGAATGGAATTAATGGAGGAAATTATGATTTAGGAAATTGAGAATTTCCATGGTTTGTGAGTGATGAATCGATTAATTAATAAAATATCAATTAATTGAGGAGGTTAGTTAGGAATAATAATTAGTAAAATGACATAGGATTAAATTAAGGGTTATTTAATCCTATAGAGAAAATTAATAGATGATTGGCCAATTTGATTAAATAAGTGCGACAATATCCTTTGATGAAATGTGATGATAATGGAGATTGACTAGGATGATGAAGGATAGACCAAAGCCATGGTCAAATTGATCTATTGATTGAAATTGATAACATGCCAAGGACACATGACATGAATTAAAGATACGTAACATTTAACTAACATTGTAAATGCTACAAGATCAAGATCTATCGATAAGGTTGATCATAATAACATTGACAAGCACTATCAATGTTATTAAATGGTTGATAATGTCATGATTTGACACTAAGAGACTCAACAATATCAAAGATTGAATAGTTTGACCTAGCACTAAGAGCCATGATAGTACTAAGGTCAGATTGACAAGATTTGATAGATTGATAGGTTTCAAAGGCACTAAAAGCCACAACAATGCCTAGGATTGGACAAATGATGATAGATTTGGGATGTTTGACATGTTCTGGGTTGATTAAGACTAATTTTAGGTGATTTTGAGGTAATTTGAAATGATTCTGAGTTGATTTGAAATGGTTTCGCAATGATATGAAACTAACATAAAAGAGGATATGAATGATGATAGAAATTGTTGAGATATGGTCAAGTTGGCCAAAAGATTAGAGTTATTGGAATGAGTTAGTATGAAAATGTGATGAAACTATAGATGTGAACAATTTTTGATCATCTACACTAGGTTCTAATTTGACTCTTAAGGGCCTAGTAGGTAGGCTCACTGCTTTTGAGCTATCTAATTTTGATAACTTCAAATTTGACAATGTTGAATCTTCTTTCAAAGCTAAGCTCTCACTGAAGGAACCTAATGAGAAGAAGAAGAAAAAGGTAAAATCTATTTCTAGTGATAGTGATATAGATGAGTAGGATGTAGAACAACTTGAAGCACTACTAGTAAGGAGATTTCATAGAGGTAAAGGAAAATTTAAAGGTAAGTTACGTATCATTTGTTTTGATTGCAATGAGATTGGTCATATTACTGCTAGATGTCTAGAGAAGAACTACAAAGGTGGAGACAAATACAAAAGTAGAAGAGATGAAGACAATAAAGATTACAAAGACAAAGGAAAGAAATCATGCTACATTGTAGAAGAGGAAACTAGAGATGGATATGATGATCATGATGATGAAATGGTGTATGTTGTAATGAAGGATGATTTTGATGAGGCTGAGATAACTGCACTAGTGTCTTGTGTGAACAAGAATGATAGATGGACCATTGACAGTGGGTGTTCACATCATATGACTGAAGATAAAAGTAATTTCATTACCTTGAATTATTATGATGGAAATAGTGTAAGGTTTGGTAATGGTGCACCCTATCTGATAAAAAGAAAATTTTCTATCAAACTCATAGAAAAGATTTTATGTGACAATGCTTATTATATTGAAGGACTTAACTATAATTTTTTGAGTGTGTCACAACTGAATAGTTTAGGTTGTAAGGTTGAGTTTGAGAAAAAGATTGCTAAGATATATGATACAGATGAAAAACTAATGAGAAAAGGTGATCAAACTAGAGGTAATCTATTCTATCTTGACATGGATGATACTACTTGTCTAGTCGTAGAATTTGATGATGTGTGGTTATGGAATAGAGGTTATGTCATGTTAATTTTGATAACTTGGTTAGTATCAATAATGTGAGAAGAGTAAGAGGTTTTCCTAAGTTGAAGAAACCTTACAATATAATTTGCAAACAATGTAAGTTAGGCAAAATATCAAAGTCTAGTTTTAAGAATAAGACATGGACTTTAGTTCCTAGACCAGAAGATAAAAATGTGATTGGCACCAAGTGGGTATACAAAAACAAGTTAGATGAAAATGGTGAAGTCACAACGAATAAGGAAAGATTAGTTTTTAGGGGGTATGCATAGGAAGAAGGGATAGACTATGGAGAAACATTCACTCCTGTTGTAATATTGGAAGGAGTAAGAACTCTGCTTGCTTACTCTAAATGTAAATGTTCCAAAGTTTATCAATTGGATGCTAAATCTACATTTCTGAATGACATATTGGAAGAAGACATCTATATAGAATAATAAGAAAGATTTTTTGATGCTAAAAAAAAAAAATGGCATGTAGATTACACAGAGCTTTCTATATTTGAAGCAATCCCCAAGAGCATGGTATGAAAAGCTTCACAATTATCTTGTGAAGATTTGATTTGAGAGGACTGATGATAACAAAAATTTGTACTTGAAGACACATAAAGGAAAAGGTATTTTACTATCTAAAATTTTTGTTGATGATATCATATTTAGAGGTTAGGATACTTTATGTAAAGCTTTTTCAAATGAAATGAAGAAAAAGGTTGAGATGTCTATGTTTGGAGAAATCAAGTTCTTTGTGGGTTTGCAAGAACATCAAATGAACTATGGTATATACATCTCTCAGTCAAAATATATAAAGGAGATATTGAAAACTTTTAGATTGGAAGATTCCAAGCTAGTAAGCACACATATGGTGATAAGACATAAATTGTCAAAGATTGATGATTTAGCTGAGGTGAATCAAACATTGTACTTATCTATGATTGACAATTTACAATATATAGTACATAGTAGACGTGATATTATATTATCTGTTGGGATAGTTCCAAGATTCTTTGCTATTCCTAGGGACAATCATTTCATGATTGTTAAGAGAATAATGAGATATTTCAAAGGTACAAAAGACTATGGTCTATACTACAAGAAAAATGAAAAGTTTGAGTTGAGAGCCTACACTGATGCTGATTGGGATGAAAATATTGATGACAAAAAGAGCACTAGTGGAGGAGCATTTTTCTTAGGAAAAAGACTTGTTACATGGACTAGCAAGAAACAAAACTACATATCTCAATCTACTTCTGAAGCTGAATATGTTGCTATTGCAATAAATTGTACAACTATTGTATGGATCAAACAACTACTCAAAGGTATGAAGGAGGAAGTCACTCAATTTGTGATACTTTATTGTGATAATACAAGTGATATAAATTATCAAAGAACCTCGTGATGCATACAAAGACTAAGAACATTGCAATCAATTATCATTACTTGAGAGAGTTAGTTCAAGACAAAGAGGTGAAGATGGAATATGTGACTACAAAATAGAAAATAGCTGATCTATTCATAAAAGAATTACCTAAGGATGCTCATGAGTATCTAAAAGGTAAACGGGGGGTGATACCCCTATTGAAAGCTATCTAGGAAGCATGAGAAGTTCCCTACATCAACTAAGATGATTGGCATATGTTACATATTGATGCATTTGATCTTACTTTAGGAGATGCCTAAAGTAATTAAAGAGCTAGAGTTATAGATAAGTCAAAAGCTAGATGATAGAAGGAAAAATTGAAAATGTTCATATCTACATGATAAGATGACAAGTCTTTGGCATTGTTGTCAAAGAGGGAGATAGTGATATTATATAGAAAAGGAGAAATACAAAACAAAATATCTACTCAGTGGGAGGGAGATAGTGTACCTAATGATTAAAAGACACATACATCTACCTAGTGAGAAGGAGATAGTGCTAAGGAGATATAAGGATAGATAGATACCTAATAATGAAGTGATCAAGAGGAAGTCATAAGGATCAGTTGATTGTTTGTTGGTCAAAACAGAATTTTGTAACCATTACAGAAGATGAAAGCTGTTGATAGAGGGAGAGATTTCAATACAAAGAATTATTTTCTTTTTGGTATTATTGTTGCTTGTACTAGTTTTCCATCAATGTGAAAGAGGGAGATTGTTTAAAATAGATTGATAGAAGTATGACAATGTCTTTTAATCATTATTTTGTCATTGATGTCAAACTTGCTACATGCTAGTAAGGCAATTGCTTAGTCAAGATATTGAATACTATAATTTGTATGATTGATAAAGAGGATTTGATCAAATGAGATAACAAAAACACCTAGAGAAAAGGTTGAGTTATGGTATATAAAAGGAGTACAAAGATCAGTTAAGACAGTGATGATATAGTGCATTGATTATGTACTTGAGGTTGCAAAGGTTGGATACACTGAATAAGTATAGAAGAACAAGTAAGAAGAATTGAGTCTATTAAGCCTGATCGAGTGGACAGTAGGTGCTGAGTAAAGTTAGTGCAAGCCAAGCAAAGTAAAATTAGTTTGAACTGAGTAAAGTCAAATTTCAGTGTATGTTGAGTGATATAGTATAAGCCGAGTAAAGTTTAGTTAATGTCGAGAACTAGTAAACTTTAGTATTTGTTGAGTGATCTAGTTGATGATGAGTGGAAGAATAGTATGGAAGCTGAGTGACATCATATTAATGCTGAGTGCCAGTATTCATGTTAAATCACGGATTTGATGAATTTGAGTTGACTATTTTGTTTTCTTGAATTTTGTGAAGCATGTGGTAGATAACTATGATGAGTTGGTGGCACAGAATTCATCGTAAACTATTTTGAGGTGAATTCAAAGAGGATTGAAGGAGAAGTTTTTGGAATGGACTAAAATGAAAAGATGTGAAGATTCATTGAATCCTACCTAATCTTACCTAACCCTAAAATGGACGATAGAGGATGAACGATAAAAGATTTTAATTTTCTATTTATAGAGATGGCTGGTCAGAAGCAAGGTGGATCAATGTTGGAGAACCCAAGTTGGATAGGAGGTCTAAGGTATTGCTTCATATGGTGATTAAACAAAATAGACTGCTATTGGCAAATAAAGCAAGAAGGCTTAATGGTATGGATGCTTGAAGGATGGACAAGCTATTAGAGCTGAAGTGTGTGAAAGCCAAGTAGAATGGAGGACTAAAATAGAGATCTGTAATCTACAAGTGAGTTGTAAGTAATTATCAGATCAAGCCTTACTATTACTTTCTAATCATTGTACCAGTTTAGGGTAAATCTTTTGGATTAAGATTGACCTAATAGTCATTTGTAAATCCTTTAGCTAGGTGACATTCCAAGTGAATGATCTAAAGTCCTCTAACAAGGCTTACTCCTAATAGGGTGATTGAAATCCTCTAACTAGGTCACATTTAACAGTGTGCATCATAACCTTTAACAGGGTTGGCCTTTCACAGGACATCACTTTAGAAGAGTGAGAATGAGTAGCATGTTACTGGTGGTTTTTCTCAAATTGGGTTTCCACGTAATATAATTGTGTCAAATGTGTTATTGAATTTTTTATATTTCATGCTTACATTTTTGTAAAGTTGATTTGACAGTAACCTACGAGTTTAAGTGAATGTATGATCTAATGGATGCATGCATGTTGAATATGTTTTATGGACATGGGTTCATTAAGCTATGAAAAGTTTTATTTGTACATCTATACCTTGGATAAGTGATTCACCCCTCCTCTCAGTTATTCTAAAGAATTCCAACAATGTATATGTATATGTATATATGTATGTTTATGTATATATATATATATATGTATATGTGTGTGTGTGTGTATGTGTATATATGTATGTTTATATGTATATATATGCATATATGGATATACACACACACACACATATCTAAATACATATATATACATAAATAGATACATATACATATATATCTATGTATGTATATATAGATATGTATATGTACTGTATAAATATGTATGTATACATATACATATGTATATATGTATATATATGTATATGTGTGTATACATACATACATACATATATATATATATATACATATATACATATATATATGTATATACATATATATATATATATATATATACATATATACATATATATATGTATATACATATATATATATATATATATATGTATATTTATATGTATACATATATGTAGACACACACACACACACACACACACACACACACACACACACACACACACAATTGTAGTACATTTTAATTTAGGAGCATATTTTTCTTATGCCCTCATAACCTTACATGTTCTGTAAAACAGAAAATTATGTCTTTACATGTATAAGAAATGTACAAGTTTTTTAAATTTGAAATGTAATTTAAAGAAAAATACTAGTGGGTTATAATGCACACGAAAACTTGTGTGCATTTTAGCTTAGTAAAAGGGTTGGGAAATGACTCTAAGTCTTGAAAGACCATTTTACCTCCATTTTAGTCCCGTTTAAACCTTTTTTCATCTTTCAACATGAATTCTCAACTTCATCCTCACTAGGTTTACAAATGATCATGTAGATATTTGTAAAATTAGCACCATAATTTCATACACCTCTTCTTTCTATCCATTTTTCAATTTTGGGACAAAATTAACATAGTGAAATTTAATTTTCTTTACCAATTTCTTGACAGGCATCGTAAACATATGTTTATCATTTTTAAGTAAATTTAGGTCTACTTAAATTACATATTACTACTCTACACTAGAATTTATGCACTTTTAAAAAATTTATTATTATTATTATTATTATTTTGATGCAAGTTATTCCTAGTGCATGAACAAGTACTAGATCTTTGGGATGTAATCACTTCAAAAAATCATAAAAAATACTCAATAAAAATTTATGAAAAAATAAACAACTTCTAGATCTCACTCTTACGTGCCATCCTAGTAGGTTATTTTTCAAAATACTAAATCTAACTATATCTCTTGTTGACCACATGTAAACAAGTATATTATGGTTTTAGAAAAAGCTAAGAACAATTTTTCATGCTTAGAAGGTTTGACCCTCTTAATCTTAGCCATTTAAAAAAAACTTAAGTAGTATAGAAAGTAGATTAAGCTCGTACTACATCCTTACTATTTTCACATCTTCTAATTTTTGAGTGCAAGACCCTCTAATTTCTCTTTGAAGCACAACTTTACCCAATTTCAAAAAAATGTGTCCACTTGTACCCCACTTTTTGCACACCATCTTGGTGCATCTATCCTACTAAAACTAATAGAAGTCATTAACTGATTCTAAGATATGAGAAAATAACATAATAATGTAGTGATTTTTCTTCATCTTTGATTCCTACATCCATACTACACAATTGATAAACTAAATTATTGAGAATATTTAATTGATTAAAAAAAGTTATACCGTCCTTCACTAGTAGGCTATATAGTTGCCTCTTTAAATAGATTCAACTTGTCAAGGATTTTTTCATATAAAGACTCTCCATTCTAGTCCACAAACATGTAGTTGTATCTTCTCCAACAATATTAAAGAGAACCTCATCTTCTAAACACTAGTGAATTGTGCTTAGGGCTCTCATACCGAAATCTTCCAAGTTGTCATTAGTCATATTTGTCAGTTTCTTTAATTTTCCAACCAATGCCTTATGCAATACTTGTTGGACTAACAAATCATGTTCCTTGAGCTTCTATAGGTCAAAGATATTTTTCTATTAAATTTCTCCACTTTAAACCTTTCATTCAGAGCTTTTTCTATTTGATGCTACAAAATTGACACCAAATCCTAACATAGCTACTACAATTATTTTTTGGTCTGATACCATTTGGTATGAAAGAGGAAGCATTAACTTTGAAATAATAAATTTATAACAAAAATAACATGCAAATTGAAGAAGAGATAAAAATAAAGAACAATAACCAAACAAATAATGATAAAAAGATATATGTATTAAAACCATGCCAATATGCCAATGAAAAATCCATGAGGCAAGTATTGATAATGGTCTTCTTCAGAGGAAAAATAATTACATCTACAAACTTCACATCTAATGCTTCAATATTTGTCTTTAAATATGATGATGTGCCTACTAAGAGAAGAAAGTATTGGTGTAATTAAATATTCACTAATATCACTTACTTAATCTTACATAGGATAATGCATTGCATAATATTTTTTGATTGAGACACTTAGGAGTTTGCACCTTAATCATGCACATGGTGTGGGAGAATTCCACTCTAGGTGGTGATAGTTGTTATCTCATTCCACCTTTAGAATAAAAATCAAATTATCATCCTCTTCATTACACATAATTAATTGTATAATGGAGGACAATCCACCTTTGGAGGACATATTATTCCACCTTGTGTAAGTGATAGGTTCTCTTGTCCTTATCATTGTCTATTATCACCTTTCCTATATAAGGAGGCCTATTATGTACATTTCAATCATGTCCAGGAATGATGTTCATGCACTATATTAGTACGTGCATTATCAATAATATGATTCTTATATCTTAAAGCAATTATATTTCTAGTCTCTCTTGTGGAACTTATCTTGATCTTTCATTTGATCCTTGGGGTGAAACTCTAACATGGTATCAAAGCTCTCAAGGTATGAAGAGGATGTGGGAGCGTCAGAAGAGCATCAAGAGAAGCATTGGACGAGCATCAGAGGACATAATTTAATTTTTGAAGATTCTCTACCTATGATAAAAATTGATATTGTAACCAGACCATCCAGTTCATTATAGGGGATGGCGAGATTCAAATAAACCATTTAATGGTCTTATGGAGGGCATTCGAAATAGTAATGTAATAGTTAGTTTTAAGAAATAGTGATGGAAAAGATCAAGCATGTTAGAAGGACACCCGATATGTATGGGTTGGCAAAACTGAAGAATCCCGATATACATTTGAAAGAAATCGGGTTTGAACCCGATAAGAGTGGAGTAGTGTGGTGGTTAGAACAAATTCTTGGCGGCGAGAGGAGACCATTTTTTTGAAGGTAGAGAAACCTGATAACAACAAGAAAAAAGGTGGTTTTAAAAGGTAGAGGAACCCAATAAAAATAGGAAGGAGAAGAAATCAGGTTTGGAGATGTAGAGAGAGAAGTTCAGTGACGGAGAGGGCTCATATATAAAACGGAAACCCGATAATAGAAAGGGGAGACTAGGTATGATGAGGGTGCTTGGTTTTTTGAGAGGAGGAAATCGATGTGAGGAATTGGGTCTTTCAAGTAGAAGGAGTCCGATGGTAATAGGAACGAAGTCGGGTTCAGTACAGTGGGAGGAATAAAGAAGAATACTAAATTGTAATTAATGGCCAATGAATGGAAAATGGGATTAGTATGTCATATTTTTATTTATCGATTCCTTTGTTTAGATATGCATTTCTTTTAGTGTTTGAATTTAATGTGTAGCCTGAGAGGAAGTGGCCTTAGCCAAATATGGCAAATGTGTATGATTAAAGAGGAGAGAAATTGAGCCCTTCCGTGTCATAGCCTTCAATACTAATGTTTTGTTCCAAGAGTCATAGGTAATCTGGGTAGTAAGAGTTTTACTTTACCATATTCAGCACCATATTTTAACAAGCATCTTTTGTGGTTCTTCAAATACCTCTTGGTAGTAGAGTTATTTGTTCAAGCTGGTAATTCGAGCATCACTAGGGTGATATGATTTGTGTTTTGGAAACCTTCTTGCTGAAATGACCAATTGGAAGCTATCCTCGTTCGTAGATAGAGTCAATTTATTGCGTCAAAATATTTCTTTGAGACAAAATTTGTTTGTTTGAAGCCTACCTTAGTTTGTGTTGCATCAAAAGACCTCTTCTCAAGATAGAAATCTTGGCTTGATCTAGTTATAGGTGGAAAAATTAACAATTTGGACATCATTATTGCATTTGGGAGGCTATTTCAATCAAAATCATAACGTAGGAAGAGACAAGATAATTGGGAAAATGGCTCGCCCAAGTATCCAACCAAACCTTCTTAACATGAACAAAGGAACAAGCACACTAGGAGAGAACACAATGCAGGCCTGATTCATTCATTCATTCAAAACTTTGACACATGTCGAGCTATAAGGCCTTCCCATTTATGACCAATAAAATGAAACAATTACAAAACTTTCTTCCTACTTATGAGATTTACAATCTCCATATTCTAAAATCTAATTCCTCTATCTTTTCAAAGCTACCTTGAAAACTATGACATGACTCCCTATATATTAGATGAAATAGCTCAAAGGATCTTCAAGATCCAATCTATAAAATAGGTCCACACATTTTTGAATGAAAAATCCTTTTAATTAAAGATGACTTAAAATTACTTGCATAGTCAACCCAAAAAGAAGAACCAATGTAGAACAACTTATTGAAGAAAGGAATTGAGCATCGAAAGTCAAGCCTGCCAACATAGCTATTGAGAAAAATGAATAAAAGGTAACCAAGCATAACTGTCAAGCTACAATTGCAAAGAAAACCAAGGTGCTCCTGCATCAGATACCTAGGGTTGAAAAGAAATGATTCTCCAAATCATGTGGAAGTTTTAACCTAATATAAATCCAATTCAAGCTGAAAAATCCATGCAAAATCTTCAACTGGTCTATTCATCCACTTTACTAGATATTCCATGTAGTCCTTTCTCTCTTATGCTTTTGCCAACTCTTTGTTTTAGAATTTGTTCAACTTCCTCCATCTTCTTCTTAGGTACCTAATCAATTAGTACTATCACTTCATTAGTCTCATGATACTCATACAAATTTGCAATGTTGAATATAGGGTATATGTTCATGTCATCAATTAACTCTAATTCATAAGCATGTCCATTAGCAAACCTCTTCAATATCTTACAAGAACAAAATTTCTTTATCTTAAACTTACTGTATGCTCCAACAAGAAATCTTTCATTCTTCAAATGAACCATCAAGTCATCACCAACTTCAAAAATCTCATGTCTCCTTCATCTATTTCTAGCATCCTTATATTTATGATTACTCTACTACAAATTTTTCTTCACATCCTCATGAAATGTCTTCACAAATTCAAAAAATTTCTCCTTCAACACTTCTCTTCTCTTCTTCAACAGTATGCCTCAAGTCTAATATACCTCTAGGATAAATTTCAATAACAATCTGAAAAGGTATTTTAACATTACTTCTATTTACTAAATTATTGTACACACACTCTTCTTGTGCCAATACTGATTCCTAGTTACTCAATATATCTCCAACTAAGAATATCAATAAATTACCTAAACTTCTATTTACAACCTCTATTTTTTCATCTGCCTGTAGATGAAATGTAGAACTATACTTCAACTGTTAGAAAGTAAAGTCCACCAAGATAACTAAGAGGGGGGAGGGGGGTGAATAAGTTATCTAGCTAATAATTTTTTTATCAACCTTATTAATCCTTAACCACGCGAAAAATATAACCAACAACCATAAGAAGATACACATATACAATATCACTAGATATGTTAACTAGGGAAACCCTTGATTAGACGGAAAACCCTGGTGGGGATGGTACCCACAAAATGATCTACTAGTATAAAATTTCTTTGTAAGAGGATGGAATCGATTAGGAGCCAATGCAATACATTCAATATATATCAATCCTTGTTAGGAGACTTTGAATCCCTATTAAGAGATTCCAACTCTGTTAGGAGTTGTAGAAGGTAGAAGGACCCACTATCCAAATAGCTTCAAGGCAAGACCACTAAACACACTGTTGAACTCATCTTTGTATTATTCCTTGTAGAATAATAGAGATGAAATAAATGAAACCCCTTCTTTGTCCTCTTGAGTGAACCAAACCTCTTTAGATCTCAATACTAGATCTTCCAACTTGCATCCAATAATCCATTAGATTGCTCACATGCATTTATCAAAATTTCATATCATTTTTACAATTCACACTTACACATCACTTGCATACTTCACCATAAGGAACATAACCTTACTTTATACCATATCCTAAAAATATTTCTTTGAGTCAGCCTTGAGGCTTTCTCAATTAATTATAATAGGACCTCATCAAGATAAACATTCATTTAACAATTATAGAATACTGTCGAATCACAATAAATACAACTTCTAATACGTGAAACCTCTAACCTCATGCACTTGCTGATATCACCATCATCAAGATGTCTACTATCACTATCTAACTTTTCTCATCATGATTCTATCCCTGTTAAGAGATACAATCCTAACATCAGAAAGTACTTCTCAGGTGCTCTCTCTCCACACATTCCTTTGTAAATCTTGAATATCTCTTGCATTTCTTCTACTCTTTGTACGTGCACTTCTCCCCATCATCAAGACAAAATGTAGAATATATCCTTATACACTTGACCACATCCTCAATACACAACATGTACGACCTCGTTCTCTATCTACTAGTCTACAAGGCTTTACAAAAAGAATACTATGTTGACATCAATGAAAAATGCAACCATGAATGCAAAATATCAATCATGCCAACAATCTCTCCAATTCTTAGGATTAGAATTCATGCTAATAATATCCCCCTTTGGCATTGATGGAAACATAGATGAAAAACATATAAGTTCCAAGAATACCAAATCAAACTTTGCTTCTTCCATGGCTGCTCTCTTCTTTTCAAATCCTCTTCATCAATCAAACCTGAAACTCATATCAATGACTTTCCATTTGTGCTTTCTCATTCTTACATGGATGAGAATCAACTATTCTCACTTCTCTTCAATCTAACCATGAAAAATTCTACCCCATACATACATCTCCCATATACTACCAAAATATGTTTTTCATGTGATCATATTCTCCATTGACATCAATGACAAAGGCATCATTATGTCAATCAACTTCTGAAAGTCTTCAACTAGATCAAGTGTCCAAAGACACCATTCTATACCAACTACAAAGAGTCCTTGATGACTCTTCTTATCACAAATACTTTCCCCATATAGGAAGTATCAACATTAAGTCTAGATAAATAATAATACTTTGTACCATTAGAGAGATGCACTCTCTACATCATCTACTCAAAAGTAGATAGGGGCATAACCCCAAGCATACCTCATAAATACTCAAATGTATCCTTAGGAAAAGGCTTCATAAATATATCTACAATCTTCTCTTTTGTATTCACATACTCTAGTCTTATTTATTTCTCAACATCTTTCTCTTTCAAAACATGATACTTAATAGATATATGCTTAGTCTTAGAATGTAACACATGATTCTTAGACATACTTACTATAATTATGTTATCACAATATATGATAATATGTTCTAAAATATTTATCCCAATATCTTTTAATATTCATTTCATCCACATGATTTGATTACAATTGTTTGTTGTTGCTAGATATTCAGCTTCTTTTGTACTCCCTGAGATACAATCTTGTTTCTTGCTTACCCAAGAAACCAATATTCTTCTAAGGAAAATTTCTCCACCACTTGTACTTTTTTTATCATCCAAACTGCCTACCCAATCCGCATTAGTATATGCACACAAAGTAAAGTCACTTGATCTATCATACCACAGTCCAAAATTAGGTATACACTTCAAATATCTAAATATTCTCTTTACTTTTGCATAATGTGCTTCTCTAGGATCTTCTTGAAATCTTGCAACTGTATGAACTTCATTTTCTATATTTGGTCTAGTGCAAGTCAAATATTACAAACCTCCAATCATGGATTTTTATTTCTTCTGCTCAACTATAGGTGTCTTATCTTTGCGAGATAACTTGGGACTAGTTATCATAGGAGTTCCAATAGACTTACAAATTTCCAAGCTCAATCTTTTCAAGAAGTTTTTCAAATACTTTCATCATTGTTTTACACAATATCTAGAGCTGAGAAATATTTCATCTTACTAATCACGCTTATCTCAAATTCATTCTTTATTTGATTAGAGGAAAACCCTTGATCAGAAGGAAAACCTTGGTGGGGATGGTACCCACAAAATGGTGTATTAATATAAAAGTTCCTTATAAGAGGATGCACTCTATTAAAAATCAATGAAATACATTAAATAAATATAAGTCCCTATTAGGATACTTTGAATCCCTAGTAGGAGATTCCAACCCTATTAGGAGTTGTGACAAAATTGTTAGGAGTTAGAGAAGGCAAAAGGACCCACTGTCCAAATAACTTTAGGGCAAGACCATTGAACACAGTGTCCAATTTATCTCTATATTATCACTTGTAGAATAACATAAATGAAGTTACTCAAACTCCTTTTCTATCCTCTTGACCACACCAAACCTCTTCAAATGTTAATACTAGATCCTCCAACTTACATCCAATAATCCCTTGGATCTCTCACACACATTGATCAACTTCAAATATCACTTATACAATTCACACTTGCACATAATGTGCATAATTCACCACAAGGAAAACAACCTTCCTTTATACCATATCCTCAAAATAATTCTTTGAGTTAGCATTGAGGTTTTTTGAAATAATTATAATAGGACCTCATTAGGATAAACATTCATTTCACAATTACACAACACTGTTGGCTCATAATGAATAAAACTTCTCATACGTGTGACCTCTAAGCTTGCACACTCACTGACATCATTATTAGGTTGTCTAGTATCACTTTTTAACTTTTCTCATCATGATTCTATCCCTGTTAATAGATACAATCCAAAAATTAGAAACCACTTCTCAAGTACTTTGTGTCACACTATCCTTTGTAAATCTTGAATAGATCTTGCATGTCTTTGTCTCTTTGTATTCACACTTGTCCACATCATTAATACATAATGTAGAACATATCCTTAACTTCTCTTGACCACATCCTCATTACACAGTCCATACAACCTTGTTCTCTATTTGCTACTCTATGAGTCTTTACATGAACAATAATATGTTGACATAAATGCCAAACATAGTCATGAATGCAACATGTCAATCATGCTAACAATATCTACAATACTTAGATCAGAAATCATGCTAAAATCAACTTGGTATACAACTTCTTCCATAGATTCTTCCAAAAAATAACCCACCAACTTATTGTCTCAATTAGAGATGATACTCCTCGATAATCCATGCATTCTGAAAATAGCTTTCAAAAAAAGATCTGCTACATGCACTACATCTAATGTGTCATCTTTGAAAATCTACCCACAAAAAAAAAATGGAATCATTACCTCTTGTAATCCTCGGTAAGCCAAGAAAAAAATCCATGCTTATATTGGTCCAAGGTTTCTCAAGACCATTACCGTGCTGTTACAATCCACTATTCTAACTCACTTCTTTTGCAACTTGAAACACTTCACAACTCTTCAAAAATTTATAAACATCCTTATACAAAATAAGGCCAAAAACATCTTTCTGTAAGAAAATTCAATAACTTGTCAATTCCAAAATGTCCATCCAAATCACTACTATTTTTCTCTTTTATGAGATTAGTTCTCATTAATCTCCTTGGCATACATAATTGAACTCCTTTGAACAACATACCTTATTGAATGAAATAATATTTCCACTTACTCATTTAACCCAACATAGGTACAAATGTGGGTACAGAGTACTTCCTCTTGACTTAGAAAAATTAAGGTTAGTTTCATACAAATCCTTCATATCATCAAAAAAAGGAACCTCAACCCTAATTTTAGTCATCAAAGATCTTCTTCTACTCAATGCATCAATAAATTAGTTAGGTAGTCTACTTTTATGCTTTATCACAAATGTGAAACTCTGCAAATATTCAACCCATTTCATACATCTCTAATTCAACTTATGTTGAATACCCAAATACTATAAGGCCTTATGATTTGTACAAAACACAAACTCCTTAGGCATCAAATTATGTCTCAATTTCTTTAGGTCTTGAACAATATCATATAACTCTTGATCATACACATAATACTTCCTTTTTGCATCATTCAACTTTTCACTAAAGAAAGCAACATACACAACTCCTATTGCACTACCACTTGCATCACATTGAACTTGGAATACTTTATTGAAATTAGGAAAATTTATTACAAGAAATTCAACAACCTTATATTTCAAAGTATCAAACCTCTTATAAGCTCCATGTGTCTACTCGAATTATGTTTTATCTCCTCTCATAGTATCACTCATAGCATTACAAATTAAGCTAAAAAAACTGATGAAATTTCTATAAAAATTTCCAAACCATGAAAGGATCTTACCTCACTACTTTTTCTAGATGTAGGCCAAAAAAGAATTTATTTAACCTTCTCAAGATCCATCTTCAAACCATAAACTAAATTAAAAATCCTAGATACACATGTTCCTCTTTCATGAAAGTACACTTCAAATTAATTAATATGTTTTCTTTTTTCAATCTCTACAATACTTGTCTAATGTGCAAAAAATGTTCTTCTTTGACTTTACTAAATATCACAATATCATCCAAGTACACAATTACAAATTTACCCAAGAATTTATTCAAAACTTAATTCTTCAATCTTATACAAGTACTAAGTGCATTAGCTAAAACAAAATGAATTATTATACACTCACACAAGCCTTCTCTTGTCTTAAAATAAGTCCACCACCTTCTCTAATTTTGATCTAATGATACCAACTCTTTAATCCAATCTTTGTAAAATATCTCGCCCCTCTCAAACAATCCATTATGTCATCCATTCTCAATATAGGAAACCTATACTTCACTATTATCTTCTTTATAGTTCAAGAATCAATACACATTCTCCATTCTCCATTTTCTTAGGTGCGACAAATGGTATTGCTCAAAATTTCTATGATCAATCTTTTCTATAATAATTCTTGAACTTTTCTATATAGTTCCTCAGTCTCAGTTAGTTTCAATTGGTGTGGTTCTTTATTGAGATGGATAGCTCTAGGAATCAAACCCATACAATCACCAATTCTTCTCATCGGTGAAAAACCATCATGTACATTATCTAAAATGGTCTCCTTAATTTCAGTGAGAAATTCCTCAACTTCTTCTAGAACTTAGTATTTTATGTTCTCACCCATTTTTTTAGGAATTATAGAAAAAAAATCATACTATTGGTCTCTCAAAGTTTTGTTATCTATTAGTCTCAAACACTTATTCAAATATAAGGTAGCATCAGTCGGTCATCACTAAGACCAAGTTACTTTATATAAGCTGAGTCATGTAAAGACTTGTAAATAATCATGTATATATTGAGAGCTATAGGAGCTGATCGAGAACACCTTTAGTAATCGATTATTTTCATAGAAGTCGAGTTCAGTAGATGTCGAGTCATGCAAGAGGATCTAAGTTAGTTAAGGCTAAGTAACCACAAGAAGAAAAATTATGATTGAACATCAGAGATAGTAAGTGCCAAGTAGTACAGAGTGAACACGAATTTTTGAAATAATACAAAATTTGAGTTAAACCATTTTGAGCTGACCTGTACATGATAGTTAATGATTGTAGATTTTTTTACAATGGTTGTTACGAATATTGACATGGATCACTAATCCCTATGAAGGGAGGATACATAATCAAATAAAGGGGAAAAAGTGAAACATCTAGATTGTTGATCTTATTCTAGAAGACTCTACTAATGCTTTTAAATAGTAAAATATAGACCATATTTCATATGCGGAGATGATAGATGCGAAGTGTGTGTACATAAGAAGAGCAAGGAAGAAAAGCATTGAGTGAAGGAGTTAGGTTTTGGAGGCTACAAGCAAAAGTTGTGAAGCAACAGAGTTAGCAACCTAATGAACTAGTGAAGGAAAAAATATAAAAATATATCAAATTAGACATTGTAAGAAGGAGATCCATAATAAAAAATTGTAAGTGCAAACTTAAGGATCAGGTACTGAATCAGTTTTAAAAAATTGAATTAGGGTAAATCTCTTAATAGAGTGGTCCTAACAAGCCTTTGTAAATATCTTAACAGATTCCTTAATTCATTGTAAGTTTAAAATCCTTTAATCAAGGTAGACCTAACAATATTGTAAAGCTCTTAATAGGGCATACCCCTTACAAGATAGATCATTAGAAGTGATCAAATTTGTAGTCCTAACATGCTAACTTTGTTATTGTAGTAGTGAAGATTTGTGAGTGTCATCCCCCACCCCAATTTTACCTTCACCTTGCAGGGTTTCTGGGTTACCAAAATCTTTTTGTTAAGTATTTAAATTCCATGGATGTGATACATAGTTAGAATTATTTTAGCATTTGATATTTGATGTTATGTTATGCATAAGTTAGATATGAGATGGTTAGCATGGTGAATACAAAAAAATTATTTTGAAGGATAAAAGTTTTATAGATCTCGATTCACTGCCCCCTCCTCTCTGAATATCTTAGTTTCCCAATAAACTTCCAACAATTGGTATCAGAGAAGTATTTTCTTGAAATAAATTTAACAACTTAAGAGTTCAGATCTTGGAGATGGAGGTTTACAAATTGGGAAAGATTATTGACAATCAAATGATTGACATCTAGCTCATACTATAGAAACTTGAAGCAAAAAGAGTGAAACTACGAAAATCCCTAAGAAAGAGAAAATATATGGCTATTCAACAGAATGACACACTTTATCAAGAAGTTGATACAAAAAAATTTAATTAATGATGGAAGTTCCAATGAAAGTGATGTAGCCATTGCAGATCTATTGGAGAAAAAATAGTATTTTGAATGAAGAAGTCAGAGGATTAAAAAGAGAACATGAAATCCAATCGGTAAGGCTATGTGAAGTGACCAAACAAAAGAAGAAATATGAAGAAGAATTTTTTTTGGCCAAAGAAGATAAAATAAAAATGGATATTAGACTTGAAGAAAGGTCATTTGATGTACAAAATCTTACAAACACTTAGCTAGACATGATGAATTAATTGATTCTTGCAAATCAGGAACTGAACATGAAAGACACAGAGATAGAAAATTTGTGATCATAGAGTGACCTATTAAGGAATGAGCTAAGATTTGAGAAATATTTTGAAGAACTAATGCAATCACCTAGGTCATCTAGTAATACCTTTAGATTAGGGCATACAAAGACATTCATCTACTAAAGAAGGAGAATCATACAAGAGTGGAGAGCTAAGGAATGCAAAATCAAAAGGAAAACCTACATGTCATCATTGTGGTAAACTTGGACATACTACAAATATTTGCAGAAGCAAGAGTGGTATGCAAAAAGCTAAACCTAAGTTTGTTGGTAACTATTTTTTTTTCAAGATGCAAGAAAATCAAGCACATGAATGTAGATCAAAGATGAAAATACACCTGCTATGTACCTAGATTTGAGGGATATTGCTACAATTTTCAAAAGTATGAAAATAGAGCACATGAATGCAGATCATAAGCAAAGTCTAACTGGACAACTAGAAGGTATGATAATGCACCTATGAATGTTTGTTTTAGGTTTCACAAGGTTGGACATGTTAGCAAGAACTACAATACCCAAGCACTATTACTTAAAAATGAACACATCAAAGGTAAAGGCAAAGTGGATGTTGAACAAACAAAGAGAAACCTAGAAGAAAAAGGTGGAAGCTAAAAGTAGTGAAAAAAATGAAGTTAAGATCACCCAATCCAATCGAGAAGGTGATCATACCACCTCAAACTGATCAAGAAAGGTATGTAAGGAACTGCATATTTAATGACTTATCTTACATTAGTTCCTAACATAAATTGTGCCAAAGTTCATATCTGTATAAAACAAGATGCATTAGAATATATTTATGGAAAGAACAATGCAATAATATCATTTACATTTTGGGTGTCAAGCATTAGTGACACTATCTTTATTGATCAAGTATTACTATATGGACTAAATATCCCAATGACCAAACTAATGTATAGGCTGAGTTAGATGGTATTGACTGAGTTGTATAATGTAGATCGAGTTCAAAAGGTTAATGACTATTGAGACAAATGGATTCCACCTAATAAGGGACACACCATTTATGAGAACCCTAGTTTGAAAGAATGAAGGTATATATCAAAAATTTGAAGGCATTTTGCACACCTTGTATTCATATTTTGACAACAAAGAGAGACTTGAGAAAATTTTGAAGAATATTTTAAGGCAATTGAGAGTGGATTTGTTGTTGAAGTGTGGTTGAGTATTGATCTTAAGTTGTGCCAAGTTCTTCAGAAAGAAAAGTTTCAAAAACTCTAAATGTAAAAATGGCATCATCATCATTAGCGACAAAGAATCAAGAAGAAGAGGTAAGTAATATTCAATTGGTGAAGAGTGATACTTGTCCTCCACCTAATTATCATGTTGTACTTGATGTTTCTATGAAAGGAGATACAATGGGTGCATTATCATTGATATTACCTAAGGCTATTATGATTCATGATGTACAAAATTTTTATGTGTAAAATTGGTGAAGTTGGAGATTATGAAATTCATGTGGCATATTAGAAATTGTGTGATGAAGGAGTACTAAAGGATGAGCTCAATATTGCACAGAGGAAAAGCTTAACGAGTGCCCTAGATTTTGTGAGAAATTTAAAAATTGAATGGATCAAGGTTGTGCTGAGCCAAATTCATGAGATTGAGTTATGGCTAGAGAATGGGCCAATCAAGATTACAAAGAAGATAATTCATGCTGCTACTAGATACCCAACATTTGACAAGAAGAAGACAATGCATTTCCTAAGTAAAGAAGCTACTAAGGCAAATACTAAGGCCGAGTGGAATGGATGTGGCATATCTATTTCAACCATCACTAACCCATTGATTGATTTTGTAGTGAGAGTGGTCTCTCATAAATTTTATCAGTCAAGTTGATTAAATAGTGTACCATGTATGGCTATTGATCAAGCATGGAAATTTGTGATGAAAGACCATGAATATGATCTTTTTGAGCTACAAAGGTTGCAATTGGAAAAGAACCTAGTATAAATCAAAAAATAAAAGAATTCAATGTGTAAGTTTGGATCATTGATCATGTGTATTTTCTTTAATATTGAGAGTTATTTTCCTACTATTGGAAATGTTTTATGGGAACAAGGAAAACTTACTATTGGGCATATCAATGAGTATATTGCAAATTTTGGAGAAAATTTTGAGAATGTTATAGATGGATATTTTGGGGAATTCAAACAGAAAATGAGAAAGAGATTAAGTATTCCAAACATCTTTAGTTGAAAAACATTATAATGATGTGTGTTTTCTAGTTGATATTGATTACAGATATGTATAGGTAGTTAAGCCGAGGGTATCTTGGCTTAAACCTTTTGGTTATGAAATTGATATTGATGATGTGAGTGCAAAAATTAATACACTACTTAATGAAGAAATGAAGCAAAGGCCAAGTCCTATGGAAAATATGAAGAAGCTAAAGCAAGAATAATTGTAGATATTAAGATTTTACTGATAAGAAGAGAAATAACATCATTGAAGACCTAGAAGAGAAACTAGGCACATATATGAAAGGTAAAGAACCTTTAATAATTAGACAAGGTCTTGGAGAGGATCAAGACAATGCCAATGATGTAAAGGAAGAGGAAGAGAGTGTAGAGAAATAGGGAAAAGCCCCAAGACTTGTCACACCACCAACTAAGAAGACTAAAACAGTAAAAATCATTAAGCGTAAGCTAAGGAAGGATACAAATAAGGTAACACCTAAGCCCCTCTCTCCTCCTACACTACTAAGATCAAGAACTAGGGCAATAATAGTAGTCAGTGCCAAGTTACCATTAAAGAAAGGTGTGGTAAAGATTACAATCCTGAGTAAAGGATCATGTGGCACAAGTGCAGTTAAGAGGAAAATGCCAGCTACTAGAAGTCAAACAAAGAGAAGAGGGTTAATAAAGCAAAAAGATGTTGAAGAGGAAGAAATAGAGAGAACTAAATCTGATGAACCTGGTCATCACTGATTCATTATGCATACAAAGCCTAAATTATTGATGAGGTATGTTACAATATCATAAACTTTGCAGGATTATCAAACTTTTGATTCTTAAAGTATTATGCAATGCGTGCCATAGACAAGTCTAAGGTAGAAGAGGCCATGATAAAGATGATGGCTAAATAAAATCTAGCACCTATAGAGATGAAAAATAAGATTCCTAGTAATTTATATGATAGACTTAATGGCAAGTGGCAATAGGAAACTATAATTGAAAAGAAAATAAGGGAAAGCACATTAGCCAAAATCATGCTCGTGCAAACAAATAAGGAAAAGACAACATTTTGGAGAAGTATAGGAATAAATTTGTTCCTAAATATAGGAAATTCATGATTTAAAATAAATAAAGTTGAGGCTATTTTACAACAAAATGAATTATTGTGGAAAAACAATTTTGGACTAACAATAAGAGGAGATACACAGAAGAAGGAACTGGACACAATAGCAATTGAAGATGATCACAGTGATGAAGATGATTAAGGTGTGCCAAGACCAAAAGGAAATACATCTCCTATTCATGCCACTACACCAGACACTCCTATGATACAACAAATAAAGGACTATCCTAAGGTAAGAGAAACACAAGCCCAAGTTGTTGATTGTAATGAATAAACCAAGACTTTGGTTATAGATGCCAAGGAGATAGGAGAGGAGAAGGAAAAATAAAATTAATCAAATGTAGAAAAATATACTATAGGTCAAGAAGGATCACCAGTCTCAAGACCTTTATATGAGCGAAACGAGGAGATAATATAAAAATAAGATGAGAAAGAAAAAGAGAATGAAGTTTAACAGTTCGAGCCAAGTATACTCACTAACACTCTAATCCCAACATTGATAGAATACACACAATAGGTGCAATACCCTTTAGATAAACTCATGTTGAGTTCTACTATTATTATTTCTAACACTAACCTTCAAGTTAGACTAAGTGGTGAAAACCCCTCACCTACTCTGACTCTAGCTATGCCGAGCAACAACACTCCAAAGAAAGGAAAAGGGAAGAAGAAGAAGGATAGTTCTCTAGGTACTATTTTTATCTTGGATAAAGTTATTGAGTCACTAGACTGGGATTTTAAGAATATCACATTTGAGTAGACTGTCATATTGCAAGACATTCTCACAAGAAACAAAAGGCAAGAAGAGAGAAGGAGGGAGTAGTGACAAAGGCAACTGTTGCATGATATCAAGGATATCTTTGTTGATGCTTTTGATATATAGACCATTGATGAACATGCCCCCATTATCTCTTAATTAGTGCAAATAGTTAAAAAAGTCAATGCTGAAGATTTTGTAGAAAGTGAAAAGCTAATGGCCCAGTCTGAGAAAAAGTTTGAAAAGAAAGTATTGGAGAAAGTTTCTATTAATATTGCAGTAAGAAAAGTTGAATTATTGACACTTGTATAGAATGGAAGAACATGTTAAGAAACTAAAAGATCTATAAAATATTATTTGTGACATGCCCAGATTTACAAATGAGTTTCAAGAAAACATTTAGAAGATTTAGGCTACTATGAAATTATCAAGAACTTTATCTGTTAGTCAACTGGATCAAGCTCAATGCATTATAAGAGATTATTTTTTTGCATAAGGTAGGTCAGATGAGCTACATACAACATATAGTAGAATAAGGGCCACACTTATCTCCATGCAATCAATGTTAATACCTCACTTGGAGGTTATGCAATGAGAGTTTTCTTCAATGAAGGATCTAGTTCAAAGAGATCATAATATATCTATTGCTGACAACTTAATCAACTTAGCTACAAAGTTGGAGATAAAGATTCATGTTTTCGAATCACTGAAAACCACATGGCATCATGATATTTCCATGATCATTCAAACTCATAAGCCATTCATTGGTAAATATATTTTAATTCTATCTACTTAACCCCAAAAATAGACATAAGTGACAAAATCAAGGGGGATAGATAGATAAGAAAGGAAGAAAAGTGAAAGGAGGATAGATAAGCAAGAAATAATCAAGGGAGATCAAATGATAGAATGGAAATAATTGATTAATTAGAGATATAGAGTTCAAAATTATAGAAGTATGAATAGAGGTATGATACTCTACATTAGACTATTTGAGTAATTTAAAATATGTATTGTATACTATGTTGTAAAATGAAGTTTTGAAGTTCTATAAGAGTCGAGTCATAGGCATAGGGGGAGTACTATTATTTTTGTAATGTAAAGATGTAATCATGACAAAGTGTTTTTCCATTAATGTAAAAGGGGTTATTTTTCATCTCTCTAAGTTTTGTTGTCTATTAGTGTCAAATACTTAGTCATATATAAGGTAGAGTCAGTCAACTATCACTATGACCAAGTTACTCTATATAGACTGGTCCATGTAAAAATTTGTAAATAATCATGTATATGTCAAGTTCTATAGGAGCTAAGAAAGTCTTTGGTTTCTAAGTACTTCCATAAAAGCTGAGTTTAGTAGATGCCAAGTCATATAGAAGGAGCCAAGTCAGTTAAGGCCGAGTAACTACAAGAAGAACAATTATGACCGAGCATCAGAGATAGTAACTGCCAAGTAACATAGAGTGAACAAGAATGTCTTAAATAGTAAAAAATTTGAGGTAAACCATTTTGAGCTGACCTATACATGATATTTAATGATAGTAGAGTTTGTTACAATGGTTGGTACATGTTTTGACATGGATCACTAATCCCTATGAAGGGAAGATACCCAATTAGATAAAGAGGAAAAAGGGAAACATCTAGATCATTGATCTTATTCTAGAAGACTCTACAAATGTTTTTAAATTGGAAGATCCAAACCCTATTTCATATGTGGAGACAAGAGATGCAAAGTGTGTGCATGTAAGAAGAGCAAGGAAACAAATTATTAAGTGAAGGAGTTAGGTTTTGGAGGCAGCATGTGAAAGTTGTGAAGAAATAGAGTTAGCAACCTAATGAAGCAATTAAGGACAAAATAAAGATATATTAGATAAGAGATCAAATAAAAGATTGGAAGGAGGAGATCCATAATAAAAAATTGTAAATGCAAATTGAAGGATTAGGTATTGAATTAATTTTGATAGAAAGTGGTCCTAACATGCCTTTGTAAATATAGTAATAGAGTAATTACTTCATTGTAAGTGTTAAATCCTTTAATCAAGGTGCACATGATAGTCTTGTAAATTTATTAGTTCAAAAAAGACCCCTCACAGGGTAGATCATTAGAAGTGATCAAATTTGTAGTCCTAATAGGATAACTTTGTTGCTGCAGTAGTGAAGATTTGTGGGTGTCATCCCTACCCCAGTTCTACCTTCACCTTGGAGGGTTTCTTTATTACCAAAATATTTGTGTTACTTGTGTTTACATTTCATGGATGTGATACTTAGTTGGATTTATTTTAGCATTTGATATTTCAAGTTATGTTATGCATAAGCTAGATATGAGATGGCTAACATGGTGAATATAGTAAACTTTTTTTGAAGGATACAAGTTTTTAAGATCCTAATGTTAGAAATATTTAGAATAATGGGGGGGCAGGGGGGCGACGGCGGGGGGGTGGCGGGGGGTGAATCAATTTCTCAAGGTCAATATGTACCACTTGAACAATTAAACAATAAACACTTCACTATTCTGCTTAATCTACTATTGTTCAGTCTATACTGTAAAACTATCATAAACATAACTTGCATTGCATAATGGAAATATTATAAAATTTAAACATTCATCACAATTTTGACACTAGGATTTTACATGGATACCCAATTTGGGAAAAACCACCAGCAACATGTCACTCTTTTTCACTCTTTTGAAGTGAGCTCTATTAGTAGCCAACCATATTAAAGGTTACAAAATACATTGTTAAATGTGACTTGGTTAGAGGATTTATTCACCCTATTAGGAGTGGCCTTGTAAGAGGATTTTGATCATTCCATTTAGAATGTCACCTAGTTAAAGGATTTACACAAACCGTTTAAATCTTCAAATAACTATCAGGCCAACCTTTGTTAAAAGGATTTCAATACAAACTATTTACAATGAATAGAAAGAAAATAGTAGGTTCAGATCTTAGTTTGGTCCTTGTGCTAACTGGCTGACAAGTTCTTCACTTTCATCTCTAATCTTGATTCACTTGGAGACCATTCAAGAAATTAGTCTACTCTTCTCAATAACACGTATGCCTTCTTCTTAGATTCACTTATCAATGTCAACATCATCTTTTCAAGCTTTCTATACTAGCTTCACAATCATTCACACTCATGTTTTTTTGATTAGCCTTTCTCTATAGATCTATTCTTCACATACAAGCTTCACACATACACACTCACACTTGTACACACCACTAAATTTTTGGCCGTGTATCTCTTTAAATAGGAAATTCATGGTTTACCATTTTTTACATCTATCATAGATTGTAGGGTTTACAATTAGGTTCAACTTGATTGATTTTATTTGTCCATCTTCTTGATCTTCTTCTCAAAACTTCTCTATAATTAATCTTTTAGGTCTTTACCTAATCCTTGCCTAATCTTATCTTTAATGCGGTTTATATCTCCCAAGAAATCAACTGAATTAGCCTTGATCTTATGATTTCCTTGAATTTATTCTTATACTGTCACTCGACGATTTTTAAATTCTAGTACTCAATCATCATTGAAATACTCGATCACTGTAAAGATTTCTGGTTTGACATCAACTATCTTTCTTAGTCAATGCTAATACTTAGTCAACATTATATTTTCTCAGCACTAATTGTAGCTTGGTTGACACTAGCATTACTTAGCACTAACTATATTTTATACTTCTATTTGGCTTGGATTAGCTTTCTTGACATAAACAATCACTTTTTTTTATCAAAGTCTATCTATTCAAATGTCTATTGTAATTTCTTTTTCATAACTCAACCTTTTCTCTAGGTGCTATTGTTATGAGGAACTTCTCAAACCCTTTTCATCCATCAGATAGATATGACATTTAGATTAGGTAGAAATATATCTTATCAATAGATTTGACATCAATGACAAAACAACAATTGTTCCAATTGAAAGTTTTCAACAATCTCCCCCTTTGGAATTGATGGAAACATCTCATACATCTTAATATTGACAATCTAATTCTTCTTTTCTAAATTGCTCTCTTTGGATGTCTCTTAGTAGGAATTTATCCCATTTTCTATAATCTATCCTTCTATAAATTCTCTCTCTTAAGTAACCTTTCCCTCTTTGACAACAATGCCAAAGACATGTAGCTATCTTGGCTTCAACTTCTTCATACATCTAAATTATGTAGATTTCACATGTTTGGCTTATATTTGTCTCCTGTCTATGACTGATCTGTTATGCTTCACTAAATTATCTACCTTAGGCACTTCCCAAAGTAGAGTTGTATTGCATCACTATGTAGGATATTCTAATTAGTATATGTGATGCAATGCACCTTGCCTGCTTAAGTAGCTTTGATTAGGGAAATCACCCCTAGTTTACCTCTAAGATATTCATGAGAATATTTAGGTAAGGAATTTGTGAATATGTCAGCAATATGTTTCTTGGTATTCAGATATTCTAGCTTCACTTGTTTGTCTTGAACTAATTGCCTCAAGTAGTGACACTTGATAGAAATGTGCTTTGTCTTAGTGTACATCGTTGGATTCTTTGAAATGTTGATAGCACTTGTGTTATCACAATAGATAACCACTAGATCTATGATTTCTTCTTTCATACCTTTTAGTAACTATTTGATACACATAATATTTGAACAGTTCAATGCAACTACCACATACTTCGCTTCAGCTATAGATTGAGAAATACAATCTTACTTCTTGATTTTCCACGACAAAAGTATCTTTTCTAGAAAGAATGCACATCTACTAGTTCCTTTTCTATCATTAATATTTCCTGCCCAATTGGAATTAGTTAATACCCTTAGTTCAAACTTATCATTTCTTTTGTAATACAATCCATAGTCTTTTGTACCTTTCAAATATCTCATTATCCTTTTCACTGCCATCATATGATTCTCTTTCGGATTTTCTAAAATCCTAGCAACTATTCCAACTGCCAAAACAATATCTAGTCTGTTGTGAATAATATATTGTAATTTTCCAATCATGGATCTATATAGGGTCTAATTCACATCAATAGAATCATTAGTCTTTGATAGCTTATGTCCTGTAGGCACGATCTACTATTTTCACCATAATATCTTCCTCTCCCTCTAGAGAATCTATCAACTCTTCCTCTCTATTATTGCTCATGTCTTTTATTTAATTTCTTCTTAGCTTTCAATACAAACTGATAAGCTTCCTAAATTCTTCCCATCTTGACTAAACTGATATTCTCTTGTATATAATTCCTTAATCCATTTAGGTATCTCACAACTCTTTTTACTTCATCTTCAATATGTCCAAATCTAGCATCCAATTTATGAAATTCCACAATGTATACCTTGACAAAGCTATCTATATCCCTCAAAATTTGCATTCTCCTCACTAGGTTAATCTAATAATCACAAGGAAGAAACTTTCCTTTCAAATTATTCACCATCTTATCCCATACATCAATTTTACTTCTCTTATGCCTATCTTGTTGTAAATTCTCTCACCACAAGGATACATGACCTTTAATCTTCGTGCTCCCAATTTTCACCTTCTTCCCATCTTGTATGATTTCATTCTCAAATTATTTCTCCATCTCAGTGATCCAATACATAAACTCATCTAAATCTATATTCCATTATACCGAGGAGGGCTAAACTGTGGTCCACACTTCAAACTTGTCAATGCCATAAACAACCTTTCATCTCCTTGATCTATTAAGGGTGCAGGTGCAACCTTCTCCTTCACTTCTTAAACTTCATCATCACTAACATCATCTATATGTCTTCTATGACATTGGGTTCTCTCAACAACATCTAAACTAGCAATAATTTTCCTTAACATATTAGTGAATCTTGGATCTACATCTCTTCTACCCCAAACCATCTTGAAGCCCTCTACAATTGCATGTTAGATTTCAATCTACCACCCCACAACAAATCAACCAATTAGGGTTTACAAGAAGGAACTTGAAAGACCTAGATTCACAAACCTAGATCTAAAATCATCTCTGGTACCACTTGACGCAAGAAGAGACAAGATAATGGGGCCAAAGACTCACCCAAGTATTCCACCAAGCCTTCTTAATATGAACAAAGGAACAAACATAGTGGAAGGAGAGAACATTATGCAAGTATGATATTCATTCATTCAAAATATTGATACATTTTGGGTTGTAAGGATTTCATGGTTATACCCAATATAATGAAAAAATTATAGAACTCACTCCATTCTTTTGAGATCAACAATCTCTAGATTATAAACTTGAATTCTTTTATCTTTTTAAAGCTATCTCCAAAACTATAATATGAATCCCTATATATATGCTAGATGAAATGACTCAAAGATCCTTCTAGATCCAACATAGGAGAAATAAATGACCCAAAATAGGTCCACAAAATTCCCAATGAAATATCCCCTTAATTAAAGATGACTTAAATTATATGTATAGTTAGACTAGAAAGAAGAACAATCTAGAACCACTTAGTGAAGAAAGGATGTAAGCATCAACAATCATGAACAAAAGATGCAGAGCTAACTCAATGACAACAAAAATAAAATAATTTAGTGACAACAACAACCAGACAACTTGGTGAACAAAAGAATTCTACCAAGTACACCAAAGAAGCTACTGAGAAAATTGAACAAATGGTAACTGCGCATAATTACCAAGCTACCAAAATACAAGATTGCAAAGATACTCAAGATGAAACTGCATAAAATTGACAAGTAAAAAAATCATATTTGATGAAATTAATTTTTGTAGACTACGTAATTTGATCCGATCTGCAAACTTGAGTTGTATAGAGTTGGATTCAATATTTGTGGTTGTAGAAACCCAAAGGACAAGATGACATTAATGCACCACATTACCCTCCCAATTTTCTACACCATGACATGGGTCTCCATGGCAATCCATGTATACTGATATTTCATTTTAGATCCGTGCTGCCCCCAAAATTTCTAGCCCAATTTGACATATGCACCCAGAACTATAGTGCACATTAAGCACAATCATCTACCCATCAGAGTGATAGTAGTTCACATGATGAAAAAAAAGGTGAGCATCATACACAGTGAATGAATGTAGCTTTAGATCCTAGACAATGATTCAATCATAGTGGTTTGATAGATCTGTGTATGATATTCTTAAGCTATTTGGCATCATTGGCATTTTTGTCTTTGTCCATATGGCTCTTTTCCTATTCTATGGTTAAAACCTTTGAACACTGATGCCCTTTCCTAACTTAAGTAGGTGATTATTTTCTAAAATAGTCTTTCCTACTATATTAATGGCATATGATCTAGTCATCTGATTAGAAAGTGACATATCATCCAGTCAACATCTTATTTTATTGCAGTACATCAGTTTCACCATCTTAATTTTGACATCCATTCACTTTACAAACATAGGAAAGAATCTTTTATCCTGCATTTGCCCAACGATCATCAAATTTAATCTTGTGGTTTATTGACATCATCGAACTAGTTTTTATATATTCCTTCATCATTAGAATTTTGGGTTTTGAATCCTACCTTCATACCCCAATATATTTCTCAATTTTAATACTTTGTATGAGAAATAATTTTTGATTTTGGGGAGAATTACCTAAATTATCTAGCGGTAGCATAAGTTTTGCATTTTGATTTATAGTTTGATAATTTTTTTCAGATTTTGATAACTATTCTTGTCTAATCTTGACCATGAATATCCTTTCCATTTACCAAATTATTTTGATAAAGAATGTTTTCAATAATTGTTTTGTCATTGATGCCAAACCTGCTATTTCTTGGAATGTCAATTGCTTATAAGATCCAAGTACTATCACTTAGTTGATTGATGTAGAGGATTTAATCCATAAGATGTAACAAAAGCACCTAAGGGAAAGGTTGAGTTATGATTTTTTGATGAAGTACAAGGATCAGTTAAGATAATGGTAAAATGATGTATTGTTAATACACTTGAAGATATAGAGGTTGGCCACACTTAGAAACTCTAGAAGAATAAGTTATAACAAAACTATCTACAAAGCTTGACTAAATTCATTAGTGGGTGCCTAGAAAATGCAAAATCTAGTGTGTGCTAAGTGAATCAAAAGGTGCCAAGAAAGTTCAAGTGCCGAGCTAGACAAAATGTAATAGGTGCCAAGCATCAGTAAAAATTAGTTGATGCCAAGTGAATCCACAGTAGGTGTCGAGTAACATAGTATGTGCTAAGCATCAGAAAGTGAATAGTACCGAGCTGCTGCATTATTTGAAAAGTCAAAGATTCACCAAATCTGAGCCAATAAGTTTGTTACCTTGAATTTTGTGAACTAGATGGAAGATAAGGATGTTGAGCTGGTGGTGCAGAATTCTAGGTTAACTGTTTTTAGGCAAATACAGGTGGATTCCATATGATGTTTCTAAAAGAAACAAGACAAGGGGAGGATACATCATATCTTACCTAATCCATTCAAACCCAAAATAAGAGCAGGAATATTAGAGTGGGAAAGGTATTTCAAACTCCTACTTAAGGAGTTACAGGTCAAAAAGCAAAGAGAGATTGGAGAGAGTGTGTGGTGTCAAGAAGAAGGCATTGAGAGGGAAGAATAGAGTATAGAGACTCTACTTCAATAGATGACCATAGAGGTGATTGCATTGGCACAAAAAGCATGGAGACTCAAGGAGACATAGCTTGAAAGGAGGACAAGCTGTTAGAGGTGCAGAGACTAAAAGCTAGGAAAATTTGTGAATTGAATTGAGATCTAAAATTTGCAAGTTATGTTGTGAGTTATATTAGATCAAAAACCCTTATTGTTACTCTCTAGCAGTTGTATCAATTAAGGAAAACTCCTATGGATTTAAATTGGTCTAACCGCCATTGAGAAATCCTTTAATAGGGTGACATTCTAAGTGAATGTTCTAAAGTCCTTTAACCAAGCCCACTTCTAATAGGGTGGTTGAAATCCCTTAACTAGTTCACGTTTAACAATGTTTTTTGTAGCCTTTAATAGGTCAGGCCTTTCATAGGGCATCACTTCAGAAGAGTGAGAAACAAGGTGGTATGTTACTAGTGGTTTTTCCCAAATTTGGTTTCCATGTAAATCACTATGTTATGTGTTGATCTTTCATATCTTATTCCTGCATGTTGACTTATCAGTAACTTTCCAAGAAGAATGTTTATCTTGGATGCATGGTTAGTTTAAATGGGCTCACTATACTTAACAAAAAAGTTTTATTAGGACATTTGGACCTTGAATAACTAATTCACCCCTGCTCTCAGTTATTCTAAAGCATTTCTAACAAATTACTCATGGAGCATAAGGTAAAATTGTTGAGTTCGCTCCTCATCATGTATACATTAAGGACATGGATACTAGAGATGTCATAGCTATGAGTTGTTGATAATGCATGCCACTTGTATTCTTTTTCACATTTTGTTGATAACAGTGATGATATTCATGATGTACCCACCCATTTAAACCAAGGGTGAATTTCGTAAGCGATGAGAACTTTGGACACTTGCATCATTATGTTCTTGAGACAAGTGTGGATATTTCTACTCCACCTCTTTCTTGTTTAGACATGGGTTCTACTATTCAACAAGATGATCATAGCACTTTAGATCTTGTAGTATGGGATGAATAATTGGATGGTATTTTAGCATTGTTTATTGAGACTAATATTTCATATTTGGTAGACATACTTGACGCGGTTTCTCTACTCTTTGATGATAGAATTATAGTTAGAGATACTTTTTCACCTTCTTTGGAGATTGGATTTCCTAAATCTTCAACTTCACTTGGTTTGTCACATCTCATAGGTCAACTTGATGGTGTGATGGAATCATTAAGCATGGAGAAACATATTTAGTCTTCAGAGATTGATACATGGAGACTTCCTTCTTCATTCCTTTATTTTCACATAGATTGGTTTCTTCACTATTTGAGGCATTTATTTCTTTCCAAGGGGAGACTTGTTACCTATGGGCATTTGATTCTCTTTTGTTCGTAGGCACATTTCATCAACATTTGAGCTTTTTCATTATTGGTTGGGGGGGGGGGGTTGTTGGGATATCCTGTCTCCTATCATTCTTCCTATGTGGGGATAATTCTTTGTATATAAATGATGCATGTAGTTCTTGGGTGGTCTTGATTACTACATCCATCCATGCATTTTGTGTTTTCATCTCTCTTTTAGGAGAAGGGTTCCCATGAGGTCTTCTCTCTTTCCCCTCATTGCATATTGTACATGAGTACCTAAAATGGCCTAGCAATTGGGACCTATCTTGCATTTTGAGTAGAAGGGCATTTCCCTAATTTTAACTTAATGGATGGTATTGGTTTAATTAAATATTTACTAATTACATTTGCTTAATATTTCTTAGGATATTGCATTGTATAGTACCGTGTGATTGAGACACCTTAGAGTTTATACCTCAATTATGAACATGGTGTAGGATAATTATGCTCTAGGTGGTGATAGTTGTTATCTCATTTCACCTTTAGTGAACAAATCACATTATCATCCTCATCATTGTAAAAATTTCATTGCATAATAGAAGATGATCCACCTTTGGTGGACACGTGATTCCACCTTGTGTAGGTAATAGGTTATCTTATCCTCATAATTGTCTCTTATCACCTAAATTCTATTTAAGGAGGCTTATTATGTACATTTCAATTATGTCTAGGAATGTTCATATAATCAATTGGCATTCATTGTCAATGATGTCAAAGTAAAATTACAAAGTTGTGTCGCCTTTCAAGCTGACTTATCAGAATGACTAAATTTGAGTATTTCTATCTAAAAATCAATTTTGTCCAAATATATGATCTAGATAAATTTATTCTAGTTAAGTTATATATGGTCTCACACTTTTCCAATTGGAAATGTCTATTAAATGCATGTTTTGTACTAGTTTTTATCCAATCACTAAAGAAATACAATTATTTTAGAAAAGTGGTGTTTCAATAACTCTTACTATTTTTATGATATATTTTTAATAACATATAAACACCATTTTATAAAGCTCAGAGTCAAGAATATTCTCATATAGAGTTTATAGTTTTTTAATTAGATATAATATATTGTAATTAAAAAATTCTACAAGCACATATTTTAACACTCGAAAAGATGTCAATTTTGCAGAAGAAAAAAAATTAAATTATATATTAAAAATATTTAAAAATTATATGATGTTCTAGAGGAGAGAGTCATCTTTTAGAATTTATAATTTTTCTCTTGCTTAGAATAGATTTGTTTTTAAAAATGTGGTGGGAGATGAAAACTATCGATTTTAGGTGAGTTGAAATTTGAATCATTATAAAATAGAAAATATAAGTCTAAAGCTTATTTTTATTTTTGATTTTTCTAGCTATATATGTTATCTATAACATAGTCTGAGATCAAATGGAAATAAGTTTATTTCCATCTAGTTTTGTGGTGGGAACTAGACCCCTAATTTTCAGCAGCAAAAAAATTATCCATAAAAATTAGGAAAATATATCAATTCTTATTAGAAATAACTATTAAAAATTATAATCCTAAACTTCATCTATTTCTACACATTTCATTAGTTTACTTCATTTTCAAATTCAAAATAATAATATCAGTTTTATTTCATTGAAGGTGAACAATTATAATTTTGTTGGCCTTTTCCTTTACAAATGGGTGACACAGGTTTGTGCTTTTACCCATCATTATTTCAACTGAATTCAATTATCTTTCTAATTTCTCTTATGGAAGTTATCTTGGTCTTTCATTTGATCACGAGGGTGTTCTAGAGCTACCCAAAACTCTAAGAAAAAGATATATAACCTTTTAAAGATAACACCAATATCTCAACATAGAATAGAGCCTGATTTAACTTTTTTTTCCCCCTAATATAAGAGATATTGTTTTCACCATCTTGTTTTTTAAATTTTTCTTCTTATTGTTATTATCTAACAAGATTTTCTAATATGCACTACTTTATTTTATAGGATAGTCACACAAGTAGGATAGAGGAATTTAGAAGGATCCATATTCAACTAGGAAATATTGTAAGTACATTCTCCATTATCATGGAAAATATTATGTGTAAGGAAACTTGTGGATTTATGATTAGCTAGAGTAAGATCAAGATGAATCTTAAGAAGTAGGTTGATAAAGAGAACAAGACTTGAAGAAATTTAGAGCTATGCTTTTGGTCGAGGTGACTTGAAGAACTTGAAGATGCTTGCTAGGAGTTGGGGACTTATCTCTATTCCCAAATATTAGATGTTTAGCTTCTATTGGTTTTGCTAGCCTTAGAGCCATTTTAAGGTGACTTCATGTTTTGCCACCCTTTTGTTCTATTTTTAACTCCTAGGCTTGGGTGCCTCTTTATGTTTATGTTATAAAGGGTCACTAATATTTTCAGAGACCATGTTTCTATTAAAACCAATAGGGCTTGTGCACCTCTTATAGTTTAATGATATAGGTCTTTTCATAGCTTTACCTAATGTTTTGTGGTTATGGTTTATCTATGGTTAAGCTATTGAGATGCTTTTGATTGTATTAGGGAAAAAAAAGTCTAAAGGTTTGTAGCACAATTTACACTTCTCATTATTTTTGTGAAGGGATTAAAGGCCTTTCCTTAATTATAGAATCACAAATAATTAGTACATAAATAAAATTATTAATAATTTTTTATATTTTTAATTTATTAAATTATTATTATATTTTTGACTATATTAATAACTAAAGTCTTATTCAAACATTAATTTATGGGTCAAAGTTGAATTCAATTAATGCTTTAATATTAAAATGGCAATGAACCCTATTAGAACCATTTTAACAATCCTTTTGTATTGTGAGTTGTTAGGGTGAATTGACATTTTTGAAAAAAAATTCTCCAATTAAATTCTTTTCTATAAAATTATATTATTAATCTTTAGTTTATTATTATAAAAAATTGTACAAATTATAATTATGTAATGAATATTTTCAAGTACATGTGTATCAAAGTTGATTTACATCTAATGAAATAAAGTTCAATTATCATTTTATTGTTAATCTCTTACAATTACTAGAATAATACATTATTTATAATCTTACATCATTAATCTTTACTCAATCTATTATTTCAATTATCATATTATAAATATGAACAAAAAATAATGTGATCAAGGCTCAAGCGCATTATTGATCCAAATAAATAAAACTATCTAAATTTAGATGCTTAGGAAAAACTAATTATTAATTTATAATTTTCATCTCCACTAGATTCAAACAAAACAATAATAAGACTTGATTTCAATGCATCTCTTATCAAACATTTGTTTATTTATATTTTAAAATTAACATCATCATTTATAAAGAAATGATGATGTTGCACATATGGACCATTGAAAATAGTGGTTGGATATTCAATCACACCTCATTTATTTACACGCCAACTTACTAAATTAGTTTCCACGTCATAGATGATAACGTTACCACTTAGATAGGTACTCCGGAGGATAGTGAGTTTATGCACAAGTCTCTGAGAAATCAGTATAGTAATGGAAGGTGATTATATTCATGCTTTGACCATGACTGTTCTAACTGTATTTCTTCTTGCATTGTGTTTCGCTGAGGCGCAAGGACAAAGGCAGCCGCTTGTTTCAGCATTGTACGCATTTGGAGATTCGACCAGTGATCCGGGTAACAACAATGTTCTACTCACTCTTATCAAATCTGACTTCCCTCCCTACGGAAGAGATTTCCCAAATGCTCAACCCACTGGCAGATTCACAAACGGAAGATTAGTTACTGACCAACTATGTAATTCTAATCCTATGCCTCATCCTTCACTCATTATTGGATTTAATTGTGTTTGAGTTTTATTATTATTTTTTTCCTTTATCACTACTAACTTTTAATAATTTGGATTGCATATTGCCTCCATACAGCTGAATTGTTGGGACTTCCAGTTTTGCTGCCTGCATTTTTGGATCCTGAATTTGGAGGAGAAAAGCTGCTGACTGGTGCCAGTTTTGGCTCAGCTACATCAGGATATGCAGACACTACTTCTCTTACTTTTGTTAGCATTCACCTTTTTAAATGTCTTTTTCCCTTAATTATTGTTTTATAAGATTTACAGTAAAGGGGCCAGAGGTTTTAGGTCTGATCTTTTGTACTTGCAGAATGTGTTACCATTGGAGAAACAAGTGAAGAATTTCAAGGTCTATAAAGCACGGCTTGCAGAACAATTTGGGCATGAAACTGCCAACAGGACTGTATCTCAAGCATTATTCGCTATAAGTGGAGGAAGTGATGATTTTGTCATAAATTATTTCATAAATCCTCTAACCAGGAAAATGTATACCATTACACAATTCCAAGATCTGCTTCTGAAGTCTCTAGCTGAATTTATTGAAGTAAGATTTTTCTCTCATACAACTATAGTTTCCTTTTAGATTTTGATGTTCTTGGAGTTGGTAATAAACATAACTTCTTTGTGATCAGAATGTTTCCAGCGAGGGTGCTACTAAAATTGGCATTGTTGGGCTTCCTCCTTTTGGTTGCTTACCTTCACAAATCACTTACTACAACAGTGTAGAAAATACATGTGTTGAGAATTTTAATGAGGTTGCGAGCTACTTCAATTCCAAGATCAGAGCATTAATAGAGGAAATTAAGCCCAATTATCCTTCTCTTCTCATTGCTTATTTCGATATTTATGATAAGTTTTTGGACATCGGTAAATCTCCCACTAAGTATGGTAAGCTAAGTTACAAACCTGCGTCGCATCAAAGCTCATTTAATATTTAAAAGCTGTGGGAATGTGTAATTTTTTCTCAAATGAAAAATGTTATTGATATGAACAAAATGGTTAATGAAATATGTTAGAGTCGCAGCACATTGAGTATTTTTCTATTTTAGTTTATTTTGTTCATCCCCCTTCACAAGATATATTAGAATTGTCCTGTATTTCTACAAAAGCTTTGTAATTCTATATCTTGATGCATGAATCACATTGTTTTGTGAAAAAGAAAGCTGTTTCTCATATAAATTTGGCATTATCATGAAAACTAATATTCCTTAAAGAGAAAAATGAATTGGGTGTGTGTTTTTGGCAGGTTTTGTAGAGCCAAGGAAAGGTTGCTGTGGAACAGGCCTTTTGGAGACAGCTATATTGTGTAACCCTAGCAGCATAAGTTGTCTTGATCCATCCAAGTATGTGTTCTGGGATGCCTTTCATCCAACAACTGAATGTTATCAAATCATTGCCAACGACTTGATCAAGCAGGTTCTCAACAAACTAATGTAAATATTATTGATCATGGTCTGCACTACTTTGTAATAAATTGGAAAGAAGACGTGGTAAAATAATATATTATATTGTTATTATTGTATTTGTTGTAGGTAATATTCTATTTAATTTTTTAATTTCAACTAATTATTTTGAATTTTGATATTTTAATGTTATAATATATATTTATGGTCTTTTTAATTTTTAAAATCAATTTAAATATTTTACTTCTGATATTACATATATCTGATATACAGTAGCATTACATAAATATTATAAATTATAAATTATAATGATTTTATATTAAAAAATATTATTTTTCAAATATATAAATATGTGTACTTTGCAAAGTTTCATTTAAAAATGTTGCATATTTGAAATATAGTTTGAACTTGTAAATTTTTTTCTCATGTATTATTAAAACTTTTACTTCTACCAACATAAATCTATTATTTATTTACTATTCATGATGTAGGTACCATATAACATTAAAATTATAATAATAATATGATATATCATATGATGTAAATTATTGATGATATATAATTTAAAAAAATACAACGCTAAACTACATTTAAGATAAAGGATCAACAAATACTTTTTAGTTTTAAGATTATTATTAGATTTTTTTAGTTAGAACTATCTACTATAATTGTTAAAAATATCATAATAATTAATCAATTTATATATTTTAGTCTTATAATAATAGCCTCATGATAAATTTATATATAAAATTTAAACTTTATAATTAGTTACAACAAAAGTAACAATTGTCACAAATCTTTCTTATAGAAATAATCTTTCTCTTCATCTTCTATAACTAATGGTTATAATCATTAAATTTTTTATCTCTCTTCTTTAACCAACATTTCTATGGCTCAAACTTGAATCTTCTACCATAGCTAGAATGTCAATTGTTCAAATAAAAAAATAATAAATAAAATTCAAAAAATAAAGTTAGAAATTCACATAAAACATACAAAATAATAATTTTATAGTGTAGTAAAATGTCTATATCAAATAAACGAGAACATACAAAATTAGATAATTTGTGTGTCAGAGAACTTGATTGAAATCGAACTTAATAAATAATAATAATAAAAAAAAAATTACAATATCTTTATTCACATAATAGATCCAATCTACACTCACAAATATTTTCCTCTCTCAATATGAAAGGAAAAGAAAATGAAGAAACAGAGAAATTAAACTGTCACATGATTGTTGGACTTCAGATTCTCGATTATTGATATAATTCTAATTGTTCTCAGCCATGAGCATTTTGACAAGGAAGGAAAAAATGGTATAGCTTGTGTGGAGCTAATTGTTGGAGAACTGTGACATGAACAATATGATACTATGTCGGAATTGTGTATACACATCCAAAGCAAGCATCAATGGGGAAGATAGAAGAACAGGTGAAGGCACTCAACGTTTTCTACACTGTTGGGAATTTTGTCTAATGACAAATAGAAAGGACACAATTAATTAATATGCTAATGTTGCAAAAGAAATGACCTAATAAGTGTCTTGGGCATCATTATTTGAATTTGTTTAGGTTGTCTAAAAGTGGGAGACTTTGAAATATGAAGTGGAATGTTTGTCTATCCTTTCTCCTCCTCCCGACTTCTTCATACTTTTTCCTTTAAATTTGAAGAGCTAAATTAGTTAAATATTAGTATAACTTGTTATATGATGTTGTTGGACATTTTCTAAATGTGCATGTTGTGTTGTAGAGTGTATAAAATTCTTTACTATAATAATTAACTTAAAGAATAATAAGAAGATAGGAAAATATTGAAGAATTTTTTTTCACTCCTCACTGATACAATGAGAAAAAACATTAATTTAAGTACAAATTTGAAATTGTCTATTTTTGACAAAATATTTAAATTTAAAAAAAAATTAAAAACAACGCTAAAAAGTAGACTTTTAAAAGTTCTTACATTAATATCACATTTTGTAAACTCAAACAACAATATGAAATGCTTAGAAACTACAGATTGTAAACTTTAGCACCACAATCATCTTTTAAATCAAATTATGCACAATTGTTATGAAATAAAAATACTTCTTACAAAGTCATTTGGAAGATCACAAAAACTAAAAAATCTAATTTCTAGCCACCTCAAATACCTCATTTAGATAAAAGAGAGAGGAGGGGATAAATAATAAGAACTCTATTCAGAATTTAACTGTGTGATTTTGAGTCAAACTCATTGACCCATGTTTCATGAGAACATGAATCCATCTCTCATGAGAATAAATGGAAAACTTAGCACTCATTGGATCAATGTTCCATTTACACTACTCATGAAACATGGGTCAATGAGTTTGACTCAAAATCATATAGTTAAATCCTAATAGCAAAATCACAATTTGCCTTACTGTAGAAATTATCTCCAACTTGTCAATAAGAATTCTGTTAATTAACACATTCATTTGTATTTTTATAATTCTCAAAGAAAACATTTGAAATCTAGAAATATATCTTTGTACTAGTTAAAATAATCACAAAACATTACATTATACATTATAAATAATAAGTATTATATAAACTTTCACATGTCAAAAATATTACCCACTTAATACAATAGACTTCAAAAATCAATAAAGAACAAAATAATATAGAAGTGCATATAATATCTATATATATATATCTTTCTGTAGAAATGGTTATATCCAGATTATTCGTGTGAAATCACATTAGTAAATTGATCATAGAACAAAAAGGTAATTTCAAACAGTCATTTAATGAAATCAAAATTTAAATCTACTGTTCAAATTGAAATCATAGCAACTGAAATTGGAAATATAACAGGCATGCTGCTTCCTTTTTCCATTTTAATAATAATAAGAATATCATCATTATATTAAACAACGTTAAATGGACATCAAAACCGTTTTCAAGAGAATCCACCCAAACAATCCCAAAGGCCTGATCGAGGGGAAAAAGTCATTTCAAATTGATCAGAAATCAACCCTAAACCAAACTAAGAATGACGGAATATTCTTAGATCATCTATCAGTACCTACTCCAGACTACTTATTTATGTTAGCAATTGTTTGTTTTCTTTTTCTTCTTCCATATTACCCAAGAAAAATGGGAAATAGGCCTTACCATCTATGGTGAAATATGACAAGTTTATGGGAATTGCAATCATACAAATAACTACCAAAATTTATGAGACATTACTGTGACAATTAATTTTGTAGTTGGACTTTACCAAATGTTGAAATATATTAATTTTTGTTGCAGGGACCTCAAGAAGTAACATGCGTCTTTAATAAAAGTTTTCTCGAGAGACTTCCGTTTGCTTTGAATGATTGAATGGAAATAACTTTTTTAGGGTCTGTTTGGTTTCTGGAAGATGACACGAATTGGCTTTTTCAAAATTCGGATTTGAAAATTTGTGCGTTTGTTTCACCTGGTTTTGTTTTTTAAGGAGTGTAAAAACAATAGATTGGACTACTTTTTGAAATTTTCCTTCAACTCCAAGCTTACGCATAAAAATGTCTCTTCACATGCATCTTCCGATTGAAACAGCATAAAAATGTCTCTTCACATGCATCTTCCGATTGAAACAAATGGTTTCAGTAAAATCGTAAAAATCGGAATGAAGATATACAAAACCTTGATTTGACTAAACCAAAGTTTGTAGAAATTCGAATTTTTCAAATTCCACGAACCAAACAGACCCTTAAAGTATAATGTTCTAACTAACCACTGAATGAAATGAAAATTATTGAATGAAAACCCATTAGTTAAAAAAAAAAAGTCTTTGCTCTGTTTGGTTTGATTGAATTTATGGGAGTGTTTGAGAAAGCGATCCTCTTATGCTTATGAAAGGAGGAAATCTAGAATTCTGTGATTAGTGCACTGGTAGAATATATCGGACTTTAATATAATCCTTCAATTTTTGAGTGAGTTTATTGTAACAATTTATTAGATATCGTGTCAACTATGATCTTACAATGGTTGAATTTACTTTCCATGCCGAAATTGTAGGGTATGGTTTATCAGGCAAGACCAAATCTACCATGAAAACTAGTGTGAAGAATTAAATGACGAATTTCTTAATGTTAATTGTCTTGAATATTCACAATGTCTAATTCTTGAATATTCACACGTTTAATTCTCAGTTAGATCTAAATTTGTATTTGATATATGCTAAATTTATGTAAGAATCATGTCCTACTTAGCAATTGTCATGTCATATAATTGCTTGGAATGTAGAATTAACAAATAAAAGCACAATTCAAGGTCATTATAGGTACATTATCCTTTGCACATAATTACATCAACATGATCACCACGGGATGATTGTTTATAATACACCATAGTAGAATTATAATATGTTCATCTAATTTATTTGGTCTCAAAAGTCATTAGACATCGTCCATCTATTATATAAAATGGGCCAACCATAGAGTGTTAAGCTCCCCTGGGGTCCTTCCTATCCTCGACCTCAGCACGAGAAGCCTAGCAACTTAGAATAGGATCTGATAGATCCGGTGCAACCATGAAACATATTACTTTCCACTTATGTCTAAGTAGCCTAATCATCGACTGTGGTAGAGAAAACATAACATTATAACATATATGCAGTAAAATGAAAAAAGAGGACATCTACTCGTATGTAGAAATGAAATCATATCACATCTACTCATATGTGAAAATGAAATACAACATATTTACACATATGTGGTAAAATAAATTAGCTTGGACAAGTATTTAGATCCATAAATTAGTTGATCTAGAAGAAATGAAAAATAACGAGTCCATTCTAACAATAGTGGTAGGTAGACAGAAACAAAAACTTAGTGTATCCATCTCTAACCATCCCACAAGCCACATTGCACCCAACCATAAGGTATACCAAATTGCACTTAGAAGCTTAGTATGTAAGCAATGTTGCAATATAACTTTGAAAATGGACTCATCTACATTTAGCCTAGCTGAATATGTACTCAACCACATTCATTAGAACAATAAAGCCACATTGCACCCAACCATAAGGTATACCAAATTGCACTTAGAAGATCATTATGTAAGCAATGTTGCAATATAACTCTGAAAATGTACTCATCTACATTCAGCCTAGCTGAATATGTACTCAACCACATTCATTAGAACAATAAAGCCACAGTGCACCCAGCCATAAGGTATACCAAATTGCACTTAGAAGATCATTACGTAAGCACTATTGCAATATAACTCTGAAAATGTACTCATCTACATTCAGCCTAGCTGAATATGTACTCAACCACATTCATTAGAACATTAATTTTTAAAGTAGTCTCAGTTTTCAACACTTTCAATATCTTAAGCCTAGATTCATCTACCCTGGTATAAACACATAATTTGAGGTACACATTTAATTTGAGAAGTTTTGAGGAACATTTCAAGTATTGGAATGTGTAATTTCCCCTCAAATGAAATGTAAAATAATACTAAAGGATTCTAGAAACTCTAGCTGGATTACTGAATAGGGTTAGTTAAAATTAATATTTAATTCTGTAAAGTTCTAGAAGTCATTTGTGTAGATAGCTCTAGAAAATTTTATTTGTTCTATGTCTGTTAATTTAGATGTTTCTGAAAACGATCAAAGACCTCTATAAAAGAGACACAATGTAATGGTTTTTTTTATCGATAAGGCATTCAAATGATTCTATAATTTCTATAAATGCCCATAGTGTGTATTTTGTGTTTGATTATCATTGTGGATCTGGTCCATCCACCCCTATTAGAGTGGTATCAAAACCAGGTGGGCAAAATTTTTGATTAAAGAGGAAGCGATGTTTTGGTGCTGCTAAATTGTAGAGGACTGATTTGTGTTATAGAAAAGAAAATTGTTTTGAAGAAGAATTTCCATGAAGATTATGAAGGAACCAAAGTGTTTGTAAAGCACAGAAGAAAGGATAGAGGAAAGAACAAAAGATATGGTCATTTGAGTAATTCTCCTATTGTCGTTAAAAGAAAAAAGAGAGGATATGATATGGAATCAAGTTTGATATTTATGTAGGGTTCAAGTTGTTTGAAGATTTAATTCTAGAAGTAAAAAGGCATTTATAATTATCTAACAAAAAGAGTAAGGTATGTTAATTGTTGATTTCAATGGGAAAAGCTGGTAGAGTTTAGAAAAAGAAGACAAATAAGTTATAAGTAGTGATGGTGAAGAAAGAAAATGCAAGATCATTGTATGAAAAAGATATTTTACAAAAGGAGTTTGCAATAGTAAGAAATGAAATGGGAGAAGAAAAGTCTAAATTGTTAAATGAAATTAGTGTCTACATAGAGGAAATTGAAGAGCTGAAAAATAGGTTAAAATTTGTGGAAGAAGTACATAATTGGCAGGTGAAGGAAACATGCAAGCTTAGAAAGAAGAATAAAGAATTATAAGAAAAGTTAAAGTTGTTTGATGATGCTAAGAAAAAGAACAAAGTTTTAGAAGAAAACTTGAAGAAAATGGAAGAGGCAAATAGTATGTTAAAGATGGAATTGTCTACTTTGAAACAAGAAAAAGAATGTTTGAATGTGAAACCATTTGTATGTGATGTATCATTTGAAACAAAGGATTTGACTGATTACACAATTGAGAAATGTGATTTTGCTGAAGCTAAAAGTGTTTGTGATGAAAAGTGTAAGAACAAAAATAATAAGAAGTTTGCAGATTTCGTTTGTTATGATAATAATAGTATTAGTTTGAAGATTGTGGAAAGAATGGGTTTCAAAGGTAAAGGTATAGGAAAGGATGAACAAGGATTAAAAAATTTGATTGAGACTATAGTTAGGCCAAAATATGTAGGTCTTGGATATGATGCAGGCAGTGGAAAGATGAATAAAGATTCAAGAGAATCAATTGTAAGCATAAAGATTGTGCAATGTTCACATTGTAATGAGAAAGAACATACAAATGATAGATGTTGGGATATACATCCTTGTAATATTTGTGGCTTGAAAAATCATTGTTCTAAGACATGTTAGAATAAAGAGTGCAATAAAGATTTTATGGCAGGTTGCATCAAAATGGATTGTGGATGGAGCTATGGATCAAATTGGCAAAGAATTGTAGGAATTATCAAAGGTTTATTCAGGTACAAATGCTCAAGTGTAAGAAGGAATGCAATAGCATTGGGAAATGGATTGGAGCAAGGCATCAACGAGGCAAAAGGTTATTAGTAAACCTTGTCATTGACATTTATGACAAATGAGGCAAGATTATCAGTGGATCTAGTGAAAAAATGAAATCATTGGTAGCCAATTGCTTACAAAATGTTTGTAGAAATTAAAGGCCACAACCTTGTGAGACACTATTAATGAAGAAATTAATAGATATGAGGATTATCAGAAAATGACATTTTTGCATTAGGCAGAAGAAAGGATTTGGATTTGTATGCAACAAGGTTAAAATTAGGGGGGAGTGTTAGAATGTGTAATTTCCCCTCAATTGAAATGTAAAATAATATCAGAGGATTCTAGAAACTCTAGCTGGATTACCAAATAGGGTTAGGTAAAATTAATATTTAATTCTATAAAGTTCTAGAAGTCATTTCTATAAATAGCTCTACAAAAGTCTATTTGTTCTATGTCCATTAATTTAGATGTTTCTGGAAATAATCAAAGACCTTTATAAAAGAGAGGCATAATGTAATGGTTTTTTTTATCAATCAGGCATTGAAATGATTCTATAATTTCTATAAATACCTTTAGTGTGTATTCTATGTTTGATTATCATTGTAGATCCGATCCATCACCCCCATCATTAAGTTCAAGATTATTCCAAATTCAATTACCTTAATCATACATAAGAAATCAATAACTATTGTAACATAAGGAAATCCATTCTAATAATGGAACTTAGTGCAAAATAATATATTGTGTTCCTAATTCTTTCATTCTCACGATTTGAGTGTTTTCAAACACATCACGGTTCTTAAAAAATATGAACACTTTATAGGAAAATATGTTCCCTACATATTCAGATTATGTTTAATATGATTTCAATACTCATTATTATTCATTTCATAAAAGAATATTTTTAAAACAAGGATCCCATATTAATATCCAAAATTTAGCACATAAAATGTACCAAAAAAAAAATGGCACGCAACCTATTTGTGGTTTGTATAGTGATGGTAACTTAACAACACTCGGTGGTTACATTCCTAATTTGATCTATATTAGTTTATGCTATTTCTTGTTCTAATTGCTAGTCCCATTCATCTCTTCCACAAATAAAGCTGAATAACTCAACAAAGTGAGTGTTTAATTTACAAATCACAAAAATGTGGCTTTACGGAAGAGCATTTTCTTAATGGAAAAAACATGATATTCATATGTTTTCTAGGGATTTTGTTTGTTTTAGTTCCAAGAAATACAACATATATCTAAGAAGATTCATTTGGTAAGCATTAGAATAATAGGTAATACAACCCTTGCAGCTCTGGAAGGAGGAATAACAATCTTAGTCACGCCCACGGAAGATTCCTCTGTGATACCAGCTCAAATTGTGGCTCCACAACCAAGATGGACATCATAAATCTACTTAAATATGTTTGATTGTTTGTAGAGTAGTGACATTGGTCACTAGGATAGCAGTTCATTTCAATCGAATAAGGCTATAGTAAGTTTGAATTTAAATTGTAATCCATGCATACATAATTAAGAGTAGTACCTGTTTCTAGAATTTAATCAAATCAAGATTCTTACTTCACAGAAAATGTTGTGGTATCACATGTAATTAATTGATAGGCCATGTTTTTTGAGTGTTTACTTTTAAAAAGGAAAAAAAAATCTATACACTCTACCTCATGTATTCGTTGTTTTCTCATCTCACCAATTACAATTTTCTACATAAAAGTTGGAAGTGATGAATTTGAAGGAAAAGAATGCAGTTTTCCCACTGTCTAAACCTTGGAACTAATTAGCGGTGCTTAAAGAAATCTTCTTGTTCTTTTCCATTTTAGGTTTAGATTCACACAGAATACAAAATCAAAACTAAAATGAACAGTAACAGAAAAATCTGGTAATGCGATGGTGAACAAGCTAGCCTTCTAGTCTCTTCCATTCCCCTGGTCTCTAGCCACTGATGTCTTCTAAAATACATAACCAATTTTTTTCAATAAGCTCTAAATTCATAACTGACTCAATTATTTTCCTCCTGGTCACTACCTTTCACATATGGCATACATTTTTCCCAAAGGTAAGGTTTAACACATCTTTCAATTAGTGACATTTTCTCGCACTTTTATAAATGAACAACTCCATTAGATAAAATAGTCAATGCATATAGTTTATTAACCTTTTTTTTTCATGACATTTTACCTCTAGGGAGTAGGGTAGAAATAAAACATAAATCTCAATTTAATCAACATCTTAATTCTATCTTGAACAAAACGTCATTTAAAGATTAAGAAAAAAGATAAAAAGGCAGCTCAAAATAGATCACATATAACATCTAAGTGGTGAGTGGACTATAAAATCTATCCAACAATCCCCTTTTGAGGAGCTAACCTTCTTTACCTTGACCACACCCTCATCTTGTCAACATGCAGCTACTTAGACACTCGAAGCAACAAACGAGTCTATATCCTCATTATTCATTAAAACATATGTACAAACATCATCAATAGTAACATGAAATCTCATAATATGAATCATCATTACAACATGTTATAGGAATTAAGTTCGACATTTGTAATAAAGCATTCATTGATGCATTAAATTAACCATTAATCATATTAACTAATTAATAGTCTTATTTAACCACAAGTTAAGCTAATCAATTTAATTTATTCTTAATTAATATTCAAATCAAAGGTTGACTAGGTCAAAGTCAACCCAATTTCCAATAAGAAAGGAGTCTAGGAAAGTTCCAAAGTGAGATGTGGCATCCCTCCCCTCTAAGAAGAGGCACAACAGTCCCCTTTTGAGGAGCTAACCTTCTTTACCTTGACCACACCCTCATCTTGTCAACATGCAGCTACTCAGACACTCGAAGCAACAAACGAGTCTATATCCTCATTATTCATTATAACATATGTACAAACATCATCAATAGTAACATGAAATCTCATAATATGAATCGTCATTACAACATGTTATAGGAATTAAGTTCGACATTTGTAATAAAGCATTCATTGATGCATTAAATTAACCATTAATCATATTAACTAATTAATAGTCTTATTTAACCACAAGTTAAGCTAATCAATTTAATTTATTCTTAATTAATATTCAAATCAAAGGTTGACTAGGTCAAAGTCAACCCAATTTCCAATAAGAAAGGAGTCTAGGAAAGTTCAAAGGTGAGATGTGGCATCCCTCCCCTCTAAGAAGAGGCATCATCCCAATGTTAGACAAAATCAAAGAGCACACAACACATCCAAAACTGATGACTAACTAAAAGAAAAAATGTTTATACAAAATGATGAGGGAAGGATTTCTACAAATCTTTTGCATCCTCCTAGTTGGCACTATCCACCCCAAACTTCTCACATTGGACCTTCTATTGGAGAAAATCCCTATCTCATACCTTGATGATACACTACTCAATGAGATGGGTGGGCTAAACTACCACCAGCCCCAGATCCTAAACCTGCAATGAATACCAATCAAGTACTTGAGACATGTCAGGGTGATAAGGTTTAAGTAGTGAAACATGAAAAACATTATGTATGTAGGCTAGTATGGGTGGTAGAGAAAGATGATGTGCAACATGATTGATAACCTTTAACACCTCAAAGAGGCCAATAAATCTCAGTGCGAGCTTTGAAATCTTTCCAAATGAGATTGAGCTCTTCTACGATTGGACTTGTAAGAACACCTTTTCACTAGCTTGAAACTATTGGTATGTGCACTTCTTGTCAACATAAGTATTCTAGCGATCAACTTCTTTCTTCAACCAACTGGGAATGAGAATCATGTTCTCTTCCATCTCTTTCAACATTTTAGGACCAACAATAATTCCATCCTTGACCCCATCCCATTTGATAGGAGTATGACACCTACGTTCGTAAAGGGCCTCAAAAGGATCCATTCCCAATGAAGAATGATAGGTGTTATTATAATAAAAATCCACTAATGGACAGTATTTCTCCCATTTGTACCATTGATCCATGCATTACATACACAACAAATCCTCAAGTACCTTATTTACTCTCAGTCTGCCCATCTATCTTAGGGTGATAAGCAATGCTAAAGTTTAGGCATGTTCCCAAATCTAAGTTCAAGGTTGTCTAGAACCTCAAAGTCAATTGAGTTTCCCTATTAGAGATGATGGTTTCTAGTATAACATGGATTCAAAAGATCTCTTGAAGAAACTTCCTAGCCAAAATAGGTGATCCATCCTTCAAATTGCCATGAATGGAGTGGGATATCTTCATCAATTTATCAATAATGACCAAGATAAGATCTTTCTTGCATTGATTCATGGGTATTCCCTACACGAAGTCTATGCTGATTACTTAACATTTGTATCGAGGAATCTCGTGTGGGTAAAGAAGTCCTACAAGGTTCAACCTTAACACATTGACATTCCAAATAATGGGAAATATACTATATCACATCTCAATTGAGTCCTAATGAAAAATATAGTGGCCTCATATTAGCCATCATTTTATTCACCCCTTGGTTCCTTGAAAATAGAGTGCAACTGGTGCAGGAGTACCTCAGGGAAATGCAAAACCCTAGCACAATTTTGGCTTGTAAATGGTCTAGCCAACTATTTAATTAATAAGGAATAGAGATGAAGTCCCAAGGTAGGGTTAAAAGGTGTGGTTAGATAGGAGTTAAGGTTGACTCTTGTTTATAAGCAATTAGGTTGTGTTAAGCCTAAAATTGCTCATAATTTCTCTAAAGCAAAAATTATGGAGAAATGCCTAAAAGGGGCAAGAACTGTTTTAGAAAGGCCCTTATATGTTTTAGGTTCATTTTATGATGATTGGAACAAAACTAGATTAGTTTGGAAGGCTAAGAAGCCATATTGCAAATTGTTGTCAAAATTGTTCATTGATAACTTTGCAATTTTTGCAAAGTTGCAATGGCAATTTTTACACTTTTTTAGGAAAGCACAAGATGTGTATTTTCAACTCAACCCAAGGGTCTCAGTAGTTGTAGAAATATTATATAATCCCATACAACTCATTATGGGAGTTTGGTTATGCATTTGTATGGATAGTTCATGCGAGAAAGAGGAATTGCTAATGAGAAATGAGATTTTGCATAGAAAGCTTGTTTTATTGCATCGATTTACTTTCTTTTTTGGATGGAATAGTTTCTTGATCACATGTAGGAATTACGTAGCATTTTGTGTGATCATTTTGAACCCTTTTTATCAAGTTTTAAAAATTAGTTAGTTTTGGGCTTCCTGCTAGTTAGTTTTGAGCAGACAACACTAAAATCCCTAAGGCTTGAACTCCTAGGGTTTAAAACCTATGGCCTTTAGGAATCAAGTAATTTCCTTTGCACACTATGTAAATACCAATTTTGGAGGTTGTGGAAGGTAGTTAACTATTTAGGCAAGTAAGTGGAAGCTTGGCAAGGCGCTATGATGCTTGCAAGGAATTTCTAGATGGAATAATGGATTGACATGTGCCAATATGGGTTGGGAAATGGTAGTATGGTGTTTCTAGTGTCCAATAACTAGAGGAGGGATTCTTGAATGAATATTTTCTCGTGTTAGAAGCATAGTTGTTGTCACTACCCTTGAAACCCTCAAAATAGGGGTTTTCTGAAAATGTACTATATGTACACCATGGAGACCTAAGACATAGAAACTTAGGTCAATTGGAAAGACATTATAGAAGGAAGCAATAATAATTTCTAAGATATTTTTCTAGATATTGAAGGTTCCTTGTTTCTAGGAGGGCTAATAAGGGCTCTTAGGGCTACAAGGGCAAACAAAGCAAAATTCAATTGTGGGTGTGTGATACTTATCAAAATGATGTAGAATGGCTTGGAATGAGCCAAGAAACTCAGAAGGGAGGTTCAAAATTTATTTTATTTTCTTATAGCATTTGGTGGACTTTTGGCTTGATAGGCCAAGAAATGCATAGTTTGGAGTTTTTAGGGTTAGGGAGTGAAACTTGAGATTGGTGTATTTGCTAGAACAAGGGGATTTGGAGAGATTCCTATAGGTTAGGGTTAGAGAAGAGACCCTAAGAAGGATAAGAAGTAGCCTTGGTAGAGAAAAATAACTCTAAGTGAAGAAGCTCCCCATCAACAATACATCTCCTAAAGCACTACTTTTAACAACCCTTTACGGTCAGGAACATATATCATGTTATGGTATTTTAATAAACCATCATAATCAAGTAAATATTCATAAAAATGTGTATTAGATCAATCATTATGAAATTCTAACTTCACCCATTCGTAATGAGTGTCACTAGGAAGATACTATAGAATGTACTCCCTCATGCAAGTCCTAGAAGTAGTGATTGTAGACACCTAAATTTGATTACACCGCTTTGGTAATCCTAGTTAGTTATCTCTAAAGGCATCATTAATTAAAACTCCTATTTAATTAATCCTTTGCCATCCCCTAGCTGATTAATTTAGGGTCAGTGCAAGAAGTTGGGTCTCACTTTTGGCTAAAAAGTGGAAGTGTTTTTCCTATTTTTGAAATATTTTGTCAATAGATGCCAAAATTTGAGCCATTTAGAGATTAAATATAAAAAAACTTCAGAAATCAAAATTGTAGTGCTTGGAATCTTCTTTTTGAATATGTAATTTATTTCTATACCCATATGATAGATTATTTTTTTGGCATGGATCTTTAAAAACCACTTTTTCAAATGCCTATTTTAGGACCATACCACACTCGTGTACGAACACCATAATTTAACACAAATGAATAAATTTTTGCAAATCCTTTTAAATGGAGTTACCTGACACACCAAAGATTGATGAGAATATTTTTCTTGATTTTTTTAATGAATATATATTTTTTAATTAATTTTTAATTGGCTATAAAAGAAAATTTTAAAACCTCTCATGTACGGACATCATAATTTGATCAAAATTTCACTTTTTTCACTTTTATTTTTTTTAACTTGAAAAGAATTGAATGTAGATTGATGACATATAAATTAATTTAAGAAAAAAAATAAAATAAAAAAGTTATTAAAGTTTTAGTGAACGTTGCTATTTTACATTTAGGTACCACCTTTGATTAAAAAATAAAATAATAAATAGTAAATAAAATCATAACTCTATAAAATTTATATTTCTAAAATTAGGACAGTGAGAGCTCTAATGGGTTTTTGTTTCGTAAAAAAATTTGATCAGGAAGACCCTTTAAAAATTATGGCAAGGCATGAATTTGTCAGTTCAATGCCTTAGCCAAATCTTGAGAGGCCAAGGCATAGGCTTGGTCTCACCAAGCCTGTCCCAAACCAAAATCCGAGGCAGGAAAAAAAAATCCCGCCTCATGTTGTAAGAAACGGGCACCCATTATTTAAATTTCAAAATATGGGTACCCATTTTGAAAAGCTAAAAGCGGCATGTAAAATTCGCCGAAAACTTAAAAAATTGAATTTCTAAGAAACGGGTACCCATTTTTTACTTTTAAAAAACAGGTGCCCGTTTCTTAAAAATTTAAATTTTTAAATTTTTGAAAAACAGGTACCCATTTTTTGAAAATAAAAAACAGGTACCTATTTTTTGAAAATAAAAAACAGGTACCCGTTTTTTGAAAATAAAAAACAAGTACCCATTTTTTGAAAATAAAAAATGGGTGCTCGATTTTTAAAAGTAACGGGTGCCTGTTTTTTAAATTTAGGTTCGAGCACCCGAGCCAAAAAACGAGTGCTCATTTTTTTAAATCAGGTACCCATTTCTAAGAGGTCTCATTTCACAGATTTGACTTCCACGAAATTGTGACCCAACTTTGTGCATTCACCCTTTAATTAATCATCTATAGTCCTAATTGATAAATCAAATAACCTATTATTTATCAATTAAATCCTATTCTTCTATCTAAATTCCAATATTCCAAATTTATTAAAATCACTTTTGATAAATAAAACCCTCAAATCTAAAAGCCCCTAACTTATCTGTAAACCCCCTTTTTAGCCTAATCCACCCCATCCACCCATACTAACCAAGCTTAGCCATTAACTCACCCACCCTCATGAATGCCATCCACTTGAATATCTCTAACATCTCTAATCTAATCCTAAATCACCTCTAATCCCCACCTAACCTTGTCACATTCCCTAAGTAAGATTAAGACTTTCCTAAGCCAAGCAAAGTCAACAATCTCAACTCCCTCCAAAATATCCCAACCACTAAGCTTTGAATGCTCTTACAAAGGCCATAAAGACTCTTACAAGCACATTCATTGCTCTTACAAGCTATTTATGAAGGGTCTTTATGAAGATATTATCCCTTGAGCCTCCTTTGTTGACTCATCCTTGCCCTTTCCTCCATCCACTCACCCTGTGACATGTGTCACTCCTTGATTGGTGCTAAACAAGCACAATCCATGTGCTCCCCTTTGAGTGCATCCTAGCCCTCCTTAAGCTTTCATCTCTTCTTGCATCTTAACCCTCCATCCCTCAAGCCCTTAGCCTATAAATTGAATCCCCTCCCAAGCCATTTCATCACAACCTTTGAGCTAAAGTTATAATGCCCTTTTGAGAAGCTAAATCCATGCTTTTACATACATCTACACCAATTTGCCATCTTCCATCTCCATTGAACCATAGTTTGAGAACTTTGAGCATACATCCCAAATCCTATTAAATAGACTCATCCCTAAATCAAGTGACCATCCTCATTGGGAGAACCATTCCATGGTTCATATTCTCATTTGAGGGTTTCACTTTGTTTATCTCATATGTTATGGTTCTTATGCTAGTTAATGCTTTTGTTTTTGAATAGATTAATATAACTTGCTAACATATTTCTCATATACATTTTGGCATGCCCGGTGGGACCCCACTATGAGTCATTTAATCATCCATTTCTATCTATATGTTTTTTTTTTAATAATCTAATGTTTCTTTTTGTTTGAGTGAGTTGTAGGGTGTTTCACTTGTTTTTACAGGTTAAAGAACGCACTTAGGAAGAAGACGTACCCTCTAAAAATCCAAAAATAGCCAAAAAATAATTTTTTTTTTGAAAAAATTTGTACATTTCTATTTTGTTCGCGCAGTGTCGTCTCCACAGATTAGCGTCTTCCCAGATTGGCGTCTGTGCTTGGTGAACTATCATCTGCGCTTGGTGAACTGTCGTCTTTGCAATCTCGACTGTCATCTCTGCAGATTGGCATCTGTGCCTGGAAAGTGTCATCTTCGCTAACTAATCTGTCGTTTTCGCCACCGCCAACCTAAACAGTCGTCTCTGCAACCTAAACTATCATCTCCACCGCCGCCAACCTAAACTGTCATCTTCGCAGATCAGCGTCTCCGTAGTTCAGCGTCTCTGCCTAGTTTCCTATTCTTTGTGCCACCAAACTAAACTGTCATCTCTGCCTCTTTCTTTATCGTCTCCACAGATCAGCGTCTCTGTAGTTTGACATCTATGCCTGATGAACTCTTGTCTCTGCCTGTCTTTGTTGCATTTCTATTTTTTTGAGCATTTTTATGCCTAGGAAAAAGAACCAAAAAGTTAATTTTTTTCCCCCATAGTTAAGGTTTCATTTTGGAAGATTTTGGGTGACTAATCAATTTTCTTTTTTGTCTCATTGCAGGTTGGAGCAACAAACTTGATCATATTTTTTAGGTTTTTTTGTGGAATGAACTTGAATGGTTAAACACATTTTTCTTTGAATGTATGTTGTTCAAAACACACTCTTGAATGCCATGGATAAAAATCAAAGTTTTTTTTGGAATGCATGATTAAAACAAACAAACACAATCTTGAATGCAAAAGATCAATTAACCATTCCAATATCTCACACTTCAATTTTTGGGCATAAAAAGAATCTACATTCTAGAAACTTCCTAAATTATAAAAACCAAATAAAGACGTTTTAAGTGAGTTTGTAGTTGGATTCACCCTCTTTAATCACCTATCAATTTAACCATTGATTTCAATCTCAGCGCCATCTATGGGGATGGGTCCACCTAAGAGGGTGTTAAGTGCTCCACAAAGATCAAACTTAACTTACTTGTATTTTTACTAGTTTTTCTAACTTAGAAAATTTCTTGAATGCACATTAGGTTCACTAACACTTCATTTGGGTACTAAAATTGAACAACTATTGACGTGGAGGGCCTCCGGGTTCGCGCTCGAAACCAAGTTTTACACATCTTTCTCTTTGGGCTTAAAACAAAATCAAACCAACTCTTGAATGCCTTAAAAAAAATTAATCGATACTTGACGTGGAGGGCCTCCGGGTGCGCGGGTTTACTTTCTCATTGACCCTAACTCTTCTTCTTGTTTGCATTCTTCGATCGACTTTGCTTTGTTGGCCCATTTCAAAGTTGGAATTGAACATTGTCTCTTAAACATGAGTGCTTGCAAAGTCTAGATCAACACACATAAGAGTCAGTTGGTAAAAGAACAAGCGTGTTTTTTAGCCCAAGGTCATCCAAGTCTTCTCTCCCCTTGTCATCTTTCGAGGCCATCTTGGGTGCATAAGATTAGGATCCAAAACCTTGTTTCTCTTTTTAGGAGGCCTGCTTGGGGATTTCATCACCCCTTGGGATGACCTCAACTCCAGCATTTCGACGGAGTATAAAGATCGGGAGGTGAATCCAAAGACACCTCTCTTGGAATCAAGATTTTGTCACTCGGGCTAAGCCTCAAGGAACTTTATACCCTTGAGAAGTGAAAGAGGAGAAGTGGGTTACTGCTCCTCTCGACTGTGTGACATTTTTTTGGTTTTATCTACTGATTTGGGCCTCACGTACCTTGGGTATATCGAAGACTCCCTAGCTAAACCAACAGTTAGCCTTGTAGACAACCATCTAGGATGTTAATGTGTTTGAAGTGACTGATTGAAACATTTGAAAAAAATACACACTCCTTGGCGCAAGTATCACATTCTGAGAATCAAAAACTTCTATCTGGTTGTTCGTATCTATTGCTTAATTTTTTTAATTTGTTGAATGAATGTTTTCCAAACTTGGTCAATCCTAGTGTAGGGCACACTTAGCGTAGTCAGTGCCTGTTCCAGAAGTTGAACAAATTGAAGCAAAATAATCGAGATCTCTCAAAACCAAGTAGATTCAAGAATTGATGTCAGAACAACCCAAACTCAAACCCAAATAGAAGTTTCACAAAGTCAAACTCAAACCATCTCAGGCATACCAAGAACTTTCAGCCAAGAGAAAGGAACTAACACCAAGCCCTCGAATTTCCAAACTCCACAAAGCAGAGGAAAAAGGTGCTGACGAAGCCCTTCAAGATGCCTGGTTAGATCGCACCATCCAACTTAACCAACATCCAGGAGTTAACAATGCTTATGCCTTACCAACTAGGCTTGACTTCTATGATTAGACTCCCTTGTTTCTCCACATCTTCTTGCATAAGCTTCACTTTAGAGTCATCTTTGTAGGAAAGCCAACCATCTTTAGTCATCCGCTTAAGCATTTTAGCTCATCCATCTCATTTAGTTCTAAACCATCTAGCCATCAATCCAAAAACTTCACATCCAAGCCTTCAAAATTGTTGTCACTTTGCCAAAAGTTTGCCATTCCTAAAATCTTCCAAATCCATCAATCTCACCAAGGTTATCCCTTTGACAGATCTTTGTCTAGGGTAATCTAGCTTTGTCACTTGTTATCCCTCATCACCTTGAGCTGAAGGTTGGGATGCACAAGTGGTCAATCTCATGTTCTTCCTAAAGGATCATCAGTCTATCCTTAAGTTGACATAATCACCACCAAGCTTGCACATAGGAAAGCAGACCTTTCATGCTTTGGCAACATATGTTTGAAGTTAGAATCCCCAACCCAATCCTCCTTAGGTTTTTTCATATAGCTTTGCCTCAACCTAGGAAATCATTTGCATAGAAAAGCCTTCCCCTTTTGCATCCATCAGCATTGTTGCATCTCATCCCTAGGAAACATTCTGCATCTTCATGCCACCTATCACTCGCTTAGCCAAGAAGAAGGAAACAATGGAGCCCTATCATTTGGATCAAACAACATCACTCCCCTTGAGTAGTCAACCATCCTTCAGCCCAGAAAACACCATACCATCACCTACTTACATTGAAGCTTTCATGAACCAACCAGGAAATGTAGTATTGGTGAATGCCATTATAGACAAAAACAAGAAAACAATCATGGCTAACTTTTGAAGGGACAACATCGGAGCATTTGATTTTGGAAGACCTCCTCCCTTATTAGATCCATCTCACCCATTGTTTGAGCAACTCCCACCACCCATAGGCTCTTATGATTCAAATTATCCTCAATATGTGCCAAAAGAAGAGCCTCAACCCACCCCATATGATCCAACAGACCCAAACATACCAGCCTCCACTCAAGTTGAAATCTCCCTTCCACAAGCCAATCCAGCCACCACTACTCCACCATTGGTCCATACCACTCCATCCCAAACCCCCTTCACCCAAAACACCTCATTAGTCACTCCCTTCACTATTGCTGCTGCTACTCCCCAACCCAGCCTTCCAAATCCACCCATCTCCCAAATCAGTGCTAGTATCTTTGGCCAACCTCAACACTATACAACCGGAATGCCACCCATGGGGCCAAGTAATCAACCCTTCATCACCCCCAACTTGTTTACCTCAGCTCAGAACACAATTCCATCATTTCCACTAGGTCCTTGGAGCTCAGTGCCATCAGCCACAAATCCGCAAGCTACTATCCTCACTCCACAATGCTATCAAAGCGCACAAGCTACTACCAATGTTTTGTCAAGCTCTCAAGTGACCCAAGCTCCTGCCAGCACTCTGCCAAGCTTTCAAATCTAGCCACCGAGCTATCAAACCCCATCAGTTCCATTCCCAAGCTTTTAATTCCCACCACCTCCACCACCAACTAATCCATTACCTCCTATTACCAACTATTTTTCTATGCCACTTCTGGGAGGAAATCCACCACCACCAACCACCAATTACTTGGCCTCTTTTTCCATGTAGATACCTTCCCAAATGGGGGCACAACCCACATATATTGGTCAAACTCCTCAAATCCAAAGCCAAGTTCCACAAGCTCCCCAATCCTTTCCCCAAGCTTCACAACCATCTTATACCTTACCTCCACAAAGCAATCCATTTATCTCATAGCCAGCTTATGTTCCTCAATCTCAACCTCAAATCCCATACCAACAACAAGCCTCGCAACACATGCAGTAATATGTGCCACCTCCACCTCAGCAACCCATCATCCACCATTCAGTTGCTCAAGCCATGTACAATCCTTACTAGCCCATACCTCAAAGCCATCCATATTCCATTGCCCCATCTAGTGCATACCTACCTCAGGGCACTCCTACATTGGGGGCACCCCAGCCATCACTAATTAATACAGAATGGGAAGCCATGAAGACATCTTTAAAGAACAACCAAGAGGGAAATGACCCAAAACCCTTCAAGTTTGAGAATGTGTGTCCTTACCCATTTGACAGAGCCATTACCATGACACCATTTCCCAAACACTTTGAGGTACCCAAGTTTGACAAATTCAGAGGAAAAGGAGACCCTATCGTACATATCAAAGAATTTTACATGCATTGCCAAGAAGTGGCATAAAATGATGTCTCCCTCCTACACCTTTTTCCCAAAAGCTTGGCTGGACTAGCTCTTGAATGGTTTTATAGAATACCATATGGAACAATTAAAAACTTTTCTGAATTGTCGGAGGCATTTTTAGCCCAATATGCCCATCTTGTTGAAACAGAGCTCTCAGTAGTTGATCTTGTACACACCAAGCAAAAAGGTGGAGAAAGCCTTTCCGAATATCTGCAAAGATGGCAAACCCTTACCACCCGCATATCTTGCACCTTGCCAGAGTGCCATTTGGTGAAAATGTTTATTGATAATGCCCATCCCAGCTTGGCTCACCACATGACCATGAACTGTTTGCTGACCTACAAAGATATCAAAGAGAAAGGAATGATCCTTGAGCAAGGACTCATTAAAGATGGTGTGGTCAAGATTTACAAGGAAGCCAACCAAAATCAATCACATTCCAATGAAAAGTCTAGGTATTGGAACAAAAACAAGCACGTTGCAACAGATGGCGTCACTAATACCAGACATGTGAATATTGTTGGTCCTTCTCAAAACTAGTCCAACCCACCATATCAACCAAACAATCAGCAAGCTATCAACTACCAAAAATAGAATAACCAAAGCTATCAAAACCATAATCCAAGACCCAACTTCCAAGGGTCTAGCAATCAAGCTAATGCCATCAATGTAGTTGCAGGGCAAAAGCCCAGATTCCAACTTGCACCTAGAAATTATACACCCCTTGGTGAGCCATTGTATGTCATTTTTGAGAAATTAGTCAAGGAAAACCTCATCAAATTTCCTCCTACCCAGCAAATCGACCCAAGCCAATCCAAAGCTACATGTTACAAAGACAATGAGTATTGCAAATTTCATAGGGTAAAAGGTCACACTACCCTCAGATGCATGAAACTGAAGGATTATGTGCAGGACCTCATTGATTGGAAAGAAATCACCGTTGGTGCCCAAACCTCTCCCAATGCAGGCTTATAGATCTATCAAAATGCTTTTCCTCCTCACAACAACCAAAATCTTGGAAAAACACCTATCCAAGCCACCAAAAATAACACTAACAACCACCAGCCAAACCAACAGCATGGGAAGAACAATGACCACACTTCATCCTATATAGACTATGGTAGCCTCATAGGTTGTATATCCAAGAAAGAGCCTTCTGTCAATGTCATCAATATCCAAGGATCAAACAATGAGTGTGCAGTCACCACTTGAAGAGCGCGATTTAACATCACAGGCCCGCCAGTTCCACCAGCACCATCAGCTCCATCAAAAAGCCAGTACAATATCTTGGAACACCTTGGGAACATGCCAGCCCAAATCTCCATTTTAGACCTTCTCCGCACTAGTCTTGTTTACAAAAGCATCCTTGACAATGCTCTCATAGAATCCCGTGTCCCTTCAGATATCAACACTATTGATTTTCATAATCTTGTTGGACACCTTTCATCCTCATGTGCCTTATCTTTCGAACCCACTGACATACCCGTAGTCGAGCCAGATCATACCCTTCTGCTTCGCATAGCCATCATGGTATCCAATTTTTCCGTGAAAAGAGTAATGATAGATAATGGATCAGCCTTGAATATTTGCACCCTAAAATTCATAAAACAAGCTGGGTATACTAAGGCAAATATCATTAGTGAGGTTATCACCATCAAAGCTTATCACAACTTGGAAAGAACCACAAAAGGAACTATTTTGCTGCCAATCAAAGTTGGGCCAGTCATCCAAGAAACACTTTGTCATGTTATTGATCTAAACCTACCATTTAACATCCTCCTCGATCGCCCATGGATTCATGCCATGAAAGATGTTCCATCCACTTACCATTAGTGCGTCAAATTTTTGCATCAAGGCACTGAGATAACCATCCATGCTGATCCAAAACCCTTTACTTACTACAATGTGGTTGAATCTTCATATGCAAATCATTGCCCTGGAATTGATATCAGCATAGCCATCGCCAGCTCATCCCACACTTATAATGACCCAAAAACCATTCTCGCCTCCACCCTGTCTATCGTGAAGATCAATAACAAAGGTTGTGCAGAGTATAGTCTGTCAAATGCATTTGCTATCGGGGCACTCCCACTTGATCCACATGCCCATGGATGACCAACATATCAAAAAGCTAAGGAGATTCCACCTCCTTGATACAAATAGTTTGGCCCAACAACCTTTGTATACTCGAAAATCCCTCTTCATGAGGAGCTCACTCCAGATATTAACAATTGGTTACATAAGGATGCACCTCAAAGAAATCAAGCACGCCTTGATCACTTTAGCTATAAGTATACCCAAGAACATAAGCTTATCACTAACAAATGGAACTATCAAGGTGGTCGTCTAGTACCAGAAGAAAGAAGCACACAGTGCCCCATCGATGCACACAAGTGGGAATCGAAGTCAGGTCTTGGCTTTGGCATACCCAGAACTGGGGGCACCAATACGGACGGTCACACTTTTTTGAACATTCACTACGACCTTGTCAAAATAGAAGACATTCCTGAGGAATTTGAAAAGAGAGCCTACGACGATATCCTAGACCAAATTTCCCTCGGAGACTCTGTTCTCCAAGAACTATCCATCCACCTCATTGATCTACCACTTGCCCATCCACAACTCATAGATTGGGACCAACCAAGCATCATACACATTGATGAGTTCACATCAAAGGAAGCTCTTCTGAGATTCATGGGAGCTGAAACACCTCATAAGAAAACAAAGCTAGATTCTGCCTATAATATCTATAAGTTAGATCCCAAGGGGTATTTTGGAGACAACCTAGTCCCGATACACCCAAAACTGGAACTAAGGTGAATTCGGGACTAGCTAAGGCAGAAAAGAGAACTCCTTAGCAAGAAAATCCAAAGCCACAAATAGAACATTAGGATTTAGCATTGCCTCCTCAAGATAATAAACTAGAGGTGTCTTCTATTCTAATTGAGGATACTAGAGAAGTCAACATTGGTTCTTCAGAGATCCCGAGACTTGTTCATATTGCTGCATCCCTATCACAAGACCAAACTAACCTCCTCTTTGAGGTCTTAAGAGAAAACATTGGCCGATTTGCATGGTCATATCAGGACATGCTAGGACTTGATCCAAAGCTTGTAGTTCATCATCTTGCAGTCGATCCAAAGATCAAGCCTGTCAGACAAAAGCTTAGAAAAATGCACCCCAAGGTGGCATTACTAGTCAAAGCTGAATTAGAAAGAATGTTAGCTGCTAAGGTTATCCGACCTATCGACTACTCAGAGTGGATCTCCAACATGGTCCCTATCACTAAACCTTTCGGTGACATTAGAATCTGCACTGATTTCAGAGATCTTAACAAAGATTGTCCAAAAGATGATTTTCCCTTGCCCAACATAGATATGATTGTAGATCTTATAGCTGGACATGAAATTTTGGCCCTCATGGATGGATTTTTTGGGTATAATCAAATCAAGATTGCAGAAGAGGATCAACATAAGACAACATTCACTACCCCTTGGGGAACCTTTTGCTACAACATGATTCCTTTTGGCTTCAAGAATGCTAGGGCTACCTATCAAAGAGCTATGAAAACCATTTTTCATGATCTCATTCATAGTATTTTGGAGGATTATTTGGATGATATCTTGGTTAAATCTCACATCTTCATGGATCATCTTGCTGACCTGGAGAAAGTCTTTGATAGGTTAGGCAAATATCATCTCATGCTAAATCCCAAGAAGTGTGTCTTTGGGTCACATCTGGAAAGCTTCTAGGCTTTATAGTTTCTAAACGAGGTATAGAGATTGACCCCAAGAAGGTCAAGGCTATCTTAGACATGGCTCCTTCCCAGACACTGCGACAGCTTCACTCTCTTCAGGGAAAACTTCAATCAGTCTAGTGCTTCATCTCCCAACTTACAGATAAGTGTACACCATTTTCACATTTACTGAAGAAGGATGAGAAATTCAAGTGGGATCCTTTATTTCAATGCAGCTTCGATCAGCTCAAGAAGTATCTCACCAATCCCCCTATCTTGGTTCCACCAGTTGCTGGCTGTCCCCTGATTTTGTACATATCAGCAACACCTACTACTCTAGGGGCACTTCTAGCATAGCTTGATGACTATGGCAGAGAAAGAGCCATCTACTACATTAGTAGAACCCTAGTTGGTTATGAGCTCAATTATACTCCTATGGAAAAAGCTTGTTTGGCAGTTGTTTTCTCAACTCAAAAGCTTTGCCACTACATGTTAAGTCATACCATCCAACTAGTCTCCAAGATCGACCCTCTCAAGTATATCCTCTCCAGAACATCACTTATAGGCTGTTTGGCCAAATGGGTTATGCTCCTTAGTGAATTTGACATCCAGTATGTGGATAGAAAGGTAATCAAAGGGCAAGCTATAGTAGATCACCTAGCTGATGCACCTCTAATAGATGCATATCCTTTGATCACAGAATTTCTAGATGAGCATATCTATCTAATTGAAGAACAACCCCCATGCAAACTTTATTTTGATGGCTCACACACATCTCATGGATCAGGGGCAGGAATATTGTTGGTCACACCTCAAGGAGATTACATTCCAAAAGCCTTCAAGCTACAATTCCCTAGCACCAACAATATAGCTGAATATGAGGCTCTCATAGTAGGATTAAAGATAGCTGCAAAATGGAACATCACTGAGTTACAAATCTTTGGCAATTCTTAGCTCATCATCAAGCAAGCCCTAAATTAATATCAAACGAAAGATGAAAAGCTATTAAACTACAAAGATCTAGTTGATTAGCTAACCCAACATTTCACAAAGCTTCAGTTTACACAAGTGCCTCGAATGCAGAACAAAGCAGCAGATGCTATGGCTACTATAGGCTCTCTCTTGGAAATTCCCCAAGAAGCTACACAATATGAGTTTTTAGTCGAGTAGCTCCTCACACTCGCTTATGCGAATGAGGATTCAAATCGTGTTTGTATCTTGGTTGGTCCTCAATCCCCTTGGTACTATGAGATTCATGCTTACCTTAACGATGGTATCATATCCCCTCACCTCATGTGTACCCAATGCCAAAACCTCATCCGAAAATCATCCCGCTATGTTATCATAGCCAATACCCTATATTGTCGAGGTTATCACAATACTCTCTCTCAATGTGTAGACCAAAATGAGGCCGCGATGGTGTTAAAAGAAGAACACTCCAGACTTTGCGATGCCCACACGAGTGGTATTGTCCTAGCATGAAAAATCCTTAGAGTAGGCTACTATTGGCCTACCATTGAAGAAGACTCCTGTGACTTTGTCAGAAAGTGTCTCCCATGTCAGCAGCATGCAAATCTCATGCACGCTCCAACACAGGATCTCCAGCCTATTGCACCACCTTGGCCTTTCGCTTGTTGGGGCCTTGATCTAGTTGGAACTATCAAAACTCTCTCATCTGATGGACATAAATGGATAATAACAGCTATAGACTATTTCACTAAGTGGGTGGAAGTAGTCCCCCTAGTCTCAGCTACAGGAGTTCAGGTCTCCAAGTTCATCTTGTACCACATTGTTTGTCGCTTCGGCATCCCATCCACAATCTTCACCGGCCATGGAGGTAAATTTGAAAATCTCAACATGGAAGAATTATGCACTTCCCTCTGCATCCATCACCACTTTTCTAGCCCATATTTCCCACAAGGTAATGGCTAGATAGAGGAAACTAACAAAACCCTCCTCAAAATCCTAAAGAAAGTTGTCAATGATTTCGGCCGTGATTGGCACCTACAAATAAATCCAACCCTATGGGTCTATTGAACTTCCTTTCATACATCCCCTGGAACAAATCCATACTCCCTAGTTTATGGTGCCAAAGCAGTACTACCTATAGAGGTTGAACTTCCCTCCTTGCACATATCTTTGTAGGGGCAAATATCAGATGAAGAATACAAAGTAGCTCGACTCACCCAGCTAGATCTCTTAGACGAGAAGTGAGAACAAGCCTATGATCATCTCACAGTCTATCAAACTCATCTCAAAAGGAATTTCAACAAGAAGGTGCTTCCACGACACTTTTAGCCGGGTGACATGGTCCTCAAAGAAAATATGAAAGTCCAAGCTGATCAAGAAAAGAAAGGCAAGTTTGAACCTACCTGGCTTGGTCCTTATGTTGTCACTGCATCCTTTGGCTCCGGAGCCTATTAGCTATCTACACTAGAAGGAGAACTCTTGAATGATCCTACTAATATCATTCATCTCAAGAAGTTCTATGCTTGAAGATCCTTGGTATACCTAGCTTTTGAAAAATACAAAAAAATAGTAAAGAGAAATAAGTGTCCAATGGTGAAAACTTGGCAATTCAAGCACCTTGGATAGGTACCTTGGTGAAAACCTAGTAATTCAGGTGCCTTGTGTACTAAAGAGTAATCCATTATCTATCACTATCCTATGCCTCATCCATCACTTCACCATCCCATAGAATACCTGCTTGTTCCCTTGGTGTTCCAACCAAATATCCAAAATTTAATGAAGCTTGTAAATACCTCTTGTATAGCTTGTACATCTTGTACCTCAATTTTTAAATCTTGTACCCTAGCTTATAAATCTTGTATCATCCCTTGTATCATAGCATGTATATCCAAATCTTGTCCAAAGCTTGTACCATATTCTAGCTTGTAAATAATCTTGTATCCTAGCTTGTATCCTATCACATGCACACAAAGAATCCCATTTTCCTTAAGCTTTTCCAAACCATCTACCTATCAACCTATCAGCTATTGCAAACATCTCACCCTTCACGAACATTTCCATCTCACAAAAAACCAAAACTTGAAAAATAACTTGTACATTTGTAACATATATTGGTCCGTCAGCTTGTATATCCTCTTTAGCTTAGTATCATTGTATCTATCCAGCTTTCGTGTCAATTCCTCCTTGATCAACATCTTGCACACATCGCACAACCCTTGGTTAGTTATTCCAATGCATCCTTTAGCTAGATCTCCTATCACCAAAGCGTTATCCTTCTTAGTTCAGCTTGCCAAATGCATCACTCATCCAAATCCATCAACTTAGGTGCTCTCCGATAGATCCTTGCAGGATATAGCTTTTCTCATGTCTGATCTTGGTCTGTTAGTACCTTGTCCTACCCATCTCATTGGCAAACAGTTCTCTTTTGGATTTTCATTTTCTTTTGATTTGGAATCTTCCCTTTTGGGTCTTGAAGTATCTTTTCCAAGCAATCTTTTTGTTCCCTCCTCAAGGTTGCCACGATCTTCCATATCATGGTATGCTGCGAATGGGGCAATCTGAGCGTAAGGTCTTGATCAGGTCTTTTGCTTTTTTTCTTTTCTACTTGAGGATTACCCAGTATCATTTCCACTTTGATTCTTTTGAGATTCATGTGTGATGCTGGGGCAATCCTTGCGTGTTTGTTTTGAGTCAGTTCGTCAGTCCTCTGGACAATTGATGAAAAGACCTTGATGTTCTTTGTAACCTTGGCAATTACCCAACAGTCCGTGGTACTTCTCTTTGAAGTATCCCCCTACTCAAAAAGCTTCAATGGATTCCCTTCATGTCCATTATCCCCTATCCATATCCAACATCTATCTCTCCTACCCTAGCTTATGCATCAGTATCTCTTTCAATCAATCATCACTCTTATCTTTAGGGATCCACAATCCTAGTCTTAGGGATCTACCAATCCAATCAATCTACCTAGCCTCATCTTTCAAGATCCATAATCCTAGTACTAGGGATCTCCAAAACCCATCTTTCGCCAATCTGACTCTTTGAAATCCTATTGCATCAGCTTTATAATCTCCTTATCCATCTCCTCTTGGATTCCTTTTTATAGCACTCCACTCCTTCATCCTCCATCTTCCCTAAAGTCTTAAGCTTTCTTCCCCTTGTGCATCTGATTCTCCTTTATCATTCTCCCATAGTGAGAGTTTGAGCTAATTTAGCCCCTTCTCTTTGCCAATCTGTGTCTCTTCTCGTCTCGATTTTTGGTACTTTTCAAGAAGCTGTCGAGCCTCATTTCTCTCTCTGCCGCCTTCTTGAGGGGGCATCATCTAAGTCTAGTCTCTCCTCTTCTTATTCGAGACTAGGGCAACCTTGTTGCTAAAACATCTTCCTCGTGTCGTCTTCATTCGAACCTCTTTGAAATAGTATTGTCTCAACACTATGTCAAAGAGGGGAAAAATGTAGACACCTAAATTTGATTACACCACTTTGGTAATCCTAGTTAGTTATCTCTAAAGGCATCATTAATTAAAACTCCTATTTAATTAATCCTTTGCCATCCCCTAGCTGATTAATTTAATTAATCATCTATAGTCCTAATTGATAAATCAAATAACCTATTATTTATCAATTAAATCCTATTCTTCTATCTAAATTCCAAAATCCCAAATTTATTAAAATCACTTTTGATAAATAAAACCCTCAAATCTAAAAGCCCCTAACTTATCTCTAAACCCCCTTTTTAGCCTAATCCACCCCATCCACCCATACTAACCAAGCTTAGCCACTAACTCACCCACCCTCATGAATGCCATCCACTTGCATATCTCTAACATCTCTAATCTAATCCTAAATCACCTCTAATCCCCCCCCCCCCAACCTTGTCACATTCCCTAAGTAAGCTTAAGACTTTCCTAAGCCAAGCAAAGTCAACAATCTCAACTCCCTCCAAAATATCCCAACCACTAAGCTTTGAATGCTCTTACAAAGGCCATAAAGACTCTTACAAGCCCATTAATTGCTCTTACAAACTATTTATGAAGGGTCTTTATGAAGATATTATCCCTTGAGCCTCCTTTGTTGACTCATCCTTGCCCTTTCCTCCATCCACTCACCCTATGACATGTGTCACTCCTTGATTGGTGCTAGACAATCACAATCCATGTGCTCCCCTTTGAGTGCATCCTAGACCTCCTTAAGCTTTCATCTCTTCTTGCATCTTAACCCTCCATCCCTCAAGCCCTTAGCCTATAAATTGAATCCCCTCCCAAGCCATTTCATCACAACCTTTGAGCTAAAGTTATAATGCCCTTTTGAGAAGCTAAATCCATGCTTTTACATACATCCACACCAATTTCCCATCTTCCATCTCCATTAAAGCATAGTTTGAGAACCTTGAGCACACATCCCAAATCCTATTAAATAGACTCATCCCTAAATCAAGTGACTATCCTCATTGGGAGAACCATTCCATGGTTCATATTCTCATTTGAGGGTTTCACTTTGTCTATCTCATATGTTATGGTTCTTATGCTAGTTAATGCTTTTGTTTTTGAATAGATTAGTATTACTTGCTAACATATTTCTCATATATAGTGATAGTAGTAATGTGTCTTCTATGATTGAGAGCATCTACTACCCTAGTATTGTCTTTTCCCTTAATGTATTCAATTCCAAAAATTATACTCACTAAGGAACTCTGACCATCTTCTATGCCTGCCATTAAGATTGAGTTGAGTGAAGATATATCTCAGACCCATGTGATCAGTCTTAAGTTCAAATGGATTTCCCAACAATAATGTCGATACATCTGCAAAGCATGTACTATCACAGCCAAGTCAAAGTCATGCAGAGCATGATTCACCTCATGTTGTTTGAGCTTTCTAAACTCATAGGCTACAACCTTTCCATCTTGCATCAATATGCCACCAAGCTCATCCCTTGAAGCATCCATTGTGAATACAAAGTGCCCATTTGGATCTAGTATAACCAAGGTAGGAGTGGAAGTAAGTATTTTCTTTAATAGTTGAAAAGCCTTCTCACATGCTTCAGTCCACTCAAATCTCTTTCCTTTCTATTGGAGGGAAGTAATAGGTGCTACAATACTTGAGAATCCCTCCATGAATTTCCTATAATACCTAGCAAGGCCAATAAAAATTTGAACTTCACTCAAGTTTGGCAGAGTTGGGCATTGAATATTGGCTTTTATCTTTGTAGCCTAGTTCACTATTATACCATCCACTAATAGAATGTGTCCCATAAATGTATCTCTTTCTAATAGAATGTACACTAAGAGAGCTTCCCATATAGTTTTCTCTCTCTCTCTCTCTCTCTCTCTCAGGTGCTGCAAAACTATGTGCAAATTCTCTTTATGCTCCTCTAAATTCTTTGAGTGTATCAAAATATCATCAATAAATATCTTGAAAAACTTCTCAAGATAGTCTTTGATGATGTTGTTCATCAAGTTCATGAAAGTGCTAGGAGCGTTTGTCATTCCAAAAGGTAAGACTAAAAATTTATAATGCCCATTCCTTATCCAGAATAATGTTTTAGACCTATGTACTCATGCTTAATCCAATGTTGGTGATATCTAGATCTTAAGTCAATTTTGGAGAATATGGTTGCTCCCTTAATTTGATTAAATAATTCATCAATTCACATTAGAGGATGTTGATTCTTAATGTTCACCATGTTTAGCACATGATAATTCATGCACAATCTTAAGGTACCATCCTTCTTCTCTATGAAAATTATAGGAGCTCCCATGGTGATACACTAGGGAGGATAAAACCCTTGTGTAGAAGTTCTTTTAGCTTTGTTCAATTAATACATTTCTATGGAGGTCATGCGATAAGGAACCTTTGATTGAGGTTTTGCTCCTGGCACAATATCAATTGAAAAATCCAACTCTCTTAGGAGGTACTTCATGTAAATCATCTAGAAATACATCTCTGAATTTCTACAAAATGAAATAATCCTCTAGATGAGGTGGTATTTCTTCCATGTCCTTGACAGGTGCCACATATAACTGGCATCCTTTTTGCCTTTCCTTCTTCAATTGCACAATAGAGATTTGTCTTAGTTCAAGTGATTGTTTGACACCAGTTAGGACCATTGAGTGACTTGAATCAGCAAGGCATTTAATTACCTTGTCTTGATAGTTAACTAAGGCCTTATATTCACTTAGCCAATTGATGCCTAGAATGGCATCATATGAGCCCAAAGGAGCTACATATAGGTTGACCTCTATTGGGAAGATAGGGAGTTCCAACTCACTACATAATAAGAATTTCTCTACTCTATTCTAAGTCTTGTCACCATATTCTATAGTCCAAAGTTCAGCCATATAGCCATCCATAACAAATATTCTAGCTAGTATCTGAGGGTCTACAAAGCATTTAGTAGCACCAATATCCACTAGAATTAAAATAGGGTAAAAAAAAAGTGTACCAGTCATCTATATAGGAGTGGCTTGATAATCTTCCTTCTTGTAATCAACTACAACTTGAATATGATGTTGAGGTGGAAAATATCTTCTATCAGATTGGTGAGGGCATTTAGCAACAAAATGGTTACCACTGCATAGAAAACATCCCATTCTTAGTCCTCTCCTATCACCATTCCTGTTGTTTTCATTTCTATTGTTTCCCTTCCTTCCATTTCCATTCATGTTGTTCTTGTTGTTTTGGTTCTTGTTTTTGTTCCACTTATCATGTTATTCTTATTCCTATCAGAATATTTTGGCCCTTTCCCTTTCATGTTCTTGATTTGTTGCTTCTTTCCATCCCCCTTTTGCCTATCATCCAAATACTTCTTGTCATCCTATTATTTCCCTTTGTAATTCTAGTTATGAAAGGATTTTGATGAGGATGCATCTGTCAGCTATTGTTCCTATTTAGGTGCCTTTTAGAGGAAAAAATCCACAGTTTTAGGTTCTAACATTTCAATGTGCTATAAATATCCTATTGCAAACCCATAACAAATTTTTGAGTTCTGAATAGTTCATTGTGCTAATACTAAGGAACATACTTAACCAAATGACATTAATGTAAGGAAACTTGTAAGAAATAATATAACTATTTCCACATAACCCATGATAGATCCTAAATAAATATGCAATTAAAATAACACCCACAACAAGTGCCAAACCCATCCAACTATCCATACCTCTAAAGGTATATACCAAGTGAATCTCACATCATCAACATATCCAATCTGTAACCTGCAATCACAAGCCTCAAGAGCAATACCTACCACATATATACCAAGAAGCTCCCACTACAAAAGATAATGTCAAATATATAACCAATCCACTCACAACATCTCAAAGAAGTGAATCCATGTAGTCTCAGGGAAATCCACAATACATAAACTGATATCCTGCAAGAACAACTCTCGTAACAAGTCTCCAACACTCCCAATTTTTGCACAACCAATAAAGGAAAGAGATAAAAGAATAACCATGTCATCTCTCACATGACATATATGAGCACAAACTGGTGATCACAATCTCTAACCAATCTCAAATCCAATTTAAGTAAAACATAACATCTAGGAAGATAGCCAAGACCAGAAAAACCATGCAAATCATAACCTATATCATGTCTTTCTACACAAACCTCTAGATGTAAACTATGCAAGTATGATCTCCTCCATAAAACCCCAACAAGAAGCCTCAACAACACCCAAACTATATCATATAACTAATCATGGATGTAAGCCTCTCACAAGAAGATTAAACTCATAAACCATTCCTAAACCAAGGAATATGCCGAATGAAAAACCATCTCCCAAACTCAACTAGCATAACAACATATGCACATGGAGATAACCAATGCTAAACCATCTGTCAAATAAACCCTCCAGAACTAACTCATGTTCTGTAGCTCAAGATCTATATCCATGAAAGACAAGCATAAATATAATGCAATTCAGAGAAACAATGGGCTATACCTCTCAAGTAGCAAACCTCTAAGTAGACCAGGAGTGGGGAATGAGAATGCTCATCAAGATACCCAAGTCTCCAACTAAGACTCATCTAAGAACAATATCCTCTTAGGTCCATATCAGGTGACTACCCCTTGGACTTCTTGCTAAAACCATCAACTATCCCAACAAAATACTTCTCAAATCCAAGAGAAATCAGCACCACCACCATCTCTAACTATCCATGAGTACCTGTAACCAATCAATCCATGCCAAATCCAAATGCAACATATAAATACCATGAAGTATCTAGCTTATGATTAGTGTACTCAATACCAAGAAACTAAACCAAGATCAATGTCAAAGTTCTAACCATGGCCTTAGGAACATAAACATGACAACATGATCCAACCGATCTCAACCAAAGAGATAACATGCTCCATATGAACATACCATAATATGTCACAATGTGTATCAAGAGTATATCATGACATAAAAATGAAAACCATCCTCACATAAAGGATAACATGTCAAATGAAAGTATAAACCACACCTTTACCAAGAACCCCACTAGTCCTTAAGATGCAACCATCTCCTCAACCATGAAGAAAACCATCTCCACATACCATGAAGATAACCAAGAACCCCATTAGTTCTCAATATCTAACCATCTTCACACACAATGAAGATAACCAAGTGCACCATGCAAATGTCAAAGACACTTCTACAACAAAAGGATCTAAGACAAATCTCCAACATCTACAAACACTCAATAAATATATCAATACCAACAACTACCACTCAACCATAGTATTGAGTCACCCATGGCATCATAAAATCCATCTCCTACATCAAGATCATCTAGGTATGCACTCACACAACAAAAGTGTCAATATCAAGTGAAACTAAGATCTTCAATTTAAGAAAATACAAACCAAACTAGGAACTAATCCTGCACTGTCACACAATCACTGTCACAAGCTCCCACTAAATCATGTATCCAAGCTATCCATGACACATGATGAAAAACCATCCTCTAACCATGAGAATCAACCAAGGCATCAAACCATCAAAGAACTCAAAGTGCACATCATGAGCTCCTCAAAAAAAACTAAATAACCATGATTCTCAACCAAGAAGATATACTACCATTACCAAAATTAGGAATCCAAGCCAATGAACATCAAGGATGTACCTGCATATCCAATCATGTCATGCCAAAATACATGGCACCATGACCACATCCATGAACTGAGCATCTAACTCAATATGTCTAACCTATTACCATAAAATAGTCAACCACAATCCTTTTCCATGACTATACCTAGTAACAACATCTCATCCCTTCTAAATAAAGAAAAATTAGCAAATCATGTGACTTAGGGCATAGACAACCCAAATCCAGGCCACCAATCTGAATATGCATCAATAATAAAAGATCAATGGGCAAAGACAACCCATAATGAAGCCATAAATGTAACTTGTAAGTATGGTCCACTTACAACACTGCACAACTTGTAGACCCAATAGGTCATCATACATATCCAAACCAAACAATGATAACCATATCATCATGAGACCAATCTGAAATATGAACTAAGTATATAATGACATCAAATCTTAAATCTCCAAATATACAATGCCATAAACTCACAATGTTACCATTGTCAAAATATACCATAAACTGTTTAGATTAATATATCACCAAATAAATTATATTAAATTTGCACCAAATCTAAACCAATGTGTAGAGCTCTCCAAGAGCTTTCCATTGATTACTCGAAGTCCAAAATCTGACTTTGTATGCCCAAGTTATGCCCTAATCTGTGCTCCAAATAAACAACATCTAAATTTTGGGCTCTCAAAACTTGACAAAATATCAAAATCATAGAATCAAACCTATATCAAGTTATAGCACTCCAAGTTAGCTTTTCAACACCTATAAGAAGTCTGAAAACTAATATCTTGATAGAAAGTTATGCCTGTTTTACTAAGATAGTCTTTTTTACCATTTTCACTATGATTTTTCATTTTTTTGTGATGAAAATTCCAACAAGATTAATTTTAATAGCCATCATTGGCTAAAATTAAAAAATTCTTTCATTTCCTCTAAACATGGCTAAACTAGGGCATATTATTTATCAAAATTTATGGAAATGTTAACCTGGATCCAATGGTGAGGTCTGTTTTTACCCAAAAGGTCATTTCTGCAAGTTGCCCCCTAAAACCCCATTTAAATGAAACATCCAAAAAATTTCACATGCCCAAAATATTTTAACATCCCATCATAACAGCAAACCCAAAACCCTCATCTGCAATAAAAACTCTTGTATCTTACACTTTTATTTTATCCTCTCATGCATTCCCATGGATTCAATCTAGGGTTACAGTAATAAAACCATAACTTTGATACCACTCGTAAGGAAACTTGCAATAAATAATATAATCATTTCCACATAACCCATAATAAATCTAAAATAAATATGCAATTAAAATCCACATGCAAGAGAATAGACAACATACCCACAAAAATGTGACACAAGATATACCCATGAAAACCCTCACTGAGGGAAAAGCCCAACTTCCAAAAGCATCCATCACCATGTATTATTCAACAAAAACACCATTGCAATATAATGATGGAAGCCTTCAAAGCCATAGCCATAGCCTAGGAATCCATGTGTACAAGCATGAGTCCACACATCCCATGCCATGCTTCCAACCTTCACAAATGCTCCCTTGGCTACCTTGTCAAGCCTTGTCCCACTCGACTCTTTTATTTTTCTTCTCCTTGTCACTACCAACAACTACCCTTGTCGCTGCTTATATAGTAGCAAGTCCCACAAAACCACCAAGTGGTATTACATAAACCATGTGTTAAAACTATGTGCTACCTAACCCATTGACCTCACATTTAATATTGGGCATCTAATTTCTTTCCCCAATATTAAATAATTACATCAGATATTATCACAATGTTACAATACAACTCATCAAGTATATCCCATGGGAATCTTTCCATGTTGCACGTCCATCTAGGTACAACATTACATCATAAAATAAAATAATAAAATATAACAATATTATGCAATGTGTGTAACACCCATTATCTCAACAATTAACATTCATGGTATTATGTGAGTGTCACGTTTCCATGTACAAGCTTATAAAAATCTAATGATGTCTTGTCATAGAACAACTAAGGTAACCACCTCTTTCAAAATAATTGTAAGAATTCCTCCCAAGTTACCTCACCATGATGAAGTTTCTTTTTGGCCATCACATTTTCCCACCATGTAGATGATTCACCCATCAATTGAAATGTGGCCCACACTTCCCAAAATTTTCTAGTATAATTATGAATAATAGAATACTTTTTCATACTAGTAATCCATTCTTCTGCATCCTCCCCAGAAGCTCTTCCATGAAATGTAGGTGAGGTAACCTTCTTGAGATCTTTACTCAAGTCAACCACAACCTGAATCTTGTCAGTTTTATTTGTAGTAATTTTATGGTTAGCTTCCATCTTATGCTCTTCCTTTGACCTCCTAAGTACCTCAACAAACTGACCATCCTCACCTTTCTTCCTCTATTCCTCCTCCTATTGATCTCATTTTGGTTTTGACATATGAGTGACAATATACTTAAGTTATTAAATAACAATGCTTAGTACATGCTGAACAAGTAGTGTATGCCAAGCATAAGATGTCAGATAATGCATGCCAAGAAAAAACTTATAGTATGTGTCAAGCACCAATACGTGCTAAGTAGATAGTTAGTGCCAAGTCACTCTAGTGATGAGAAAGATAATACATGCCAAATGATTTAGATTTTGAGTGGACAATGGATGCCAAGTCATTTAGAGGTCGTGTTACAAAATTGAAGATATAGTGGATGCCAAGTATCAGAGGCTTCAAGTGCCAAGTAAACAATTTTGGACATAGTTGTTTGTAATAACACAAACTCCTATGTAAATTATTTTTGTGCTGAATTAAGGATTTTTGTATGACTCTAGAAGATAAGATCAAATCTACACTAAGAATCCCTATGCAGATCATGCAAACAGTCAGATAAAGGGATGAATTAAGTGGAAAAATGGGTGAATCAATGTCATTGACTGCTACCTAACCTTAGGTCACCTAAGTATTTTTAAAGAAGGATAAAAGAGTAAGTGTATGAAGGGAGAGGTTTGCATGCACATAGATAGCATTCATGGTGACTAAGGAGATGTGAAAGGATTGAATTGAAGAATCATTTAGAAAGAATAAAGAAAAAGAGAGAGAGGATAGAATGATACATTTAATCAAGGGCATCATGTATACATCAAGAACGAGAAGATATGATATCTAGCAAAGCCGTGCTAATTGAAGGATCATTGCTAAAACATTCTAACAAGTAAATCAGTCAAAATATCTTAACTAAGTATTCCTAACAGGCTTTTGTAAATCTTTTAATAGGGCACTTACTTTATTTTGAGTTCAAGTCCTTTAACTGGCCACACTTTTAGTAGGGTGTTGAAATCCTTTAATAGGGTGAGACCTATTTGTAAGCATTTAATAGGGCATACCTTTCATAGGGTAGATCATAGTTTATGATCAAACTTATTGTAACCTTAATTGGCTACACTTTACAACTACAGTAGTGAATATTTGTGGGTGTCATCCCCACCCTTGTTTTACCTTCTCATTGGATGGTTTTTGGGTAATCAACTATCTTATGTCATATGTGTTAATTCTTTTCATGCTATGGATAAATGTCTTTAGTTTGGTATTTCAGTTTACATGAAAATTGTGAGATGGACGTGTGGTGAATGTTATAATGGTTAGAGTTTTGAAGTACTAATTCACCCCACCTCTCAGAGTTAACTTTCCCTATTGTTATTTTGAACAATTGGTATCAAAGCCTTGTTCTCTGGAAAGGAAAGCTTTTCAACTTTGAGAAAATATCTTGAAGATAGAAGTCTACAAGTTGGGAAAGACCATTGAGAACTAGAAGATTGAAATCCAACTTTCCCTACACCAACTCAATGAAGCAAGAGATGAGTTGAAGCACTCATTAAAGATAAGGAAAGAGATAGATATTGAGGAAAATGACACACATTACCAAGAGGAAGACAACACTAAATTTCTTGCAGATGGAAACTCAAGTGAATTTGATGTAGCAATTGTAGATTTGATGGAAAATAATGGTGCCCTAACTGAGGAGGTCATAAATATTAAGTTAGAACAAGAATTCCAATCAATATTTCTATGTGAGGTGACCAAGTTGAAAAAGAAAGCTAAGGAAGACAAAGTAATGATTGAATATGATAAAAGGACACTAACCAATAGACTAGAAGAAAAGACATCAGAGACAAAGGATTACTAATATATAACTAGAAATAATGAATCAAGTGATGATTTCCAATCATGAATTGAATGGTAAGGACATTGAGATCACAACTCTAAATTTACATAATGAATAGTTGAGGAATGATAAAAGAAGAGAAAAATAATTTGTTGAAAGTTTCAATAAACCTAGTGAAGCCATCAAATACTTTGAGAAATTGATGAGATCTCTTAGATCTAACAATGATACTACTGGGTTGGGATACACCATTACTAAGGAAGAAGAATCATCTAAAAGTGGTGAACAAATAAACAAAAAAAGTAAGAACTAAAAACCTACTTGTCATAATTGGGGAAAGTTAGGTCATACAAAAAATGTTTGTAGGAGCAAAAATACAAATCAAAACCCCAAGTAGAAATTCATGGGTTACTTTCATAAGTGCAATAAGCAAGGACATTAGACACATGAATGCAAGACCAAGACTACAAGCATAAAAATATATTTGAAGGATATTTCCATAATTGTTAGAACTATGGAAATAAAGAATATGAATGCAAATCTAATACCAAGTGGACATCAAATAAGGAAACAAAGGAACCAAAAAATTGAAAATCCTACAATTGAGATTACAATAGAAGGTATAATTGTCACTATTGTCAAGAGTATGGACATGTTGCTAATAATTTCATTAGAACACATTTCAAAAGTGATTACATGAGTAAATGGTTAAGTCAAACTACATGCTTTAGTCATTTGAAGATTGTTCACATTAGCAGAAACTATTCAACAAGGTCAAAAGCACCAAGTAGTGAATTCAATAAAGGCAAAGAGAAGGTTGATGGTTAGAAAGTCAAAGTAAAGATGAACAAGACATGAAACAAAAAAGGAGGATTGCAACACATCAAGTTCATATGAGGTCACTTCATCCAATGGATTAAGTGATCACATCACCCCCAACTAGGCAATCAAAAGGTATGTGGGGCCAATATTTCAATGATATATTCTACACTAGTTCCAGGAATCTAAGTTCTAAAAATATCATAGTATGCATGAATTAAGATGAAATTTATTGGTTATAACCTAGAAGAAATCTATAAATTTTGTTAGTTTTCATGTTGGTGCCAAGCATGAAAAGTTTCACAATTGTTGCCTAGTGAAAATAAAATTTTAGTTGATGCTGAGCTATTAAGGGTGATATTATTTGCCGAGATTGCTGTGGTTTTTGAGCATAGTAGCAATTATGTGTAAGCCAAGTAAGTTGAAATTTCTACATGAGCTGATCTTATAGCTATAGAAGCACTAAGAATTTATTACCAACTTTTAAGGGTTATATAGTTGATTTTGACTCATTTGCATTCATTCAAGATCAAAGAGAGCATGAAGAGCATAAGGAAAACTAAGTAGAAAGATTCAAGCATTTGTGAACTAGATTCAGTTGCTACTCATCACCAATCATCAGATTCAAAAGGTATTTATCATGTATCAAGCTATGGTTACTAACCCTTGTTATTTAAAATTGCATCTATCTCTTCTGCTATTGATAGGAAGGAAGGAAAAGAGGTTTTAAATGTTAAATTAATCAGTAATGAGGTTAGACAACCACACTTCTAAGCCATTCTTGAGATATCATACAAGGGAGATCCTTCTGGTGTGTTATCGATGATACCACCACAAGTTTTGATGATATAATATGTTAAATGTTGTTACACCTATAAGATGGGAAGTATTAGAGACATGGAAATTAGAGATTTGTATGGAAAACTATGTAGATTGAGTTTTGAAGGAGGAAAAAAAAAATCGTAGAGAGAAAAGGGTTAACCCATGTCCTAGATTCTATATGGTTTGAAATGGCCCTATCAGCATCACAAAATGGATCATCCAACAAGTGTTAGGTTATCCTACCCTTGACATACCTAGGACCATGTGTAGTGATGCTAAGGGGATAATTGAGAAGAATAGAAAGGCTATATGGAATAAAAGAGGAATGACCATAGACACAATTTCAGATCCCCTAATTACATATGTAGTTAGAGTTATTGCTCACAAGTTCTTTCAATCTAGAAGATTAAACATCATATCATGCATGGCTATTGATTTAGGATATAAGATAGTGAAGAAGGACCATAATTATGACCTTGCTGAGTTACAACTCTAGCAATTATTAGAAAACTTGGGGGCCATATGAAAAAGAAAGAGTGCATAGCATAAATTTGGTTCATTACTTGTTTGCATATTTTTCTATCTGTGTAACATATTTCCCACATTTGGTAAGGTGGTGTGGAAAGAAAATGAGCTAGTAGCAGTGTAGATTTTAGAGGTGATAAAACAACTTGGAGAAAATTTTGAAATAGTTATGACTAGATACTTTGAAGATTTCAAGAAGTCTATGAAGCAAAGACTAAGGATTCCAATGTCACTAGTAGAGAAACATTATAATGATGTTTTCTTCTTAGTTGATGTTGATCATACATATTTTCAAGCAACTATTCCAAGGGGTAGATGACTCAGGCCATTTCCATATGAAATGAATGTGGATGAGGCATCAATAGCCATCACAACTCTATTGGCAAAGGACATAGACAAGAGTGCCACCCCATTTGGCAATTATGAGGAAGCCAAGTCAAAGATCACAATAAACTTGAAAACTGCTTCTATGATAAGAAAGAAAAATAAAATAGTCAAGAAGGTAAAAGAGAGATTTGGGGAAGGGGGAGAAGAGGAAGAAAAAGAAGATGAAGATGAAGAAGAGGAAGAACAAGATCAAGCCCCATTGGTGCTCACTCAAGGCTAAGGAGAAGATCAAGAAGAGAATGTTGAAGGTTTTAAGGGAGAAGAAGCCAAGGAAGCACCTAAGCTAGCTGAAAAGAAGAAAATAAAAGAAAAGGAGACTATAATTGAAAAAAGAAAAAAAAGTTGTGAAGCCAACATGACAAAAGCTAGTAGTACCTATTACTAGGTCTAGAATAAGGGTAACTACTAAATAAATCAAGACAACTAAAAAACTCAAACGTAAAAGAACTATTGCTATTGCAGAGCAGAGTCAACAAGATAAACCAAAGAGAAGAAAGTATGTAGCTTCTTTTGAGTCAGATAAGGAGAGGACAAAATCAGATGAAAATAGTCAATTCCAAGTGGTAAGCCATAATACCTCTTTTGATTTAGATAACTTGTGTGACAATATTAGGAATAATATATATTTATTAGGGTTCACACATGTTGAGTTTGATAAACTTGAAAAGTTGGACATGAATAAGGTGAAAGAGTCTGTATATAAGATGATGGCCACATTTAAGAACACTCCTATTGAGATTTTTGATTCATTACCCAAAAGTCTATATGACATAGTTGAGAAGAGGTGGCAATATAGTTTAAAAATTGAAAGACATATAAGGGAGACTACTCTAACTAGAGTAATTCTAGATCTGGATAAGTTGATAATGACTAAGGCCACAAACAAATGCAAGGGGAGATTTTCTCCTAAATATAGAGCCTTTAATATTTTTTAGAATAACATTGAAGAGGTTATCAAATAGAGCACCCAGATATGGAAACTCATCTATGGGTTGACAATAGAAAAGACAAGTAAACAAGCACCTGAGGAGGTTGGTGAAGAAAATGATGATCAAGAGGTAGTAGAGATTGCTAAGGATGTATTTGTCAAGGATGGAAATGAGGGAGGCACATAAAAGGAAGTAGATGAAGAGGCTACAACTAAAGAAGAACAACATCAAGATCAGAATGTACTTGTGGTACATATGCCAAGTGCTAGTCCCCCTCATGTGGACCAAGCAAGTCAATAGGTTACAATAAAGATAAAGGATGTTTTTGATAAAACAATGTAGAACTTCAATCCTTTGATAGAAGATGATTTGAAAAGGATATTATAGGATTCTACTTTAGCTGAAAAATTATGCACTAATCCTATATTAGTAAGCACAATTGAGATTGACAAAGCATCAACAGGGGAAAAGAAAACTAACACATTTAGTGTGCCCCATACATCTATAGAGACAAAATGTAGAGAAGGACTATATGGTATCACCATTGACACACATGTTTCAATGCCCACTATGGTATGTCAAGTGCAGGACTCAGTAACATTAGATGTCAGCACATTGGTGTTGAATGCTTCAATGCAAGTAGTTTTGATAGTTGATCAGGATGGGACACGAGTTCATATAGGTTAGGAAGTTAGTCCTGCACCTATCTCACATGTACAAGGTGAAGAAGAAAACACAAAAAAGGAAGTTAAAAGGACTGAAGAGTTAGTTTTGACTACAAAATTGAAGGAATAGATACGAATTTAGACATTGGTTAGCCTACCAATCTCCGTATCTCCTATTCCTAGTTAAACTCTTGAAAGACCGAGTGTAGATGCTACACCATTACAATAACCAAGGCATAGTCCTAATACACATAAGGGTATGTGCAGGATCATGGTGTGCCAAAAAGTGGCAATGGGAAAAAAATAGAGTTTGAAGACGTCTAAAAGTGCTTCAAAATCCACTCTGACGTTTTTTCACCTATCTAGGTACCAAACTTTGAAACTAAGGCCCAAGGCTTATCAGATATTCGATTTGATATCGGATATCAAATATTATCAGATATCCGATAAAAAAAAATTACTATAACATAATATTATTATAATAATATAATAATTATAATTATACTATAATATAATAATAATAATAATATTATATAATATAATATTAAATTAATATAATGATAATAATTATACTATAATATAATAATAATATTATATTATAATAGTATAATATATTATAAATTATAATAATATTATATAAAATAAAATAAAATAAAATATCATATAATATAATATAATATATATAAAATATCATATAATATAATAATAAAAAAGTAATATATTATAATACAATACATAATATATCTAGCATTATATTATAACTAGTAGTATATTTCAAAATTGGATATCTGATACCTGTGACTCAATAAAAATAAAAATGACAGACCCATGGGCTTATATTTGGCTTATTTTGACACCAGTATTTGAGGGCAAGGATCGGATATTGGATTTTAAATCGGATATCAGATATAAAGGTTTTTTTAAAAATAAATAAATAAATCATTTTTAACATAAATTCAATAGATTTTATCATGATTTTGTTAGTTTTAGTTGAATCTTGGGTTCTTTTGAAAAAAATTGTTAAAATTAAGGTTTTTAAAAATATATATTACATTTTGCAATTCAATAAGAATGGCTGATCAAAATGATGACACTGAGGTAGGGAATAATATTCCTCATAACCCCCCACCAAATGATCTATTGCCCCCACAAAACCATCCACCAAATGATCCTCTACCCCCTCAAAACCCTCCTCGAATAAAGGATTTGATAAATAAAAATCTCACCGAATTGAGGGGTTTGCAAAGAACATATAATAATGTACCTGCATTGGCTCCTATGTTATCCACATTAAACACCATAGTGGAAAACATTTAAACCCTTACAAACCAACAAAATGTCGCTCTTTGTTGGCATGATGAAATGTACGAGATGTTTGATGATGGTTTGGACTATGATGAGGTTGTGGCCCTCAATATAACCAAAGAGGATTTGGCTGGCCTTTTTGTGAACCCAAAAACGGGTGTATCAATCGACCCAAAAAAATTCAAACTATCAATTAAATGGTGCACAAATGATGTCATACATGCAAACTTTTGGGATCGTTGATGGATGGTTTTTGATATCCCTCCACTTAGCAATTTAGATGTGCCATTTTATTTCCTTAGAAAATTATATGCAAAATTTGTGTTGAAACTTAAAGTGAACTATTGGAGCATGAAGCCCAACATGGGTGTAGGACTAGGAGGTCCTTAGGATAGACCTTGTTCCCAGTGGAAGAAAGCTGGCAGCTTTGTCCCCCCCATTGATATATCCCCCCCTCCTCGAGTACAAAATCGTGATATTATGGCAGAGGCTAGTTCTCAGACCATCAGAGCCATTCATAGGCTGAGTAGCCTAATGATATCTCAGGCTAGGTCAGTCCTGCCTCCTCATGTTGATGACGCTAGGGCCAATTCATCATTGGCTGGCTCATCAGACATTTGTGTGCCTCACACTTGCATTACATGCAAGAATATTTTCCTGGGTCCCATAGGTGATCTTCTTGAGTATCATTTTGTATTAGACAAGGATATACCCGACACACGAGCAGAGGCTATAGACCCTGATGCAAGAGAGGAGGGGAATGCAGAGGCATGGACTCCTTCAGTATCAGTATGTGTATACATTTTTTTGTTATGACATATGTGATTTAAAGTTAATTTTTATAATAGAGTAATTTTATTTTTTAAGCCATACTAACTTATACATGTATGTGATCTTCATTCATGTTTAGTTGATGACCGAGGAGGAGCTCAGACAGATTAATGATGCCACACTCTCAGCCATTTTGTTTGGCCTTGAGACATCTACATTACATTATGTTGTGTTTGCATTAATTTTTCTATTTGATATTGTAGCATTTATGGTTGCTAATCTTTCTTTTATCTTGCACCTGTACCATCTGTCGTGGGGGGACAAAGTACAGGGATGAGCCAACACACATTGACAAAGGAAAGGTAATTATATGCTTTCTATTTGATTAAATATTGATGCATTCTTGTAAAAAGTTTGTGGTAATGAAATTTAATTACATTCTTTATTGTATATAGGGCATGGCTACTGGCGATGAGCCTATACAAATTCTGCGTCATAGATGATCGGGAATTTCCATTCACACTGAGAGCCCCATTGTATGTATAAGTATATTTATTTTTTATTTTCCTCATCTTCATAAATAAATTCAAAACTGATTTCTGTGATATTAACAACTACTATTTTGTATCTCATAGGAGACTCCTAGTGCACATGAGGTCTGATGGGAGAGTTATGTAGATTTGATGATGTAGCCACTCTATCCTAAGGAGGAGCCTACAATAGTAAGTTGTAGTTTGAATTCATGGTTAAATATGTTATAAATTTAGCATGCTATGAATTATAATGTTATAGTTTAATTTGTAGATTCATCTAAAAAATGTATTTGAACATACACAGCCCACAGTCAGTGAGGTAGAAGCATTGCCGAGGGCATATGAGAGGACTCCTAACTGGCATAGGAGGTCAGCGAGAGAGGTATTTATTATAAAATTTTAATAGTATAAATCTTCATTACAAAAAAGATCATTATGTATTTGAGTAATTCAATGTTAGATACAAAGAATCATATAAATTTAGTAGTCTAACTTTGGGTTTTCCTTTTTTAAAATTTTTTTTTATGTAGGAGGCATCCGATCCACCTAGTGCAGGGAAGAGGCTGCATTTTGATCATCCACCCTAGGATAGTATAGTTTTTGTAGGATGCATCATGAGACATTTTGAGATGGCATATGCCACATTGTATATAGAAACATTGACGTTATACACATTCTGATGGCATGATCAGCCACATTTTGTATATGGATCTATGTATTTTGATATATATTTGAGTACATTCTCTATGGATACATGATCTTTGATATATATTTGTGTAAAATTTTGTCTATGGATACATGTATTTTGATATATATTTTTATCATTAATGTGCACAATGATATACATATTAATTTAGTATCTAGTATTGTTCAATTTATTATGGATCATGTGTATTGTTCATGTTTATGGAATATCATTAATATTGATTATGTTTGTTATATTTGATTCAAATGAAATATTTTTTGAATAACATTTTAACAACCTTTATTATCAAATTTGGATGCAATTTTTAATTTGAAGTGCTATCATGACATAAACACACTTGTTAACCTCCTACACAAGGTTCACATAACCCCAAATCTAATTTTAAACTCCATCTTCAACCTTGAAACTAACTCTTGTCTTCAAATCTAATCTCAACATAGTTAAGGACTCCACTCCTCAACCATGGATTCTATTCCCAACCATGAAGTCATTTCTAGATTCATAATCTTTGATAACTAGCACTTCACTTTGTTACTATCCTCATACTACAACTTTTCAATTTCAACATAACCTCAAAATATCTCAACTTAATAGACTTGATTGGATGGTTGATTGATATCCCTCATGAGATCTGAGTTATTTTAAGCCTTAGCATCATCGTCCTGTAGCATTCAACGGTTCATCGATATCCCTTACGAGCTTTGAGTTATGACCCTCAGAAGATCAACCTCGAAATGCACTTAGAGCACCTTGGAGATTCCTCGGTATGGGGTGGCCACGGATGATGGATGACCTTGTGGATAGAACAAGGTTGTCACTAGGGTTCACCCACCCACCCGGAGCTAATGGTGCTGACAATTTGATGCCAAGATAAGTGGTTTCAAAGTTACACTCTGGTGCACCTATAAACTGAGGCATAGTACGAGTTTTGGCATCGAGTGAGATCTCTGTGCCGAATCCAAACAGAATGTGGTCTCTCAAAAATGAGATAGGATATTTTAGGTATTAAATCACCATCCTGTAGAATTTGATGTTTCATCGATAGCCCTCATGAGCTTCGAGTTATGACCCTCAAAAGATCGACCTTGAAACACACTTAGAGAACCTTAGAGACTCCTTGCTACGGGGTGGCCGCTAATGATGGATGGTCTTCATGGATGAAACAAGGGTATCACTAGGGTTCACCTACCCACTTGGAGGTAATGGAACTAATGATTTGATTCCAAGATTAGTGGTTTCAAAGTTACTATCTGGTGCACCTATGAACTGAGGCACACTATGAGTTTTGGCATCGAGTGAGATTGCTATGCCAAATCCAAACATAATGTAATCTCTTGAAAATAAAATAGGTTATTTTAGGTATCAGCATCATCATCTTGTAGAATTTGATGTTTCATCAATAGCTCTCACGATCTCTGAGTTATGACCCTCGGAAGATCGACCTTGAAATACACTTAGAGCACCTTGGAGACTCCTCAGTACGGCGTGGATGTGGATGATGGATGATCTCTATGGCTAAAATAAGGGTGTCACTAGGGTTCACCTATCCACCCAGAGCTAATGGAATTGATGATTCGATGCCAAGATCAGTAGTTTCAGAGTTACACTCTGGTGTACCTATGAACTGAAGCACATTGCGAGTTTTGGCATCAAGTGAGATCACTGTGCCGAATCCAAATAGAATGTGATCTCTCAAAAATGAGATAGGTTATTTTAGGTATTAGCATCACCATCCTATAGAATTTTATGTTTCATCAATATCCCTCATGAGCTATGAGTTATGACCCTCGAACACCGACCTCGAAATGCACTTAGAGCACCTTGGAGACTCCTCAGTATGGGGTGGCCGTGAATGATGGATGATCTCCATGGCCAAAAAAAGGGTGTCACTAGGGTTCACCCACCCACCCAAAGCTAATGGAATTGATGATTTGATGCCAAGATTAGTATTTTTAGAGTTACGCTCTGGCGCACTTATGAACTGAGGCACACTGTGAGTTTTGGCATCGAGTGAGATCGTTGTGTTGAATCCAAACAAAATGTGATCTCTCAAAAATGAGATAGGTTATTTTAGGTATCAACATAACCATCCTATAGAATTTTACATTTCATCAATATCTCTCACGAGATCTGAGTTATGACCCTCATAAGATCGACCTCAAAATGCACTTAGAGCACCTTGGAGACTCCTCAATACAAGGTGGCCGTGGATGATGGATGCTCTTCATGGTTGAGACAAGGGTCTCACTAGGGTTCACCCACTCACTTGGAGCTAATGGAATTGATTATTCAATGTCAAGATTAGTGATTTTAGAGTTACACTCTAGTGCACCTATGAACTGAGGCACACTATGAGTTTTTGCATCAAGCGAGATCACTGTGCCGAATCCAAATGAAATGTGATCTCTCAAAAATGAGATAGGTTATTTTAGGTATCAGCATCACCGTCCTATAGAATTTGAAATTTTATCAATATCCCTCACGAGCTTTGAGTTATGACCCTTGGAAGATAGACATCAAAATGCACTTAGAGCACCTTGGAGACTCCTTGGTATGGGGTGGCCGTGGATGATGGATGGTCTCCATGGATAGAAAAAGGGTGTCACTAGGGTTCACCTATCCACCTAGAGCTAATGACGTTGACGATTCGATGCCAAGATTAGCAGTTTCAAAGTTAGGCTCCGGTGCACCTATGAACTAAGGCACACTACGAGTTTTGGCATCGAGTGAGATCACTATGCCGAATCCAAATAGAATGTGATCTCTTGAAAATGAGATAGGTTATTTAAGGTATCAGCATCATTGTCTTGTATAATTTTATTTTTCATCGATAGCCCTCACAAGCTCCAAGTTATGACCCTTGGAAGATTGACCTCAAAATGTACTTAGAGCACTTTGGAGACTCCTCGATATGGGGTGGCCATAGATGATGGATGATCTCTGTGGCAAAAACAAGGGTTTCACTAGGGTTCACTCATACACCTAGAGCTAATGGAACTGACAATTTGATGCTAAGATCAATAGTTTCAGAGTTATGCTCTGGTGCACCTATGAACTGAGGCACACTGTGAGTTTTGGCATCGAGTCAGATCGCTGTGCTAAATCCAAATAGAATGTGATCTCTCAAAAATGAGATAGGTTATTTTAGGTATCAGCATCACTTTCTATTAGAATTCAACATTTCATCAATAGCCCTCACAATCTTTGAGTTATGACCTTGGAAGATTGACCTTGAAACACACTTAGAGCACTTTGGAGACTCCTCGGTACGAGGTGGCAATGAATGATGATGGTCTCCATGGATGGAACAAGGGTGTCACTAGGGTTCACCTGCCCACCCAGAGCTAATGGCATTGATGATTCGATGCCAATATTAGTGGTTTCAAAGTTACACTTTGGTGCACCTATGAACTGCGGCACACTGTGAGTTTTGGCATCGAGTGAGATAGATGTTTCGAAACCAAACAGAATGCAATCTCTTGAAAATGATATAGGTTATTTTAGGTATCAAAATCACCATCCTATAGAATTCAACATTTCATCAATAGCCCTTAGAAGATTGACCTTGAAATGCACTTAGAGCACCTTCGAGACTTCTTGGTATGGGGTGGCCGTGGATGATGAATGATCTTCGTGGCCAAAACAAGGGTGTCACTAGGGTTCACCCACCCACCAAGAGCTAATGGCACTGATAATTTGATGCCAAGATTAGTAGTTTTAGAGTTACACTCTGGTGATCCTTTAATGTTAGAATGTTATTTTTATGCACTTTTATGGATGTTTATTTGGGAATTGAATAACTTTTGCAAATTGAATAATTCATAAACATGGAAAATAATGTCTCATGTCTAAAACATAGAGACTAATAAGTATGAATCTAATCCTTAAGTAGTCTATTTAGTCCAATATTATATTATGGATCTCTTTAGATGGGTGTATAGATCTCTTTAGGTGGGTGTCTTGGAGGGTGTCTTCACGTTGGAGTGCTTGAGATAGGTTTTGTGTTTCCCAATACAACCTAGCTCTATGTTCAATCTCTTGCTTCTTCTCTTAGTGGTGACTTTATTCTCTCTTACTCATGATTATTCTCTTTTCTTACCTATGGCGAATGGCTATGTTGATATGTGAGAGTAATGTTGGGAAATTTTTGAGAGATCAAGATTCTATGTAGTTTCTTTGGCCCCCTCTCTCTTTATCTTGGTGATGATATTTGAATACCCTTTGTGCTTTAAGGTTTATTCTTTTTTAAAATCTATGTTTGTGGTAGTTGGGATGAAACTTTAATAGCAAGTATGGCATAGTAGTATGTGTCTTTCTCCTCCATTTGATTTTTCTCCATGCAGATGTTGAGAAATTTTTAAGGATTCTCTATGAGGACTCCTCATTTCTTTTATAGTGCCTCTATTTCTCATCCTTCTTAGAAGATTAAATTTCTTATAGTTGTTTTTGGTCAATCATCTTGCATGGTGGAGATCTCCCCTCTAAAGGGTGGGAAGTGTTCTAAAGAGTAAAAATCTTATAGAAAGTTTATAAAAATTGAAAAACCACCTCTTTATGAAATTAATATATAACAATGATGTAAAAGAGAAAATCATGGAAAAAATTAAATTGATCTTTTCTTTTCAATTACTAAATTATATCATTTAATTTAGACCACTCATCATAAATAAAAATAGAATAATTCAAATCTTTTGCATGTATTTGGATGTGTATGTGTTATTTTGAATAACTTGTCTTTTTCATTATTACAAAAACCATGATATACAAAAAAACTTCACATTTTACATCATAATAAATCATAAATCTTAGGAATTCTCCCCAACCCCCCCCCCCCCCCCCCCCCCCCCCACCACTCTTCATGATGTACCTACATTCCAATATCATAAAAAAAATAGTAACTTATTGTATTAAACAAGATAATCAGTAGTTCACTTAATCATTTTGAAGAAAATAATATAAGAACTAAATATACCTAGTCAAGTGTTCTAGTAGGGTCCTCTCTCTATTTTAGGGTCTCCAACAGGGCTTCATGATCAGCATTAGTAATAGTAAAAATTTCTTTTACTTTTGGTCTTCCTTGATGCTTCAACAACTTTACATTTGTTGCTATAATAAGATGTGAATATATGAGAATTATTTTGTGCTTCTAATAGTCTTCGAACGTTGGAATTCCATTCCTTCTAAGCATGTATGTTCACAGCCATGTTCTAGTGACAACCACTAAACCAGTAGAATATGTGAATCCATCATCATTTGTGATTGGTTGTGCAAGTTTTTGTTTACCTCTTACATAATGTGCTAACGAATAATTGAATTTCCCATCATTCTCCTGTGGTGCAACCAATGCAAAGACATCTCCTGACTAAAGTAGATCTAATAGATGGTTATGATTAAGTGAACTTTCTATGTCATCATTTTTGATAGAGGGTATGATAGACAATGGAGAAAGATAATGTGGAGCCCATGTGTCCACCCACTCACTCGACTCACTGTGATCCCAATCACACTGAAAAAAACTAGGACAAAAGGAAGCTACCTGTCATGTCCAAATGGTCCATGTACTAGAATCAGAGCTTCGAAATGAATGAATTTTTGATGAGTCTCTCACTGTAGAAAAATCTGATCTATCACCTATGGACCCTTCCTTAACCAACCAAAAGAACCTATGTACCACTAAATCAAGAGTCCCCCCCCTGTGATAATGCTAGACTACACCAATCAACAATGCCACGAGCATCTTCAGTTGCTCCTTAACTAGATCTTTTTTCACACATGCCCCTACTCCATCATGTTCCCCTTTTCCATGGTCAGACTCAAAAAAACTCCAAATATGAGGCACCCCCCTCTCTATATGCATCCTACGCAACCAATAAAACATGTGAGCATTCTTGAATTGACCTGTACAGTTATCTAACCAAATGATATGTCTATCCATATCAATTGCATGCTCATGTAAGAAATCAAAATAATTATTGAAACAATGTTGCACAAACTTGTGAGAGTGAGTTCTATCATCACTCATATAAAAATGATACTCTCTAATAATCTTTTGATTATCCTTCACACTATCAGGGGCATGTCTATATGTTATGTGAACGAAAATAGCAATCTGAATGAAGTTGTAATACTGATGAGATTGTGTCTCATTTTGAGGTTGCAACGTGTAGTTCTCAGCAAAATCAACAACTGATATAATAGTGCCAATGGGAAAAGTCTCCTTATACATTCTAAATTGTTGATCCAACCACAAAGACCTGTGACTATGTCTTGCATACTTGTAGAAAAGATTTGCCTTGAAATCTGAAATAAAACTAGCCACACCGATATCTTTTCCAACCAACTCACATCTAGAGCTCTCACCCCCACTCTTCAATGTGTATTTCACCATTTCATATACCTTTTTTTTCACTATTGTGTTTCCAAGATCTTGTTCGCACTTCTGATGGAAACATGTGTCAAACTTGGATAAACCACCACATTCTGAACACTTCTCATTTAAGAAAGCATTTCTATAAAAGAAACAACTATCAACTCTACCACATAAAGTTGATCTAGCAAGTTTCTTGATGATTTTGGAAGCCCACTAGCACCACAATCCTCCAACATTTCTTTACTATGTAAAGTAGAATGGATGGAGCATAATAGCTCATGGTGCATAGAAAACTCAACATGATATCTGCAACAACATGTATTTCAAATTTTGAGTGGCACACAATAAAATGGCTTCTAAGATTCAAAATCCCTTTGTGATATATGAAGACTTGGATGACGCTCTCTAAATTGTTTGAACAACATAGTTTGACTTACTTCCAAATAGTGTTAATGATGTGGCATGTGGTCTCTGATTCTAATTCTCAACTTTAACACATCTTTAGTATTGGGTGATACTCGTGAGCTAGAGTGCCAAAATTGTGTAGTTTCTTCCTTCACATCATCAGATAGCTTCTTATCAAAATGTGGAAGTCTCCCACCAAATGCCCATGTTTCATTTTGAAGAGCATCATCAATTTTCTCTCGTTGACTAAGTTCTCTTCTCAAAGTAGTACGATTTAGATTCAAATCAATACAAGTTTGTCTTATATATCCTTTCTCAAATGATGACTTGCCAAAGAGGTTGTAATAACCCTTCGAGCAGCTCTATTATCCTTCTTCCTACTATTTTTCCCAATGCTATTGAGAGCACTGAAAATATTCTTCACAATAATGACATTTATTTCCAAATTTTTATTGACATGAATCTTCAATTGGGAAAGCATAGGTCTCATATTTTGCAACTTTAATAAGTGAATGAAAAGTTGACATTGCTCCACCACTATCTTGTTGCCGAAAAATATCTTATATAGTCTCGAAGCCCATAACCAAATAGTTCTTTTTGATTTTTTCCCTTCCAAACTGGTAATAATCATTTCATCAATTTTAATTATTCATTTTAGTGTTCTGGAACCTTCATGTCAATTATAGTTAGGAGATATGTAAGGTTCTTAAGCATTAGGTTACTTTGCATTGTCATGTTCGACATGGTCAATTATGTAATTTACATTATGACCTGGTAGCATTTCATCCTCAAAATTTATTCTGGCATTATCATTTTCAATTGGTACATTTTTATTCCCCAACTGCACATATTCATTATCTGACTCTATGATTTCACCTTCGACTAATTCATCGTCAACTTGACTGACATTTAACATACCTTGTCTTTTTCTTTGGTGTTCCATTTTGTCCCTTTCCCTATATGCCAAAATATTTTTATTTGATACCTTTCTTTTGTGTTTAGCCTTTTGACGACTGCTACTCCCCATTTAGATGACAATATCGGACACCTAGGGTTATATTATCAAACTTTTTTTGGTTGGTTGGGCCCCAAAATGTGACTTTTTGTAAAACCTATAAAAACGAGACCCAAAAAGTGATGTTGTTGTGTCTACAGTGACAAGGAATATTTGGGAAAATCATTCCAGTATATCGGATATCTGATACCCGTCCAAAAAAATTTGGAGGGAAAAATGAATTTGTGGGTTATGATATAATTTGAGTTTGTGAGTTATAAGTTGTTTGAGTTATATGACAATGTAAAGATATAATATTATATAATATATAATAACATAATGGAAAGATATAATATATAATAATATATTATGTTATTATTATTATAATCTATTAATATAATATATATTATTATATTATATTGTTTTTATTTTTACTATATTTTAATTAAATATAATAACATAATATATTATATATATATATATGTTATTAATATATATTATTATTATCATCTATAAATTATAATCTATAATATATTATTATTATTATTATGACCTAAGTTATTAATATATAATAATATATTACGTTATTATTATTATAATCTATTAATATAATATATATTATTATATTATATTATTATTATTTTTACTATATTTTTATTAAATATAATAACGTAATATTATATATATATATGTTATTAATATATATTATTGTTATTATCATCTATAAAATATTATTATTATAATAACTTATGATATTAATATATAATAATATATTATGTTATTATTATTATAATCTATAAATATAATATATATATTAATATATGTTCCTAGGGGTTCTAGGACCCCTAGGGACATATTAGAATCATTCATATGGGTTGAAGGGGGTCATAGGGTGACCTATGACCCCCTTTGACCCATTACATGATGACATATGTCCTTAGGGGTCCTAAGACCCCTAGGGACATATTAGAATCGTTCATATGGGTCGAAGGGGATCATAGGGTGACCTATGACCCCCTTCGACCCATTACATGACGACATATGTCCCTAGGGGTCCTAGGACCCCTAGAGACATATTAGAATCATTCATATGGGTTGAAGGGGTTCATAGGGTGACTTATGAACACCTTCAATACATTCCAAGATGACATATGTCCCTAGGGGTCCTAGGACCTCTAGGGACATATTATAATCATTCATATGGGTTGAAAGGGGTGATAGGTCACCCTATGACCCCCTTCGAACCATTCCATGATGCTAGGACCCCTAGAGACATATTAAAATCATTCATATGGGTCAAAGGGGGTCATAGGGTGACCTATGACCCGCTTCGACCCATTCTATGATGATATATGTCCCTAGGGGTCCTAGGACCCCTAGTGACATATTAGAATGGTTCATATTGGTAAAAGGGGGTCATAGGGTGACCTATGATCCCCTTCAACACATTTCGTGATGACATATGTTTCTAAGGGTCCTAAAAGCCCTAGGGACATATTAGAATCATTCATATGGGTCGAAGGGGGTCATAGGTCCCTTCAATAAATTCCATGATGACATATGTCGCTAGGGGTCCTAGGACCCCTAGGGACATATTAGAATCATTTTTATGGGTCGAAGGGGGTCATAGGATGACCTATAACCCCCTTCGACCAATTACATGACAACATATGTCCCTAGGGGTTCTAGGACCCTTAGGGACATATTAGAATCATTCGTATGGGTCAAAGGGGGTCATAGGATGACTTATGACCCCATTCGACCCATTACATGATGACATATGTCCTTAGGGGTCCTAGGACCCCTAGGGACATATTAGAATCATTGGTACGGGTCATCCTATGACCTACTTTGATCTATTACATGAAAACATATGTCCCTAGTGGTCCTAGGACCCCTAGAGACATATTAGAATCGTTCGTATGCATTAAAGGGGGGTCATACGATGACCTATGACCCCCTTCGACCCATTACATAATGACATATGTCTCTAGGGGTCATAGGACCCCTAGAGACATATTAGAATCATTTGTATGGGTTGAAGGGGGTCATAGGTCACCCTATGATGCCCTTCAACACATTTAGTGATGACATATGTTCCTAGGGGTCGTATACCCCTAAGAACATATTAGAATCATTTATATGGGTCAAAGGGCACCCTATGACCCCCTTCAACACATTCCATGATGACATATGTTCCATGGGTCCTACGATCCCTAGGGACATATGTCGTCAGGGTTGAAGAGGGTCATAGGGCATCCTATGACCCCCTTCGACCCATATGAATGATTCTAATATGTCCCTAGGAGTCCTAAGACCCCTAGGGACATATTAAAATCATTCATATGGGTTGAACAGGGTAATAGGGTGACCTATGACCCCCTTCAAAAAATTTCATAACAACATATGTCCCTAAGGGTCCTAAGAACTGTAGGGACATATTAGAATCATTCATATGGGTCGAAGGGGGTCATGGGATGCCCTATGACCCCTTTCAACCCATTCGATGATGATATATGTCCCTAGGGGTCCTAGGACCCCTAGGGACATATTAGAATTGTTCATATGGGTCAAAGGGGGTCATAGGGTGACCTATGACCCATTTTGACCCATTCCATGATGACATATGTCCCTAGGGGTCCTAGGATCCGTAGGGACATATTAGAATTGTTCATATGGGTCAAAGGGGGTCATAGGTTGACCTATGACCCCTTTTGAGCCATTCTATGACGACATATGTCCCTAGGGGTCCTAGGACCCCTAGGGACATATTAAAATTGTTCATATGGGTCGAAGGGCGTCATAGGATGACCTATGACCCCCTTCGACTCATTACATGATGAGACATATTAGAATCATTCATATGGGTTGAAGCCCCTTTGACACATTTCATGATGACATATGTCCCTAGGTCCTATGACCCCTAGGGACATATTAGAATCGTTCACATGGGTCAAAGTGAGTCATAGGGTGACCTATGACCCCCTTCGACCCATTATATGATGACATATGTCCCTAGGGGTCCTAGGACCCCTAAGGACATATTAGAATCATTTATATGGATCAAAGGGGTTCATAGGGTGAGTTATGACCCCCTTCGATCCATTACATGATGATATATGTCCCTAGGAGCCCTAGGACCCCTAAGGATGATTAGAATCATTCATATGGGTTGAAGGGGGTCATAGGGTGACCCATGACCCCCTTCAACCCATTCCATGATGACATATGTCCCTAGGGGTCTTAGGACCCCTAGGGACATTTTAGAATTGTTGATATGGGTCGAACCACCCATTACATGATGAAATATGTCCCTAGGGGTCCTAGGACCCCTAGGGACATATTAGAATCGTTCATATGAGTCAAAGGGGGTCATAGGCTAACCTGTGACCCCTTTTGACATATTCCATGATGACCTATGACCCCCTTTGACCCATGTGAATGGTTCTAATATGTCCTTACGGGTCCTAGGACCCCTAGGGACATATTAGAATTGTTCAGATGGGTTGGAAGGGGTGATAGGGTGACCTATGACCCCTTTCAACCCATTCCATGATGACATATTTCCCTAAGGGTCCTAGGACCCCTAGGGACATATTAGAATCATTCAAATGGGTTGAAGGGGGTCATAGGTCATAGGACCTATGACCTCCTTTGACCCATCACATGACAACATATGTGCCTAGGGGTCCTAGGACCCCTAGGGACATATTAGAATCATTCATATGGGTCGAAGAGGGTCATAGGGTGACCTATGACCCCCTTCCACCCATTAAATGATAACATATGTATGTAGGGGTCCTAGGACCCCTTGGGACATATTAGAATCATTCATATGGGTCGAACAGGGTCATAAGGTGACCTATGACTCCCTTCGACACATTCCATGATGACATATCTCCCTAGGAGTACTAGGAACCTTAGGGACATATTAGAATCGTTCATATGGGTTGAAGGGGGTGACCTATGACCCCTTTCGACCTATTCCATGAGAACATATGTCCCTAGGGGTGCTAGGACCCCTAGGGACATATTAGAATTGTTCATATAGGTCGAAGGGTGTCAGAGGGTGACCTATGACCCCTTTCGACCTATTACATGATGACATATGTCTCTAGGGGTCCTAGGACCCCTAAGGACATATTAGAATTGTTTATATGAGTTGAAGGGGGTCATAGGTCATAGTGTGACCTATGACCCCTTTTGACACATTTCATGATGACATATGTCTCTAGGGGTCTTCTAGGGGTCCTAAGACTCTTAGGGACATATTATAATCATTCATATGGGTCGAAGGTGGTCATAGGATGACCTATGACCCCCTTCAACACATTTCATGATGACATATGTCCGTAGGGGTCCTAAAACCCCTAGGGACATATTAGAATCATTCATATGGGTTCGACCCATTCCATGACAACATATGTCCCTAAGTGTCCTAGGACCCCTAGGGACATATTAGAATCGTTCATATGGGTTGAAGGGGGTCATATGATGACCTATGACCCTTTTCGACCCATTACATGATGACTTATGTCCCTAGGGGTCTTAGGACCCCTACGGACATATTAGAATCATTCATATGGATCGAAGGGGGACATAGGGTGACCTATGACCCCCTTCCACCCACTACATGATGACATATGTCCCTAAGGGACCTAGGACCCATGTTGACATATTATTATCATTGATATGGGTCGAAGGGAGTCATAGGGTGACCTATGATCCCCTTTGACACATTCCATGATGACATATGTCCCTAGGGGTCCTACGACCCCTAAGGACATATTAGAATCATTCATATGGGTTGAATGGGGTCATAGGGTGACCTATGACCTCTTTTGACCCATTACATGATTATATATGTCCCTAAGGGTCCTACGACCCCTAGGGACATATTAGAATTGTTCATATAGGTTGAAGGGGGTCATAGGGTGACCTATGACCCTCTTTGACACATTCTATGACAACATATGTCCCTAGGGGTCCTAGGAGCTCTAAGGGCATATTAGAATCATTCATATGGGTCAAAGGAGGTCATAGGGTGACCATTGACCCCTTTTGACCCATTACATGACAACAAATGTCCCTTGGTTTCCTAAGACCCCTAGGGACATATTAGAATCGTTCATATGGGTTAAAGCGGGTCATAGGGTGATTTATGACCCCATTCAATCCATTCCATGATGACATATTAGAATCATTCATATGGGTCGAAGGGGGTCATAGGTTTTTGACACATTCCATGATGACATATGTCCTTTGGGGTCCTAGGACCCCTAGGGACATATTAGAATTGATCATATATTTTGACCCATTCCATGACGACATATGTCCCTAGGGGTCCTAGGACTCCTAAGAACATATTAGAATCATTGATATGGGTCGAAGGGGGTCATAGGGTGACCTATGACCCCCTTTGACCCATTACATGATGAAATATGTCCCTAGGCATCCTAGGACCCCCAAGGACATTTTAGAATTGTTCATATGGGTCGATGCTAGTCATAGGGTGACCTATGAACCCCTTCGACACATTCCATGAGGACATATGTCCCGAGGGGTCCTAGGACCCCTAGGGATAAATTAGAATCATTTATATGGTTTGAAGGGGTCATAGGGTGATCGATGACCACTTTTGACCCATTCTATGATGACATATGTCCCTAGGGGTCATAGGACCCCTTGGGACATCTTAGAATCATTCATATGGGTTGAAGGGGGTCATAAGGTGACTTATGAGCCCGTTTGACCCATTACATGATGACATATGTCCCTAGGTCTCCTAGGATCGCTAGGGATATATTAAAATCATTCATATGGGTCGTTTCGACACATTCCATGATGACATATGTTCAAGGACATATTAGAATCATTCATATGGGTTGAAGGGGGTCATAGGGTGACCTATGACCCCCTTTGACACATTTCATGATAACATATGTCCCTAGTGGCGCTAGGACCCCTAGGGACATATTAGAATCATTCATATGGGTTGAAGGGGGTCATAAGGTGACCTATGACCTCCTACGATGCATTACATGATGACATATGTCTCTAGGGGTCCTAGGACCCCTAGGGACATAGTAGAATCATTCATATGGATCGAATGAGGTCATAGGGTGACCTAGGACCCCTAGAGACATATGTTGTCATGTAATTGGTCGAAGGGGGTGATAGGTTACCCTATGACCCTGTTCCACCCATATGAACAATTCTAATATGTCCCTAGGCTTCCTAGAACCCCTAGTGACATATTAGAATCATTCATATGGGTGGAAGGGGGTCATAGGTCAGGGTGACCTATGACCCCTTTCAACACATTCCATGACAATGTATATCCCTATGACCCCTAGGGACCCATTTGTAATGTGTTGAAATTCTATCACTTGGGGCCCTAGGGACATATGTTGTCATGAAATGCATTGAAATGATGCATTTTATGACAACATTATATTTAATAATTATATAATATTGTATATTTTAATATAATAATATATTATTAGATTATATAATAATAATCATATATGTTACTAGATTACAAATTTAATAATAATAATAACCATATATATTATTATATATAATAATTTAGTCATATAATACTACTATATATATTTAATAATAATAATACATATCATATATATCACTATATTATATTTAGTTATAATAATAATAATATTTATAACTATATTATATTTAATAATAATAATCATACATATTACTATAATATAATAATAATATTAATGTCCACACTTTTTCGAAATTAATTTCCCTTTAAAACAGTCTAAAGTTTCCCTCTTAAATTTCTCTCCCTCCAAATTTAAAATTGAATAAATTCCCCCCTCTCAAATTTCTCTCCAAATTGGTGTGGAAAATCCTTGGGCCTGATCGGATATCCGATTTCATGTTGGATATCTGATTTCAAATTGGATATCCAATTAGGCCTAGTATTTACCAAGCCTATTTGGTTAACCCAAAAAACGTGTTTGAGAAGGGTTTTAGTGACACTCAGACTTTGGGTAGCCATCTAACAATGTTATTTTGATCAAAATTGAATGAAACAAAAAAGGTTTTTGTATATCACTCTTGAGATTCCATCGATATAATTGCTATCAAATTCTGAGTTCGATAATTATTTATTAGTTAATTTTCAATGAAGATTATTGTAAAGTACTGATTGGCATATTGATTGAAAAATAGCTATAATTTTCAAATGGTATAATATTTTTTAAATCCAAAAGTTTCCTCACATTCTATGCTTCACCTAGTATAAGGAAATTTTTTTAAAAAGGTGGTAAAATTTTCTATTAGTTAAGGTGGTCAGACACAGAAGTTTTTTTTTTGAAAAAGTTTTAGTAGAAAATTCATATTTAATTATTTATTTAGAATAAAAATACCCAAAAATATGCGTCACATCTAGGCATGTGTCTAGTTTTTATATCTATAATTATATTAAAAAAATATTATCATTTGATTTTGATTAAGATGGTCAGACATACACCTACTTTTTATTTTTGCCCTAAATTTTTTGTAGTACTACATTAAAATCCAAACTTTTGACCAAATAATTATTTTTTTCTCCAAATAAGGCTTAGTATTTTAGAATCTACATTCAATTTTCTACAGATTATTTTCTTACAACTTTTTGAGATAAAGTCCATAACCACTTTAAAATTATGTGTCATGTTGACATAACCCTGATTTGCTGATTTTTCACTACCACTTAAGGCCATAGTTTGGTACACCATGATCCTGCACATACCCCTAAGATTGGAGAAGGCACATCTTATAGAATATCAACTTAGATTAGGTGATTGAACTTCCAAAGTTTTATCTTACAACAATCACCATAGAAGAAATGAGCATATTACAAGAAGCTCTAGCAAGAAAGAAGCACCAAGAGTTACTTAGAAGGGAGCATTAAAAAAAAAAGACAAGTTCTATATGACATCAAAGAAATATTTCTTGATGCATTTGGCCTCCTAGCACCTAATGAGGAAAAACCTATTCTTAAGCAATTGGTGAGTATAGTTGACAAGATCAATGATGCAAACTTGTATAGAAATACTAAACTTCTAGAATGATTTGAGAAAAAAGTTTCAAACAAAGGTCAATGAAAAGATTTCTAGTGCCATTGCACTGTGATAGGTTGACTTAGCAACCAAGATGGAAGGTGAAAAGAAGGTGTTAGAGAAAATATTTTCTCTATACACAACTTCGTGATGTGAATTTATTCACACAAGGAGTTCAGAGGGACACTAGCTAGCTACAAGGAGACCTAAAAACAACAAGTAGCATTCTTAAGCTGTCTCTTGGTTAGAGCCAAGCTCATTTTCAAATATTGTTACCTACCAAATGACAACTAGCTACTTTACATGCACAAGATGCAAACATTCAACCTACCTTGATAAGTATTCAATCCATGTTGACCCCATACATGGAGGTGTTGTAAAAGGAACTAGCCTTTGCTGAAACATTAATGAAGAAAGATTCTCATCTGTTCATTCATGAGGGCTTAGTAGACCTTGCTACCAAGATAGACATTCAATTTCAATCTCTAGAGGTAATGTGCAACAATTGGGATGCAACACTCAAGATAATAATGGAGGTCCATAAAACATTTTTGGACAAACACACTATTAGTGTACCACCCATGATATAAGTGTCAAAAAAGGGGGATATTATTTTGAGACAAAAATAAGAGAATAAACAAAGGGGGAGAAAATTAAGAAATAGAGGAGGACAAAAACTCAACAAATTTACTCTATAGGAGTATTAGATTTAGATACATCATAGAACAATCAACTCAGAATGAGTTATGAAGTTTTGAGGTATGACTGATAAGTTATCAATTTTTTTTTAATGAAAATTTTTGACATTTTAAAATTTTGTATGAGTTGAGTAAAGAATATAGATTATGTGAGTTATGCTCATAATTTAAGGTTATATATGCATGAAAAAGTGTTTTTGCCACTCATGTCAAAGGGGGAGATTATTGATCTCATTTTGGTTTTAACATATGAGTGATAATACACTTAAGTTATTAATTAATAGTTCTTAGTGCATGCTAAGTAAGTAGTGTATGCCAAGCACGAGATGCCAGATAATGTATGTTGAGAAAAATGTATAGTATGTTCCAAGCACCAATATGTGCCGAGTAGACAGTTAGTGCCAAGTCACTCCAATGACAAGCACTATAATACATGTCAGGTGTCAAATGTCAAGTAAACAATGGATGTCAAGTCATTCAGAGGTCATGTTACAAAATTGAAGGTATAGTGGATGTTGACTATTAGAGGCTTCAAGTGTCAAGTAATTTTTTTTGGAAATAGTTATTTGTAATGGCACAAACTCCTATGTAAATAATTTTTTGGCCAACTTAAGGATTGTTTTATGATTCTAGAAGATAAAAGTGAATCTACTTTGAGAATCCCAATGCAACACATGGAATCAATTAGATAAAGGGATGAATTAAGCAACAAAATGGGTGAATTACAATCATTGATTCATACCTAACCTTAGGTCACCTAAGTCTTTTTAAAGAGGGAAAACCCTAAAAGAGTAATTGTGTAAAGGGAGAGGTTTGCATGCTCACATAGAGCATTCATGGTGACTAACGAGATGTGAAAGGATTGAATTATAGAATTAGTTAGAGAGAAAAAATAAAAATAGAGAGAGGATAGAAGTGATACATTTGATCAAGAGGATCAAGTATATACCAGAAAAGAGAAGATTTGATATCTAGTAGAGAGGTGCTAACTGAAGGATCATTGTTGAAACATTCTAATAGGTGAATTAGTCAAAATCTCTTAAACGAGTAGTCCTAGCAGGCTTTGTAAATCCTTTAATATGGTGCTTCCTTTATTGTGAGCTGAAGTCCTTTAACTAGACACACTTTTAATAGGGTGTTGAAATCCTTTAATAGGGTGAGACCTGGAAGTCTTTGTAAGCCTTTAACAAGGTAGACCTTTCATAGGGTAGATCATAGTTTATGATCAAACTTATTGTAACCTTAATTGGCTACACTTTACAATTGTAATAGTGAATATTTGTAGGTGTCATTCCCACCCTAGTTTTACATTCTCATTGGAGGGTTTCTAGGCAATCAAATATCTTGTGACATATGTGTTAATTTTTTTCATACTATTGATGAATATGTTTAGTTTTTTATTTTAGTATACATGAAAATTGTGAGATGGATGTGTGGTGAATGTTTTAATGGTTAGGGTTTTGAAGTATTGAATCACTCTCCCCCCCCAGAGTTTACTTTCCCTATTATTATTTCAGCCATCAAATTTTCCCACCATATAGATTCTTCAACCATCAATTGAAATGTGGCCCAAAATTCCGTAGACTTTCTAGTATAATTTTGAAAAATAAATTACTTTTTCATATTGGTAATCCATGCTTCTACATCCTCCCTAGAAGATATTCCATGAAATGTAGGTGGGGTAACCTTCTTGAGATCTTTGCTCAAGTCAGCCACCATCTGAATCTTGTCAGTTTTATTTGTAGCAATTTGATGACCAACTTATGCCTTATGATCTTCCTTTGACCTCTTAAGTATCTCAACCAACTTACCATCCTCACATTTCTTATTCTGTTCCTCCTCCTACTAGCATATGATTGCTAAGCGTTGATCTTCATCACACTTCTTTGCCTCCTTATCAAAATTTCCACCTCTAACATCATGTTCCAACGTATCTATCCTTTTACCTTTCTATTGTAGTAAGGCTCCTTGCTGAGTGAAGAGTACTAAAATTTGATTTAACCTCTGATTAGGTTCCTCAACTTTTGGACCACTATTGGATCTAGACCTTATGCTAACTCTAGTGGCCATGGTGATATTTCAACCACCTGCACATATAGCATAGTAACCCAATGCCCTAGGGTTTAAAGCTTTCTCTAAAACCATATATAAGAACCATGTCCTAATTAGCAATTACCATACTGTGTAATCACTTAGAATGCAAAATTAACAAATAAAAACATGGTTTAAGAAGTCAATAATCATTCATTATCCATAATAAAGAATAACAATTGAGTTACCATAACAAATGTAATTATGATACAAGTATAAGATGTTAATCTACACATCATACAACCATCAATTGCATAACTAAATACTACATCAAGATCATTATAGTTAGATTATCCTTTGTAGATAATTACATCAAAATGATAATGATGAGATGATTGCTTATAATAGATCATGGTAGAGTTATATATGATTCCTCAAACATGTGTTTATCTATTTGTCCTAGTTTCCAAAGCTATTAGGCATCATCCATATACAATCTAAGATGAGAGTGTGGCTCTATTACTTTTACCATGCCAACCACATAGTGTTTAGCTCCCTTAGGGTCCTTCCTAACATGAAGAATAGCTCAATCGTGGAATGAGAAGCCTACCAAAATAGAACAAGAGGATTAGATGGATTTGGTATAGCCATAAAACATACTAATTTACACATATGTCTAAGTAGCACAATAAAAAATGTGGATAACATATATGCAGTAAAACAGAATCAAAGCACATCTACTAATATGTAGGAATGAAATCATATCTCATCTACTCATATGCAAAAATGAAATACAACATATCTACACATATGTGGTAGAATAAATTGGCTTGACCAAGAATTTAGAGCCATAAGTTAGCTATTAGAAGAAATGAAACATAAGGATTCCATTCTAATAGTATTGGCAGCTAGACAGAAAGAAAAACATAGTTTATCAATCTTCAACCCTCTCATAAGGCACATGGCACCCAACCATAAGGCATACCAAATTTCACCTAGAGGATCATCATGTAAACAATGTTGCAATATAACTCCAAAAAAGTACTCATCTATATTCAACCTAGTAAAATAATTTATGAATGTACTCAACCAAATTCATTAGAATAATAATTTTTAAATTAGTCTAAGTTTTAACACTTTCAATATCTTAACCCCTGATTCATCTACCTTGGTATAAAAACTTAATTTGAGCTACATACTTAATTTGAGAGGTTTTCAGGAACATTTCAAGTTCAATATGATTTTGAATTCAATTGCCTTAATCTTACATAAAAAATGAATAACTACTATGATGTATTAAAATCCATTCCAATAATGGAGCTTACTACAAAACAATTTGTGTTCCTAATTCTTTAATTCTCATGATTTGAGTGTTTTCAAACATATCACGACTAGTATAGAGAAACGATTCATACTTGAAGGGTTCTTAAATAAATATGAACACTTTAAAGAAAAATACATTCCCTACATATGTAGATTATGTTTAATATGACTTCAGTACTCATTATTATTCATTTTATAAAAGAATATGTTTAAAAAAAGGATCCCATATCTATATCTAAAATTTATCACATGAGATGTACATTAAAAAAATGATGAATTTAAATTAACTCCCACTGTAACTCTTTATGTAGGTGATTCCACTTTAATCTTTGGCAAGAACATTGGTCTAATCCTACTGTTGTATATCAGATAATTAAAGCCCAATCATCATTAAAAATAAAGGTATGTAACCTATTTGTGGTTTGCATAGTGATGGTAACTTCATAGTTCATTTAGTTGGTGGTTACATTCCTAATTTGGTATGTATTAGTTTTTGTTATTTCTTTTTCTAATTGTTAACTCCTTTCATCTCTTCCAAAAATAAAATTGAATAACTTAACAAGTGGAGTGTGTGATTTATGGATCACAAAAAAGTGGCTTTGCTAAAGAGCATTTTCTTATTTGAAAAAGTTGATATTCATATGTTTTCAAGGGGTTTCATTTATTTTAGTGCCAAGAAATAAAACAAATATCTACGTAGATACATTAGGTAAGATTTAGAATAATAGGTAAAAGGAATAACAATCTCAGGCACACCCAGGGAAGATTTCTTTGCAATAGCATTTCAAGTTGTGGCTCTACAAACAAGATGTACATCATAAATCTATGTAGTTCAAAGGCCAAATATGGTTGATTGTTTATATTTAATAGCGACATTGGTCATTAGGATAGAAGTTAATTTCCATTTTTTAAGAATATAGTAAGTTCAAGTTTAAGTTGTAACCTATGCACGTACATAATTAAGAGTAATTCCTAATTCTAGAATTTAATCAAATCAAGATTCTTACTTCATAGAAAAAGCTCAAGTATCACAAGTAAATAATTAATAGGCCAAGATTTTGAGAAATTTCTTTTAAAAAGGAAAAACAAACCTATCCTCTGCCCCTCATGTATTCACTATTTTCTCATCTCACCGATTATGATTTTCTACATAAAAGTTGGAAGCAATGAATTTGAAGGAAAAGAATGCAGTTTTCCTACTAAACATTGGAACTAATTAGTGGTGCTTAAATAAATATTCTTTTAGTTTTCCATTGTATATTTAGATTGGCATAAAATACAAAATCAAAACTAAGTTGAACAATAAAATAAAAACCTAATTAATTCGATGATGACCAAGCTTGCCTTCCAGTCTCCTCTTTTGTTTCCCTATTCTCCAGCTGACAATGTCTTCTAAAATGCATAACTAATTTTTTTATTATAAACTTTGAATTTGTAACCGATCCAATTCTTTACCTCCTGATCACTACCTTTCACATATGGGATAAAGTTTTCCCCCAAAGGTAATGTTTAACACATCTTTTAATTACTACCATTATATCATACTTTTATAAACAAAGAACTCCATTACATAAAATAGTCAATGCATATATTATATTAACATTCTTAGTTTCTATTTTCATGACATTTTACCATTAGGGAGTAGGGTAGAAATAAAACACAAACCCAAATTTAATCAACATCCTAATTCTATCTTGAACATAACATCATATAGAGATATAGAGAAGAGATAAAAGGAAATTCAAAATTAATCAAATATAATATCTAAGTGGTATGTGAGGTGCAAAGTCTATCTAACCATCTCCTTTCAAGGAGCTAACCTTCTCTACCTTGACCACACTCTCATCTTGTCAACCTGTAGCCACTTAGACACTTGCATGAACAAACAAGTTAGTATAGTCATTAATTATTATAACATATTTACGGGAACCATCAATAGCAACATGCAATCTCATTATGTGAATTATCATTACAACATTTTAAATAAGAACAAGACTCAAAATTTTTAATAAAACATTCATCGATGCATTAATTTTTAACCATTAATCATACTAACTAATCTACCACATAGTCTTATTTAATCAAAAGTTAAGATAATCAATATAATCTATCCTTGATTAATTTTCAAAAAAAAGGTTGACCAAGTTAAAGCCAATCTAATTTTCATATAAGAAAGGAGTGTTAATCTTAGATTAGTTCTAACATATGAGTGAAAATATGATTAAGTTATTTACTTAGTTCATGCCAAACAAGTAATACATGCTGAGCATAAGTTTCCAGATAGTATACACTGAGTGAGAGATATATAGTAAGTGCCAAGTAACTAGTAAGATCCAAGTCACTCAAGTGTCAAGTAGATAGTAAGTTTTGAGTGATGAATGGATGCGAAGTCATTCAAAGGCCGAGTTACAACATCAAAGTTGCAACTAATGCTGAGCATCGGGGACTTCAAGTGCTGATTAATATAATTTTGACATAGTTTTTTGTAATGAGAAAAACTACTATGTAAACCATTTTGGAGTCAACTTAAGGATTGTTTTGTGATCTTAGATGATAAGGACAAATCTTTATTGAGAATCCCTAATGCAGTACATGCAAGCAATTAGAAAAAGGGAAGGATTAAGTGACAATATGGGTGAAACACAATTATTGATTCATACCTAAGCCTAACTCACTTAGGTCTTCTTAAGGACGAAAAACCCTAAACTTTTTATGAATGTAGAAGGAGAAAAGAGAGAAGTTTTCATGCACAAATAGAGCATTCATGGTGACTAAGGTATGGTGAATTGAGATAAATTGTAGAATTAGTTAAGAGAGATCAAAGGAAAGGAGTTAGAGAAGATAAGATATACATATGATTAGAAAGGATCAAGTACACATCAGGAAAGAGGTGATCTATTATCTAGCAGCAGAGTGTTAACTGTAGGATCATTGCCAAGACATTCTAACAGATGAATTAGTTAAATATCTTAATAGAGTAGTGTTAACTATCTATTGTAAATCCTTTAACATGGTGCTTACTTCATTATAAGTTAAAGTCCTTTTACCAGACACACTTGTAATAGGGTATTGAAATCCTTTAATAGGGTAAGATCTAACAATCTTGTAAACCTTTAATAGGGTAGACCTTTCATGAAGTAGATCATGTTTCATGATCAAACATTGTAACCTTCATTGGATACACTTTATTACTACAGTAATGAAGCTTTGTGGGTGTCATCCCCACCCTAGTTTTACCTTCTCCTTGGAGGGTTTCTGTGTAACCAAATATCTTGTGTCATACATGTGTTGAATGTTTATTTACTTTCAAGTTATGGATGTATATGCTTAATTTGGTATTTTAGTTTACATGCATAGATTATGAGATGGATGTGTGGTGAATGATTTTAAGGTTGAAGTTTTAAGTGCTAATTCACCCCCACTTCTCAAAGTTTACTTTTCCCATTGTATTTACAACAAGGAGTCTAGGAAAGTTAAAAGGTGAGATGTGACAATTCACGTCTTCATGAATATGAAAATCTATCTTTACTAAATAAATTCATTTTCCTGATTTTAATTTGAATCAACAACAATGCACAATGAATCTCACACCATTAAATAATTGAAATTATTTTAGAGAATACATCCTTTTGGAAGTAACATGCAAATGGAATATAGGTCAATTTTAAGAATGTCAATATATTCACACATTCTAAAATTCCATAGCTAAAAGAGATTGAGTTTAAACTAATAACATTGTAGAATTGACCTAGAGTCTAGACAATGACCCCTAGGTGACCCTCAAAGGTGAAACTGAGATTCAAAAGGGGGATAAATCCACCTTGGAGAAGATATTTAAGAAGCAGGAACATAGGTTTGATGATGTGGTCTAATTTGTGGTGTGGGTTAGGGTGGACACCACTAGTTCTAGACATCTTAGAGGGGAAGGATAAGAATAAGGAGAGGTATGTCATTATTGGTTAATAGGTTTTTGTTATATTTTCTAGGTGCACTTTTTTATGGTGCTTTTCTAGACTCATTGTGCAAGGAAACTTGCAACCAAAAATATAATTGTTTCCACATAATCCATATTAGATTTGAAATGAATATGCAATTAAAAAAATATGAAAGAGAATAGAAAACATACCCAAAACATGTGACACAAGATATACCCTAGGAAGCCCTCATTGAGGAAAAAAACTAGCCTCTAAAAGCATCCATCACCATGTATTATTCAACAAAAAAACCATTGCAATAGATCTACGGAAGCCTTCAAAGCTTTGTAGACACAACTAAGAAATCCATGTGAACAAACATGAATCCACACATCTCATTCCATGCTCCCAACCTTCACAAATTCTCCATTAGCTAACTTGTCAAGCCTTGTCCTACTCAACTCTTTCCTTTTTACCTTTTTACTTTTTTTTGTCTTATCTCTGTATATACTAAAAATTGTCCCGAATGACTTTATTAATTTAATTAATAATAGTCACATTCTTCTACTTATTTAATTAAAATTATTTTAATTAAATAGGTTCACTTTTGGCCCAAGTATTTAAATTTAATTTAAATACTTCCTAGCCTTAATGTGTTAAATTTAATTTAACACATGATTCTCCATTTATTCCCTTTTTTTAAAATAAATTTTATTTATTTTATCCTCCATATCCTATTAATTTCTTCTAGACCTAAATTAAATTAAATTTTATTTAATTTAATTTAAATCCTAATCTATGAGCCTAAGAGTATGTGTACTCTTATGAGTTGTCATCATAAGGGTTTTGCATTTCTTTTTAAGCACATGGTGTCTACAACTTGAAAAATTTCTACACACATGTGCCCCCTCATCATTTTATCCTCCCAACCAAGGGTATGAGATAAGGAGATAAGGTGATTAATCCTTATCTTTATCCTTATCCTTATCTTATAGACACCCTCTAGATGTTTCCCGAGAGTCTTTAAATAGAAGCCTTGTCTCAAGCATGGCATATAGAGGATTATTGGATTGCATCGATACGCCGTCGCATTGAGTCTAGAGTCATCACATTGAGAGCTTGCATTATAGGTATGTTCCATATGGAGTTCATAGGCTGAATTTTAGTGATTTGATAGTTGATAAGATTTACATTTTGTATTGCATTTTAGTTTTTGTGGTGCATGCATATTTAGTTTTACATTCTAGTTTAGCTTTCATTCTTGTTATAGCTTACATCTTGCATATTCAGTTTACATTCTAGTTTTAGTTTTCATTTAGTTATAGCTTGCATCTCTAGATAGTTTTCATAATTTCATAGAATACCTTTGAGTGTGACTTCCTCCATAGTCATATCTTGAAAGTATTCTCCTTTTCATATAGTCTAGGATCATATTGCACATTCATCTTTGCACTCATGCTCACATTTGCACTTCCACACAAGGGATTTACTTATTGTTGTGTTTGAATACTTTCAAGATATGACTATGGAGGAAGTCACACTCAAAGGTATTCTATGAAATCATGAAAACTATCTAGAGATGCAAGCTATAACTAAATGAAAACTAAAACTAGAATGTAAACTGACTATGCAAGATGTAAGCTATAACAAGAATGAAAGCTAAATTAGAATGTAAAAATAAATATGCATGCACCACAAAAACTAAAATGCAATACAAAATGTAAATCTTATCAACTATCAAATCACTAAAATGCAGCCTATGAACTCCATATGAAACGTACTTATAATGCAAGCTCTCAATGTGGTGACTCTAGACTCAATGCGACGACGTATCGATGCAATCCAATAATCCTCTATATGCCATGCTTGAGACAAGGCTTCTATTTAAAGACTCTCAGGAAACATCTAGAGGGTGTCTAGAAGATAAGGATACAGATTAAGCACCTTATCTCCTTATCTCATACCCTTGGTTGGGAGGATAAAATGATGAGGTGGCACATGTGTGTAGAAAGTTTTCAAGTTGTAGACACCATGTGCTTAAAAAGAAATGCAAAACCCTTATGATGACAACTCATAAGAGTACACATACTCTTAGGCTCATAGATTAGGATTTAAATTAAATCAAATAAAATTTAATTTAATTTAAGTCTAGAAGAAATTAATAGGATATGGAGGATAAAATAAATAAAATTTATTTAAAAAAAAGGGAATAAATGGAGAATCATGTGTTAAATTAAATTTAACACATTAAGGCTAGGAAGTATTTAAATTAAATTTAAATACTTGGGCCAAAAGTGAACCTATTTAATTAAAATAATTTTAATTAAATAAGTAGAAGAATGTGATTATTATTAATTAAAATAATAAAGTCATTTGGGACAATTTTTAGTATATACATTTTGCCCCTCTTTGATGTGATGTCGGCACGACATCATATCAAAGAAAATAAAATGCAGGTTGCCCCAGAGAAGGGAGGAGAATCCTGATGCCCCCTCATGGAAATTGCGCAAAAAAATACAAATTTGGGCAATTTTCGTGAAAAGGTTGCGGAACAGAAAGAAGGTAAAGAAAGAAATGAGAAAAACAAGATGAAAATATGGAGAAATCATGAGACAAATAGGGCTCAGAGCGAAGAAGGGCACAAATGGGGTCCACAGGGCCTACATAAGCCTCCAAGGGACCCATAGGAAGGTCATTGTCACACCACGAGAAGAGCATCCAGAGCAGCTATGGACTCGATCGAGAGATTGCAGCTTGGTGAGTGCGTTTGAGAGCACCAGAGACCAGCCGCGATGGGGGCACCGGTGAGTCATTTGATCCTCCTGGTAATTTGATAGGTAGATTAGGTTAGATGCATTTATGACACCCTAAATGTGGTGAAAAATGATCCCGGGCGGAGACGACAGTCTCCACCTTGTCATTTGCGAAGACGACAAAGAAGGGATACCTGCGCCTACGGAGATGACAAGAAACATCCTGTCGTCTGTGCAGACGCCAAGGCTGTAGCAAGACCATTGAAGACGACAGACCTTGGTCTGTCATTTGTGCGATAGGGATAGCATATTGGAGATGACAGAGCTTGTCATGTCATCTTGGAGATCAAAGTAGAGACGAAAACACAGGTTTTGCATAAGCGCAGACCAGCGTCTCCGCTAATTGGCGTCTGCGCTGATCAACGTCTATGTCGATCAGCGTCTGTGCTGGACATAATAAAAATAAGAAATGGCGAGCATGAAATGCCCCATTCTAAAAATGAAATGACTGACTTACTGCATGTCCATGCTGCAGGAGGGTACGGTGCTTTTTAGGTCACGGGAGCACTATCCACCAACTATGGTGATACAGGAGAGACTGATAGACGCGGATTGGGGACACATGTGGTTGTGTGGACTGGAACATGTCCACGAGTGGCCAGACTTGAGAGCTCACACAACACAGCTATCGGCTCTCATAGAGCGATGGCATACACCCACAGGGAGCTTCCATCTACCGACAGGGGAGGCCACCGTCACTCTCTTGGATGTGTGGCGGATCCTAAGAGTACCTATCAGAGGCACATACCCAGAGTATGTAGTTGAGGGAGCTGATCCCTTCCTAAGAGAGTGTTTTGGTAGGCGACGACAGATACTACCAATACAACGATCTTGGTTATCCTGGCGGGGAGCCTTGGAGCAGAGACTACCGAGACTGGCGGTATATCTAGCCTCTTTGATATGGCGGATGCTACTAGATCATGCAGGGCATGGGTGGCCTATTGGCTAGGCACGGGTGTTGAGCACCCTATTACAAGAGGATGGCGAGGTCTACTTCTGGGGACAGACCATCTTAGCAGAGTTATATCATGACTTACATATGTGTGGATACCGGACACAGTGCACGATGGGACCAGGACTGACACTACTGATGGTCTGGTCTTGGGAGCACATCAGGGTTACTCGACCCATCACATAAAGAGAGACTAGGCAGCCTAGAGAGCCATATGCATGCAGATATTGGCCTCCTATCCAGTATACATCGACAAAGTTAGTGGGATTCTGGCGCAGGTGCCTGGATGAGATCATCATGTTTGACTGGACTCCTTATGATGGAGTGGAGCACTGGGGGAGAGTATAGGCAGCAGGGGGTGAGGATGATATAGAGGATCAGATGTATCTCCCATTTACTCAGACCGATTGCTGGATTATTGGTCGATCCGCTCACGTGATCATGCAATATATGCCTTCTCTGGTGTGACGACAGTTTGGGCGTATGCAGATGTGGTTCCAGACAGATTCTTGTATCCTATAGTGACCCGCGAGTATGGTCGGCTGTGGGGTCGGGGGACGATGCTATGATTCGCCCGAGCATCATGGCTACCACTGGATAGAGTGCCATGGGTTCATGGTAGGGACAAGGGAGACGCTGGTATGACACCGGCATATGCACAGTGGTGGGTAGCACACCAGCCAGTCAGACTGACAGTGCATGGAGTAGTTCCACTAGCAGAGCAGGCACAGGGAGAGGGAGATGGTGCAGGAGATGGGGGATAGGCTACTATGGTAGCTGTGCCAGCTCAGGGGGCATAGCAGGGACCACATGGTCTTAGGGAAGTTGCTAGGAGGGGTGCCGTAGCAGCACAGGTGCCACCACAGAGGGGACCTCAGATATAGGCATAGGCACAGGCACAGGTACCACCACAGGTGCCTCCACAAAGACAGGTACTAGGAGAGGAGTCAAACATAGTCAAGGCTGAGCGGGATAGTCTACGGGCAGAGGTTGCCAGGCTACAGGCAGAGGTACAACTAGAGAGAGTCAGAGCAGAGAGCACATAGGAAGCACTAGCAGCATTACCGGCACGAGTGGATGCAGGGGATTTTGTGAGTATGGCAGTGCGTGCTTATGCTGAGGAGCTAGCAAGAGTACAGGGAGAGGTGGCTACCTTGCATGCTGAGCGAGCGACATATTAGGCTCAGGTCGATGAGTATCGCAGGCAACGAGACATAGCGAGGCAGATGGTTACACCAGGGGCCAGCATGACAGTGATGTAGGAGGCCATCTCAGCCAGGCGATCTGAGGCATGAGGAATACGAGAGGCAGCCTATTATAGGTCACTATATATGCCGTACCTGCCAACCAGCGGCAGCCTGATTTTGAGAGAGGGGCTAGTTCCTGGACCACGGGTGGCAGAGCTAGATCAGAGCAGTCAGTAGGGCAGAGCCGACCACCTCGAGGGGGTGACATAGGAGGAGCAGGACCCTCATAGCATGGCTCCTGAATTTTGTATAGAGATTCGATATTTTGACAGATATGTGTAGATGCAGCAAGTTTTTTGATGATGCATTTGTACTATATGATTCTACATGTATTTAGACTGTACAGACATTGATTCTTTTGATATATATACATTATGATTCCAAATGTGTATGAGTGTTTATGATGCATATGTATGGATTTTATGTGATGCTTATGAGACTGACATTTATGATGCAGGATGTGATGTATCTTTTCTATATACTATATGATGCTTAACATGTGTGATGCAGATTGGCTAGCGATTATGAGACTTATGCATTATGATATGTATGTGCCCCTAAATGTAATGCTAATGCTAAAATGAACTAGACTATCTAATGAGCACTAAGAAATGTAATTTGATGAGTAAACTAATGCAATCTATATTGAACAATTAATGTAACTTAAAAGGATGAAAAAATGAACACTCCATCTAAAGATGCAACCTAATGAATATCTGTCAAAAATCATCATCTATAAAGATCCAAGAGCATAGCATAGGAGGAGGACATGAATAAAACCTTGTCTCAAGCACGACTCGAATGAAACCCTATATTACATGGACCCTAACTAAGTGAAATCAAGGGATCCTGTTGTGTTTATGTGGAGAGCACACCATTATTTTTATTTTTCAAAAAGAGTGTATGCATTATATGCTATAGAAGCATAAATGTTAAAGCTCCTTTGCGTAATTGCCCCCATTGCAGCAGGCGGTAATATCCGAGACAAACACACAATAAAAACCATAAAAGACATAAAGAAAATACGACAAACCAAACAAAAGAGACTTCATGACCAAGTAGTCATTTATCTCACAATTCCTGCCAAGAGCCTTAAGTCTAGAAAAATGAAAGTCCCCATATTGCCTACAGGAAGGACTCAACCTACGGGGAAATGTTGAATCAAGTGTTTTGTGATAATATGATTATGTAATTCCGGCAGGGGTTTTTGAAACAAATGAACTTCTCGAATCATAAGCCTCCAAAAAGGTGATTTTATGTGTATCCAAGTGTGGTTACTATCGTAAGAGTGTGCAACAGAATGCGATTGAACAACCATTTGACAGGAAGCATGCAAGAATAGAAATGAAAAACAAAGCCTCGTGGACAAGAGGTCTTTATTGGATTTAGGAACAAGCAAAAAACTAAGTACTACTCTGCACAAATGGAAAAGGAATAATGGTAGGACATGAAAGGAATAGTTTGGATAGACAATGGATTGGCATTTTTTTTTTTGGGTTTTTTCAGGACTTTTTAAAGACTGTACAAGATCTACAAGTGCTCAAGGATAAAAGCGCTTGAGATGCTGAATATTTATAGGTTCAGGGAGCGGATCCCCCTCAGGTGTAGCAATCTGATATGCCCCAAAACCATATTTGGCTGTAACAACGAATGGACCTAGCCAATTTGCCTCAAATTTTCCTTTCTTTTCACGGTTCTAGAGATTCCTCATATTATGTTGTAGCACTAGATCACCCACTTCAAATTCTCTTGGCTGGACCCTCTTATTATATTGTAGTTGGAGGCAATGTTGATACACACGAAGGTGGTTAAGGGCGCGGAGGCGTCTCTCATCAAGGAGTGCCAGCTCTTGCAAGTGAGCAACTCGGTATTCTTCATCGGATATAAGGTTTTGTAGAGAGACTCTAAGGGAGGGTAACTCAATCTCAATGGGTAATATGGCTTCAGAACCATAGATGAGGGAGAATGGAGTGGCTCCTGTGGGGGTGCGAATGGAGGTTTGATAGGCCCAAAGTGTTGGAGTAATCTGGAGATGCCAATTAGGCCAGCTGCATCAACAATTTTCTTTAGGATTTTTAGGAGGGTTTTATTTGTGGCTTCAGCTTGGCCATTGCCTTGAGGGTAGTATCTAGTGGAGAAATGATGGGTTATTTCAAATTTTTGGCATAATGTGGCTACCTCTTGGTTTTTAAATGGGGTTCCATTATCAGAGATAGTATCTTGAGGTATACCAAAGTGGAAAATAATATAGTTTAGGATAAATTTAGAAATTTGCTTGCCGGTGATGAAGGTTAAGGGAATGGCTTCAACCCATTTCGTGAAATACTCAGTTGCAGAAATAATATACTTGTGGCCATTAGAAGAATTAGGATACACTTGACCAACAAGATCAAATCCCCAGTGGGAAAAGGGCCATGGTGTGATGGTAGGTTGCAAGTCTTGGGCAGGAGTGTGTATCAAATCGCCATGCTGTTGACAAGGGATACATCTCTTCACAAAATGATATGCATCTGCTTCCATAGTGGGCCAATAATAACCTGTCCTAAGAAGCTTTTTCGCTAACATAAAGCTGCTAGAGTGGGCACCACAAATCCCTTGGCGAACCTCTTCTAACGCTGTTTTGGCTTCATCTGAATTGAGACATCGGAGGAGGGTTCCATCAAAGTGTTTTCGGAAAAGGGTATCACCTATAATGGTATAGCGAGTGGCTCGGCGAATAAAGGTCTTACTTTGGTTTGGAGTGAGGGTTATGGGAATAGTTTTATGACATAGATAGGCAAAGATATCGGCATACCATGGGGACTCAGGACCAACAATCTCGCACACCACTTCAGAATTGTTGTGCTCATAAGTAGGAGTAACAAGATTCTCAACAAGAAACTCACATTTTGGACTATATTCTGGCATGGCAATCATAGAAGCAATAGTGGCCATGGCATCTGCTACTTTATTGTTAGCCCTTGGAACTTGTTGAAAGATAATTTCTGTAAAGTGTTGTTTAAGATTCTCAACTATTCGGCTGTAGGGCAACAATTTTTCATCTTTGGTGTGATATTCATCAGTTACTTGTTTGATAACCAGTTGTGAGTCTCCAAAGACAAGAAGATTCATAATATTCCATTTAATGGCTTGGCGCATTCCTATCACTAATGCTTCATACTCAGCTATGTTATTTGTACAAGGGAATGAAATTTTGTAGGACTTAGGAATTAAATCCCCTTGTGGCGTTACAAACAAAACTCCTACCCCCGATCCCTTTTGTGTAAAGGATCCATCAAAAAATAGTTTCCATGATATACTAGGGGCTATAGTCATAATGGTATCATCTGGAAAGTCTGCCACAATAGGGTGATTGCCTGGAAGTGGTGCTTCAGCTAACTAGTCTGCGATTACTTGTCCCTTAATAGCTTTACGATCCTTATACACAATGTTGAATTCAGTTAGGATTAAGACCCACTTTGTTGCTCGACCAATGAGGGCAGCTTTTGACAATAGGTACTTGAGTGGATCAATTTTGGCAATGAGAAATGTAGTATGGTTAAGCATATAATGGCGTAGTTTCTGTGTACAAAAGACCACGACCAAACATGCTTTTTCAATAGGAGTGTAATTAAGCTCATAACCAACTAGTGTTCGACTGAGGTAATATATGGCTTGTTCATTTCCATTATCATCTAATTGTGCCAGGAGTGCTCCTAAGGCAATTGAAGTAGCTGAAATGTACAAGATCAATGGTCATCCTATTACTGGAGGGACTAAGACTGGAGGATTAATCAAATATGCCTTGATTTGTTCAAATGCTTTTTGGCACAAGCAATCCCATTGAAACTGATTTCCTTTACGAAGCAAATGCTGAAGGGGATGAACTTTATCAGCTAGCTGTGACATGAATCTTTTGATTGATTGTAATCTTCCTTGAAAACTGTGAAGCTCTCTTAATGAGGAAGGAGGAGGCATATCCATGATGGCCTTTACTTTTGCAGGGTCTACTTCAATTCCTCTTCTAGATACAATGTAACCTAATAATTTACCCGATTTGACCCCAAATACACATTTTTTTGGATTAAGGCACACTTTGTACTTTGCCAATCTTTCAAAAATAGTAGTAAGGACATCAATGTGGGCTTCTCTAGTCTTGGATTTTCATAAGATGTCATCAATATAGTCCTCCATTATGATGTGTAGAAGATCATGGAATATGGTAGTCATCGTGCGTTGATATGTGGCACCAGCATTTTTCAAACCAAAGGGCATGACTTGATAACAAAAGGTTCCCCAAGGCGTGATAAATGCTATTTTATGTTGATCTTCTTTTGCAATCCTGATTTGGTTATAACAAGAAAATGCATCCATCAAAGACAACATCTCATGTCCAGCCGTCAGATCCACTATGATGTCTATGTTGGGTAGTGGAAAATCATCCTTAGGACATGCGAGATTCAAGTCTCGAAAATCAGAACAAACACAAATGCCCCCAGACACTTTTCCTACCAGCACAATATTGGAGATCCACTCAGGATAGTCAATGGGTCGAATGAACTTTGCTTCTAGCATCTTTTGTAATTCTGCCTTGACTAGAAGTGCTACCTTAGGATGCATTTTACGCAACTTTTGTTTTACTGGCTTAATTTTGGGATCAACTATCAAATGATGTACTACCAAATTTGTATCCAATCCAGGCATATCCTTATAGGTCCAAGCAAAATTGATCTTTCATTTTTTCAAGAATATTGTCATAGCTTTTTGTTCTTCAGGAAACAAGGTGGCAGCAATGTAGGTAATCTGTGGATTATCTTCTGTTCCCAAGTTTATTGCAATAGTGTCTTCATTCAAAATGGATGACTTTTCTGGTGGCAAGGATCTGAATGGAAAATTCAACTCTCCCTCTTCTGGTGCCTCTAGGAGGTTTTCACCAGAAGATGCGCCCTTTATTTTCTCTTTTTCATCATCCAAAAGCGCCCTAGTAGGGTTTTCACTAGAGGATGTTTCTTTGATTTTTTAATTTTTGTTTCCTTTTTCACTTTTACAACTAAGAGAGTTGATTTGGCTACCAAAGTAGGCTTTTTCATCATATTGGATTTCATGCTCATAATCTCAAAGATTCTTAAGGCCAAAAAGTGCCATCACTGCCTCATCAGACTTACAAATGTCCAAACTTGGTGGCGTATCTTGAAGGTCCCAGTCTACCATGTCAGGGTTCTTGAGAGGTAGATCAACGGATGAAAGGTCATTTACGGTAATGGTATGGACACGATTGTTTAGGTCATCTTCAATGTATTGGGAAGGCACTTCAAATAATTCCTCCTCTTCAGTCTCAGATTCAAGTTCAGCCAAATAGTTGTCAGCAAAGGTAACCTTAGGTTTGAGGGAACCCAAACCGCATCTTTTAGGATAGCTATTAGCTTCTAAGGGTTGTCTAATTCCATTTTCATTTGGGCCAAGACTGGTACCATGATATCCCATGCTTTCAACAATGGAAAGTGCTTTGACATATTTGTCCTTAGGAAACTCCACAGGTTCGTCCTTGCCATCATAATATAACCAATCTAAAATATTATCTTCCATGTGTTCATCACTAAGGGAACCCCAATGTTCAAATGTCATTTTGTTAACTTGCATGGTGTCCTTATTAGTAGAGGATGGCAATTGTGAAGGCTTTCCAAGGGAACAAGGGGAGAGTGGTAATTGTCCAATACACAAGGCATTTTCAAACTTATACTCTCCCATTCCCAAGTCAGTAAATGTGGTCTTTTTCCCTGTAGTGTTAACTTTAACATCTTCAACTTTCTCTTTTCCTTTACAGGAATTTGAACTCTCATGGGCTACTTATGGTACTGTATGGGAAGCAGTTTTTTTAATGACAAGAGACTTAGGTATGACTGCAGAAAACTCACTTATGGGACAAAGATTTGCTGGAGTACCTTCCAATCTTCTACAAAATTCAAAAGGTGTGGGATCCCCTGGAATTGTAACTTCTCTTCCTTGGTGTGGGAATTTCAAACATTGGTGGTATGGGGAAGGCACTTCTTTGAGAGTATGTATCCATGGTCTAGCAAGCAAGATGTTATATGGCAAATCTAAATCTAGGACATGACATTCAATATTGATAATGGCTGGTCCAACTTTGAGAGGCAACATAATAACTCCTTTTGATTCCCTTTCTCTTTCATCATATGCCTTTATAGTAATTCTTTTGCTAGAATCGAGGAGATCCTCTGGAAGTCCCAAGAAATGAATCATCTTTAATGTACAAAGATTTAGACTGGATCCATTATCTATGAGGACTCTTTTTATTTTATGTCGTTGTATGAGGACTTCAATATGGAGCGACATATTATGGTTGGGATTAGGAGCTTGGAAATATTTATCTGTGAAGACCAAATTTTGTTGAGCGGCAAGGTTTCCAATTATGGCGGTGAATTGGGCGGCATTAATATTATCAGGGACACGGGACTCTAAAAGGGCTTTTTCCAAGATTTCCTTATGTACAAGCGAGGTGGTAAGAAGCTCAAGCATAGATATTTGTGCAGGAGTCTTACCTAGTTGGGATAATACATCATAGTGTGAAGCAAGCCTTTGTGGAGTGGATGGCGCAGCAGGCACATGTGGAGCTGGTGAATTACTGTTATTAGGAGTAGCTACTTGCAAGGTGAGTCTTCCACGTCGAGTGGTTGCATCACAATCAGCTGCTTGTAAGACAAGGGTATTCACATGAGTGTCTACCCTTTCGATGTGACCACACAAGGAGTCAAAACCACATATATCATTGGTATCTATTTTTCCACACAAGGATTCAAACCCTGATATGTGGTTAGTAGAGTAATCATAAGGTACAACATTTGATGTGGAGGCTTGATTCGTATTATTGTTACCATTGTTGTGATCAAGAAATGGCTTTTGAAATATTTTCAACTTAGCATTCTTAGAGGAAGGACCTCCTTCCACTTCAATTTCTCCATTATCAACAAGGTTTTGGATAAACACCTTGAGTTTGAAACACTTATTGGTATCATGTCCTTTGACGCGATGGTACTTGCAATATTCATTTTCTTGATACCACCTAGGTTTTGGTTGATTTTCATCAAAAGGATGTGTATTAGGAAACACCATTAAGTTATGATCTACCACCTTTTGAAAGATGGCTTCCAATGGTTCACGGAAGTTGGTGAACGTCCTGTTTTGATCATAATCACGATTGTAATTGTTACACGAAAAGAATCGAGTTTGCTGATTACCCTGGTTGTCTTGATTTGAGTTATTGTTGTTGCAGTTGTGGTAATTATTATTGCTACCTCCTCGAAGGTTTTTGACATCCGTAACACCATCGTGTGTAACACCCCTATTCTTAGACCATGATCTAGGCTTGTTATCATTATTCTATTCATTGTGGGAAGATGAAGAACTATATTGTTTGATGGTGCCTTTTTCTAAAAGTCCACTTTCAATGTTTTTACCCTTTTTGATTAGAGTAGGAAAGTCCTTAGGACTCGCCATTTTCAAGTGAAATGACATTTCAGGTATCAAATTTTTGATGAACATATCTACAAGATGAGAGTCCTCAATTTTGTATGGCATACGACTAGCAAGAGTCTCCATCTTTGCAAGAAATTGGCAAAAGTTTCTCCATTTCATTGCTTGGTATTACACAAGTCACTTAATGAAACCTGATTGTCCGTGTTGTAAGAGTATTGTGCTATGAACTTATTTGCCAACTCATCAAAGGTAGAATGAGAATCCTTAGGTAGATTTATGAACCAATCAAATGTAGGGCCTCCAAGACTTCGTGGAAAGAGCCTCTTAAGGTAATCATCACTGTATGCCACCTCTTGACACAAAATATAGATTTCTCTTACATGTGCTATAGGGCATGTTTTTCCCATATATTTGTCAAACTTTGGAATCTCGAAACCAATCGGGAATGGAGTAATAGGAACAGATTTATCAAAAGGAAAAATCTCACCAAGAGACAAGTGTTTTACCCCTTTATTGTTTGTGCTGCGCACCTCATTTTGTAGTTCATGAATCATTTGAGTGAGGTGTGTTACTTCAGAGCTCGTTTGGGCTTGTGACTGCTGGGGTGGTGGAGTTGTTCCATTTGAACCACCCTATCGATATGCACTTGTTGCATTTGGCGCCGATGTTGTTACCATGGTTGTAGGCACATGCAACTGAGGTGAAGGTGTAGGCTGAGTAGAAATGACCATTGGTTGAGTTGGTGCTTGACTAATACCAAGGCCTCCTACATTTGAAGTTGTTGAGATGTTTTGTGGAGTATTAGCATATGTGGAAAAATTTGATAGAGCATTGATGAATTGTTGAAAGATATCAGGGTTGGTTTGAAGCGTTGGTTGTGGTAAAGTGCTAGATGTGGGCATTGCACTAGTTGTCACCGTAGGTCCTTTTCCTTTGCTTGATGTTGGTATTGCACTTGAACTAGGTGCTAAGGGAGCACCACCTTTATTGACTTGAGTAAATAGGATGTTCTCATCAAAACTTGTAGGAACGTTAACACCATCTTTGATCAGATTTAAGAATGTCGGTCTTGTTTGCCTTAATCGATTTCTCCATCATCTCTACATTGTAAGGGTTTGCAAGAAAGGTCTTAACCTCACTAGAAATATCACCAAAACCAATAGGGTCTTCATCTTGGTCTACTTCTTCATCATTATCACCTGGATTGCTATTATGAAAAGGTTATTGTGGTTCTTGGATATTAGGCATACCAAGGTTCGGATTAGAGGGAAACACATCCCCTAATGAAGTTGCAACTGCGGGAGGAAGATTCTCCATTACTGATTGCTTTGTTGATTCCCACAAATGTGTTTTGGGGTTGAATGTAAACCTTCCTGATCGTGTATTTACCATACAAGAATGGCAAAATGATGAATGAAGGGTTATGAGAGAAATAGAAAATGAAAATGAGAGCTCTTAACCTTAGATGATCAGAGGGTCAACTACCCAAATTTGAACAAGAGACCTTAGCTTAGTAAACAAAATGATATTGAAAGATAATAGTATCCTTTTCTTACCAAAGATAGTCAAATATGATCTTGTAGGCAAGATAAGACACCAAATGGATCACTTACTATTTGGAGACTGACTTGTGGTCCCAAATAAGCGAGGTAAGATATTGAGTGAACTGCTTACTATTTGGAGATTGACTTGTGATCCCAAATAAGTAAGACTTGAGTATCCTTCTCTCACCAAAGATAGTCAAATATGATCTTATAGGAAAGATAGGACACTAAATAGATTGCTTGTTATTTGGAGACTGACTTGTGGTCCCAAATAAGAGAATGTGATTAGGATAAGGTGTTTGCTTATGGATGTAAGGTCTAATGTCATGATAAAAAGATGTTTTTAGGTTTTTAGATCTCTTAGAAGGAAGTTTGAAGATGGAAAAAATAGAAATGAATAAGACGAATGTATGATGGCCACTTATACGGTTGATTCAGTTTTCGTTTATAGGAAATAAGAACCTTGGGTTTACACCTGGGAAAGCAGACCAGTTCCGCAATTTTCCGTTATAGGTGATCCTATCGTAGCGGTCTTGCCTAGCTTCTTCTTTTTGAATGTCCTTGATCGCGTAGCTAAATTGTTTATCACCATGGTTAAGTCTCTTCCTTTCTTTGTAGATAGGAGGTTTGGACAGTTTCACTTTCTTATGCTTGGTTTGGTTGACTTTTTTTGGTCATGGCAAGAACAAAACAAGACTCCAACTTTTTGACATCAAAAATAAACTCAACCACAACTCAAAACATGACTCTAGTGCAAAAACTTCCCAAAAGATGACCGTGAGTCAAAGAGACCTCACCTAACCTATCTTACTGCAAAGGTTCCCTCACAATTTCACTCATTTTTTTTTTTTTTTGGCTTGTTTGAAGTTTTTTTTTTTTTTTTTTTTGTTTTGTTTTACTTTTTATTTATTTATTTATTTATTTGAACAAACACACCAAACACAACAACAATCCTAATAAGGCTGATTCTAGGCTGTACAAGACTTAGCTAAAGGGCGTCCTCAATATACACTAGGTACATGAGGCCCAATTCTGTAGATGAAAGGAAATACTGCCACACAGCCGGGGGGGAACAGTAACCCAATCTCCTCCTTCACTTCCCAAAGGTATAAAGTTATTTGGGGCTTAGCCAAGAGTGACAATATTTACACTTCCAAGAGAGGTGTCTTTCGATTCACCTCCCGATTTTTATACTCCGCTAGAACGCTAGAGTTGAGGTCGTCCCAAGGGGTGATGAAATCCCCAAGCAGGCCTCCTAATAAAATGAAAAAAAAATCCACTTATTTCTTATGCACCCAAGGTCACCCAAAGGCGTGAGGGGAGAGAATACGTAAGTGGACTTGGGGTTTAAAAGACACTTGTTCGTTATCCACAAAAATTTAGGTTTGCTACTCTAATTGAAGACACACATGTTTAGAGCATACAAGGTTCTTTCCAACTTTAAATAACAGAAAATAAAGTAGTAAAAGAAAATGCTAAAAATGAACATACTGAAATGAAAATACTGAAATGAAAATGCTGAAAAGAAGTTAATTTTCTTTAAGGCTTTGAATGTGAGTTCATTTTAAGGCCCAAATCCAAATGTGCTCTATACTAAATGTACCCGTTTAAAACGCTCCAATTTCAAATGTGACCAAGCCTTTTTTTTGCACTTTAGTTCATCCTCTAACACAAATATTCGACCTGCAAACTCACAAAATGCTCAAGAAAACCGTTAACCATTAGTTTAAATCTTGACAGTCACAGACGCCAATAATCGGAGACGCTAAAATACGAAGATGACGTAGATGACAAAACATCGAATGCAGACGATAAAGTGCAGAGCGAAGATGCCAAACCGCAAAACGTAGACGCCAAAATACAGAGCGCAAACGCCAAAATGTAGAGCGCAGACGCCAAACTACAAAGCGTAGACGCTAAAACAAAAATCGAAGATGCTAAAATGAAAATTGGAGACGCCAATTTTAGATCGCAGACGACAGATCAGAGAGCGAGAATGACAGAGAAATAACCAGAGATGACAAAAACCCTAACGTAGACTACAGAATAAGTATTACGCAGACGCAAAAAGAAAAGAACCTGATTTTTCGGCGGTGACGCAGACACTTGTTCTCAGAGACGCTGATCTGTGGAGACGCTGATATGCGTAGATGCGCAACGCAGACGGCACTGCGATTATCAGAGACGACAAAACGCTATTTTGAACTATAATGCAAAAAATTGTATTAGCGGATTTTTGAAGCGAGATCAGGGACGTGGGTCCCATCGGGCGTGCCAAAATGTGTGCTGGAAAAATGTACAAATTTCTGGAAGCCTAAGGAATCAAGCTAAATTAAAAATAAATTCTCAAAAGCAACCAACAAACCAAAATTCCAACCACCTCTAATACTCAACAAGGGCAGCTATGTATAGCCATTGTTGGTGTACCCTCCATCAAGGATACACCAACAATGGCTATACATAGCTACCCTTGTTGAGTATTAGAGGTGGTTGGAATTTTGGTTTGTTGGTTGCTTTTGAGAATTTATTTTTAATTTAGCTTGATTCCTTAGGCTTCCAGCAATTTGTACATTTTTCCAGCACACAATCTCTACTATTGAAAATATAGATGGAGTAACTAAGAGGGGGGGTGTGAATCAGTTACCACAAAAATATTTTAGATCCCTTGGATGTTAACAATAAAATTGATTGCTACTATTATTCGATAAACTCATAGAAAATGTTGCAACTCGATAAAAGCAGTGAGATTTACTTTTAACTAATCTTAAACATTCACAGTGATTAACTTGCAAGAATAAAAGAAATAACATGAACACGCGAGGCACTAGGATTTAACGTGAAAACCAAATATGGGAAAAACTACCAATGTAACTAGTTACTATTTTTCACTCTTTTGAAGTGAGCCCTGTTAGTAGCCAACCCAGTTAAAGATTACAAAACACATTGTTAGGTGTGGCCTTGTTAGAGGATTTAATCACCCTATTAGGAGTGGTCTTGCAAGAGGTCTTAAAAAAATTCAAGGGAACTATCACCTTATTGGAGGATTTACAATTGGCTATTAAACCAACTCTATTAGAAGATTTTGGAACACTGCTACAATGGTAAGAAAGTAACAATGAAATGACCTAAATGAGATGCAACTGAATTACTGATTATAGATCTCTATTCTACTTCATGCTATATCCTTCCTAATTGAATATTACTTTGCTGCTCCACAAGGATATCTGACTATCCTTCAAGTTTTCTCACACTTTCCTTCTCAATTAATCAATACACTTGCATACTCTTTCTCTCTCACTAGAATCTCAACTTGACCTTTCATTTATACCATCTAGATTATCAAGTCAGCTCAATTACAAATTACAATGACCAATAAACATCACCATAGTCAGCTAGAATCAATATTTGAAATAATTAAACTTCATATCCCAAATTAATAAAATTCTTCATTGGAAGACCCTGCTCGGTAAACATTGGTTCTAAAACGATTTCCTGTGTTGACCGAAAAATGCTTGGTTAACACTGTGAACTTGTAAAATCTTTTGGCAATTGAGTGAACTCGGTGAACACTGATTCTAACCAACTTTCCTTTGTTAACTATGAGAACTCAGTTAACATTGTTCTCTGCCATAATTTCCTTTGACGCCCGAGTGAGCTCGGTAGATGCTATCTTCATAGAGTAATATCCAGGAATGCTCGGTAGACAAGAAAAACTATCTTGCTGACCAAATGAGCTTGGTAAGCATAGACTGACAATTGATATGACATTTGTGCAATATCAAAGACAACACACAATTAGACAATTGTATCCAATAAATCTCCCTCTTTGGCATTGGTGGCAACACGACATGTCATATTCGAATGAAATTTGAAAAGAAGACTTTCTATTATAGAAAGTTTCTTCCTCTTAGATTTTTATACCAGAAGCTTCTTATGTAGTAATATCTCCCTTTGTGAAGGAATTACATAACTTCTTCTCAAAACGAATTTCAAAAAGATATGATAGTAAAATCTCCCTCTTTGACAACACATGCCAAAGACAACACATGCCAAATGAGTATCAATGTACCTTGAGTATTGATTCATATGCAATGTTCTCTTGACTATATAGCATCAACTGATAGATCTTCAACTTGGTTCTTGTTGATGCATCACTAAAACTTTATTTTAGTGAGCTTTAGGTAGAGTAATGTCCCCTAACTTACCTCTTAGATACAAAAATGCATCCTTAGGTAATGGCTTGGTAAATATGTCTACAATTTATTCTTTTGTATGGACATATTACAATCTAATTTCTTTATCCTACACCAATTCTCTGACAAAATGATATTTTATAGCAATATGCTTGGTTTTGGAATGCATCACTGGATTCTTTGATATGTTAATTGCACTTGTATGATCAAAAAACATGACAACTAGTTCTTTGATTTCAACCTTCATGTCTTCCAACAACTATTTAAACCAAACAATATTAGAACAATTCATTGCTGCTGCAACATATTTTGCTTCTGCTATGCAATTTTTCTTTTTAGTTGTCCAAGATACAACCCTTTTACCAAGAAAGAATTCTCTACCACTTTTACTTTTTCTATCATCAATATTTCTTGCCCAATCAGCATGAGTAAATACTTTTAAGTCAAAATTTCCTCCAAGTTTATACCATAAGAAATAGTCTTTAGTACCTTTCAAATATCTCAAGATTCTATTTAATTGCCATCATATGATTTTCTCTAGGTTTTGCCAAGAATCTTACCACTATAGCAATTGCTAAAGCAATATCAGGTCTTGTATGAACTGCATACTGTAAGTTTCCAATCATTGATCTATACAAGGTCTGATCTACCTCCTTTGAGTCATCATCTTTGTTAAGTTTTAATCCAGTGCACATGGGGGTTCCAACTAGTTTTGAATCTTCCATATTAAACTTCTTAAGTATCTCCTTGATATACTTAGACTGAGTGATGTAGATACCATTCTTGCTTTGCTATATCTAAAGTCCAACAAAGAACTTAATCTCACCAAACATAGACATTTCAAATTCTTTGTTCATTTGCTCTAAAAATTCTTTGCATAGATCATCATTCCCTATAAATAAAGTATCATCCACAAATATTTCTACCAATACAATCTTGTTATCTGGTCCTTGATGTACAAACTACTGTTATCATTAGTTCTCTGGAAACCAATTTGTATAAGGTAGTTATGTAGTCTTTCATATCAAGCTTTAGGGGCTTGTTTTAGACCATACAATGCTTTGTGTAATTTGTAGACCTTTTGGATCAACAAAATCTTTTGGTTGTTCAATGTAAACTTCTTCATCAAGAATACCATTGATAAATGCAGATTTAACATCCATCTAATATACCTTAAATCCTTTATGTGCTACATATGCAAGTAACGTCCTAACACCTCTCAATCTTGCAATAGGAGAAAAAATTTCACCATAATAATTTCCTTCTTCTTAAGAGTAGCCTTTACATACCAATATAGCTTTGTTTCTTGATACGTTACCATCTTCATTCAACTTATTCTTGAATACCCATTTTGTTCCAATCACATTTTTAGCTTTAGGCCTAGGTACAAGAGTCTAGGTTTTGTTCTTCTTTATTTTCTTTATCTCTTCATTCATAGCCTCAATCCAAATTTCATTTTCCAATGCATATTTAACATTTCTAGGTTCAAAATCAGCAAGTAAACATGTACCTTGTAGCTTACTTCTTGTCATAGTACCTTTTGATTTATCTCCAATAATCTGGTCTAGTGCATGATGCCTTCTGACATACTTGGCCAGTATAGGTTCCTTGCCTTTTGAATGAATTGCATTATCATCCTTTTGAATTTCAATTTCTAGTTTTGGTTGCTCAGAATCAATAGGTGTTAGCTTGGTAGCTTTAGAATGTGACTCGGGTCCTTGTGACTAAGTTTTAACTTCTTCCAACTCGGTAACTAAGGAAGACTCGAGAGTAGAAGTATCCTTATTGACAGATGTGTCTGGCAATGTATTAGGTTTGATGTAAACAAATATCCTATAATCCTCTAGTTCCTTTTTTCTTTCTTCTTTAGTCCTTTCTACAAACTCATCAATTCTCACATATGCACTTTCTATGATTTTATGAGTAGACAAATTCAAACATCTATATGCCTTACTCTTACAAGAATAATCTAAGAATATACCTTCATCACCTTTCACATCAAATTTTCCTTTTCTAGATTCTTTCAAGATATAACATTTACTTCCAAATACTTTCAGGTAGCTTACATTGGGTTTATAGCCATACCATAACTCATAGGGTGTTTTATATGAGTCCTTCTTCAACTGTAGTTGGTTTAAGGTATGAACTGCAATGCTGATAGCTTCCTTCCAATATTTCATAGCAATGTTCTTTTCAATTATTAGTGTCTTTGCACAATCCATGATGGATCTGTTTCTTTTTTCAACTATTCCATTTTGCTTGGGAGTTCCAGGGTCTAATACCTGTCTTTTGATTCCTCTTTCAATGCGAAAGTTATTGAATTCATTGGAGATGAATTCACCAACTATGTCTAATCTTAAGCATTTCAACCTTTTCCCTATTTCCTTATCTACTCTTGCCAAATACCATTTGAATTTCTCAAATGCTTCTAACTTCTCTCTTAAATACATAACAATCATCATTTTAGAGTAGTCATCAAAAAAAAGAATAAATAATTTTTCTCCACTATAGCTTTCTATTCCAATAGGTCCACACAAATTAGTATGTACAATTTCCAAGATATCTTTTAATTGATAGTTTTTTCTTTTAAAACTAGTCTTTTCCATTTTGCCAATCTAACAATTCTTGCATAGACCAACATCAGGTTTCTTCAAAATAGGAATGCCTCTTACTTTCTTGAATTTTCTTATTTTCACAATGTTATCAAAATTTAGATGACATAACCTTTTGTGCCATAACCAACTTTCTTTAACTTGAGCAATAAAACATGAGCAATCACTAAGATCAAGATAAAAACATGTTAGCTTTTATTTGTTTGCTTGATCCAATCAGTCTTCCTTTGTCATCCAACATTCTTGCCTTTCCATGCATGAATTTCACCTTGAATTCAATGTTGATTAGCTATGCCACACTTAGCAAATTATGTTTTAGTCCTTCAACCCAATAGGCATTGTCACATACAAGTTTTTTGGTTAATGAGATTTGACCTTTCCCTTTTATGAAACAAGATTCATTGTTTCCAAACCTTACACTACCACTATCATAGTCTTCAAAGTGTTCAAAATTTTTTTTTTCACCAGTCATATGATGTGAACATCCACTATCTATGATCCATGTATCATTTTTGTTCACATGAGAGATAAGTGCCATCTTATCTTCTTCATTATCAGATTCACCTTTCATAGCTTCATTGTTATCAGAATCTTTAGCCATAAAACATGTCTTCTTACCTTTTTCTTTTAATGATTTTTGATTTTTGAAATCCTTCTTGCCATTGCACTTGTGACTCTTCTTCTCATCCTTGCTTTAATTTTTTGGGCACCTGGCAACAATATAACCAATTTCTTCACATGAGAATTAGATTAGGGAAACTTTACCTTTGTATTTTCCTCTACCTCTAGAATATTTTATTGCAAGTAGAGATTCAAAAAATTCAAGATCACTATCAGAACTTTCCTCTGATTCTTCTTCACTTTATGACTGAGTGTTCTTTATTTTCTTTCCTTTTTCCCTAAGTGAAAGCTTGGCCTCAAATGCAGATTCAATATTCTTGGAAGCTTGAACGTAATCGTCAAAATTATCTAGCTCAAATGTTTTCAATCTTCCTACTAAGGTATCCAAAGTTATCTTATGATTTGTCTCACACCTCCTTTCTTGAATAATAGATACTCTAATTGGATAGATAGGAAGTAATGTTATGAGAACTTTACTTACAACAGTTTCTTCCTTGATATCTCCTCTAGAAGCTTTAATTACACAGACACTAGCTTTGATTCTTTCCACATATTTGAAAATATTTTCATCTTCTCTCATTCTCATCTGTTCAAATTTTCCTTGAAGGCTTTTTTTTGGCTCTCCTCACATTCTCATCACCATGATGGATGTCCTTTAGCTTGTTCCACATTGCAAAGGTGGTTTTGCAGTCCTTGATATCATCAAATTCTTAATAGCTAAGAGCAGACACAATATCATCATCATGGTGTTATGGTTCTTTTTCTCAGTAATTTCTCCAATAGATAATGTACCAGTAGGAGTTGTGTATTCTTTGTCAAGGTATTTCAATCTTGAATCACCAATGTAAGCCAGATGAAGTCTCATGAGTCCCTGCCATGCTAAAAAGTTGTCTCTGTTGAGCTCTAAAATTTCTCTCTTGTAAAACATCCTAATCTTTAGGTTAGGGCCTTGAAACCTTTTTTGCAAGCACCAAAAGATCTGATACCAATTGTTGGAAACATAGATGGAGTAACTCAGAGGGGGTCTAAATTAGTTACCACAAAAATATTTTAGATCACTTGGATGTTAACAATAAAACTGATTGCTGCTGTTATTTGGTAAACTCATAGAAAATGATGTAACTCGGTAAAAGTAATGAGATTTACTCTTAACCAATCTCAAAAATTCATAGTGATTAAGTTGCAAGCATAAAAGAAATAACATGAACACATGAGACACCAAGATTTAACGTGGAAATCCAATATGGGAAAAACCACCAATATAACTAGTTACTATTTTTCACTCTTCTGAAGTGAGCCCTATTAGGAGCCAACCTAGTTAAAGGTTACAAAACACATTTTTAGAGGATTTAATCACCCTATTAAGAGTGTCCTTGCAAGAGGTCTTAAAATAATTCAATGGAACTGTCACCTTGTTAGAGGATTTAATCACCCTGTCAGGAGTGGCCTTGCAAGAGGTCTTAAAACAATTCAATGGAACTATCACCTTGTTAGAGGATTTACAACTGGCTGTTAAACCAACTTTGTTAAGAGATTTTGGAACACTGCTACAATCGTAAGAAATTAACAATGAAATGACCTAAATGAGATGCAATTGAATTGCTAATTATAGATCTCTATTCTGCTTCATGCTAGATCCTTCTTGATCAAATATTACTTTACTACTCTACAAGGATATTTGATTATCCTTCAAGTTCACTACACTTGCATACTCTTTCTCTCTCACTAGAATCTCAACTTGACCTTTCATTTATACCATCCAGATTATCAAGTCGACTCAATTAAAAATTACAATGACCAATAAACATCACCATAGTCAGCTATAATCAATATTTGATATAATCAAACTTCATATCCCAAATTAATAAAATTCTTCATTGGCCAACCCTACTTGGTAAACACTATATCTAAAATGATTTCTTGTGTTGACCAAAAGATGCTTGGTTAACATCGTGAACTTGCAAAATCCTTTGGCAACCAAGTGATCTTGGTGAAAACTGATTCTAACAAACTTTCCTTTGTTAACTATGAGAACTCGATTAACACTACTTTCTACCATAATTTTCTTTGATGCTCGAGTGAGCTTGGTATACACTGTCTCCATAGAGTAATCTCTAGGAATGCTCAGCAGATAAAAAAACTATCTTGCTGACCAACTGAGCTTGGTAATCACAGACTGACAACTGATATGATATTTGTGTAACATCAAAGACAACACACAATTAGACAATTGTATCCAACATCTATAACTACGCTTGTGGCTACTTATATAGTAGCAAGTCTCATGAAATCACCAAGTGATATTACATAAACCATGTGCTACCTAACCCATTGACCTCACATTTAATATTTCACATTTAATTATTTTTCCTAATATTAAACAATTATATCAAATATTATCATAAAAATGTTACAATACAACTATCAAGCATATCCCATAGGGTTCTTTACATGTTGCACACCTATCTAGGTGGTCCTACGTGGAACATTACATAATAAAATAAAATAATACAATATATCAATATTATGCAATGTGTACAACACCCATAGTCTCAACACTTTGTAATTACTAGTTTTGTATATATTATGGTTATGGCTATTGTAGTTTTACTATTAGATATTGGGATACCCTATTTGGGGGTTTTTGAAATTAAGAAAGGGGTAGGTTAAATATTGGTTTTATTTGACTTTTAGATATTTTTGACTTCTTGATTTTAGAAACATTATAGAATTGATTCTAGGTTTTTTCTCCTTGTGCATAGCGATATTGAGTTTTTTTTCTAGTTATTTTATTTTCATTATTTCTTTCTATCATAGTAGAATGTATTATTAGAGCAAGCACATTCATTTAAAAATTAGAAATATTAATTTTTTTTTATTAATAATATTGTTGGTAATATTTTTCTTTATTACTATTAATACTTAATATTTGTTAAGTTCCAATAGAATCCAAGACCTTTATATGAGAGGCTTACAAGTTACCATTGTGTTATAAGCTCTTGCTTAATTTTAAAAATAAAAGGAAAAATTAATAAATAACTAAATTTATTTTCATAAGTAATTAAAAATATAAAGTGTTTTTAATTTTTTATCTTTATATTTATCAATATATTTAAAACATTTAATATTTTCTTATGATTTAAAGAAATTGGTCATTCTTTAATACAGTTAAGCTAATATGCAAATTTATACTCTTAAACATTTAGAAAATGTACCATATAGAACTTTGAGATTAACCTTGGGTTCTTCTTAAGTGTGTGGCTATATGAAGTTGCATATAGTCATAAATTTAATTTGGTCTTATATTTTTATTATAGCTTTTCCATATCATATTTTTTGTTGTATTGATCATGTTTAACCTAAACAATGATAAGAAGATTGATGCAAACCCAAACACTAAATATAATCTTGATCCTAAAATGAAATCATTATCCTCTTATAAAACCTTACCCTATCCAAAATCATGATTTTAACTATAGCATTAATCATTATCTAAATCCTAACCTTAACTATAATCCTAATCCTACACCCTAAAGTCTAATCCTAATCATAACCCTAATGTGTAACCCTAATAAAACCTCTAAATCAACCAAAGGCATAATAATAAACATAATGTAAGTATATATGGTAATCATAATCCTAACTATAATCCTTTTAGAATTTTAAAATTTAACTCTAACCCCAACTTTAACTTTAAATATCAAATATGTGGAAAATTTTCAATATGAATGCAAAATAAACCTAACTCTAATATGAAAGTTAACCATTACATTTCAACCTTAATTTACCTTTCTATCTTTTTGGGTAACACTATTTTAGCCATTCAAAATGATCTTGAGGGTGATCATGCTTGTCATGAGGGGTTAATGGTGCTAGTTATGAACCTTCTAAAATCTAAAAAAGTGGAAAGACTCTACCACAAAAAGAAATATTTAGATTTTGAGATGGAGGGAATTGAAATAGAGGAGGAATTTGATGAGGAAATGAAGTATGAGATTGCTGAGGTTGAGATGAAGAAGAGGAAGAAATTTGATATTGGGAGCTCATCTTAGAAGAAAAGGAAGGATAAGGAGATTGATTCTGAACAAGATACCGATTCTAAAGAAGAGCAAGAAGAGGGTATTGAGAAGAGAGGATGTTCCGACAAGGTATTAGGAAATAAGGGGAAGAATGTTGAAAAGGATTCTATCCCCACTAATGATGAACTCCTAATTAAGAGGATGGAGAGAAAAAGGAAAAAGGGTCTAGCTCAGGATTTGGATGCGGATCAAGAGATTAAGGAGGTTAAGATGGATATGAACAAATGGGGGGGACATGATGATTACCTTGTGCATAATAGGGATGAGGAAGACTAGGGTTTTCTAAAGGGAATATTTGGTAATCTAGAGAAAATGATAAAGGATATACACAAACTCAAGTAGCAAATAGAGGACATCTCAAGGGATTTTGATTAGCTTAGCAGGATGACTAGGGGGGAGAGAACACTGGGTCAACACATTGATAGACTTTCTGAGGTTATAGGAAGCATTGAAGAGGTAAAGAATTTGATGAAACAGGTTCCACCAATTGAAGCCAAGAATAAAAATTTAGATTAGCTGGGCAAATACCTTCAAAAAAGGGTGGATGGTCTGGATACTAGGTGGGCAACTTGGAGAAAATGGTTAAGAAATTGGTCAATCAAAACTGCACTATTTTGAAGACCATGGCTAACAACTTTAACACCCTATTGAACAAGCTAGATCATGGTAAAGGCCAAGATGCTAAGGATATGAAAGAGGACTAGGGTCTGAGCAAGCAAACAAGGGATAATTCCAAGAAAAATGAGGATGTGGAAACAAAAAAGTTGGATGTGAAAGCCATTGTTGATAATATAAACATACTAGCAGACCAAGCATTGAATCTCTTGAAGACATTGTAGCTATCTTGGGGCTGTCATTTTGTTTTCCTTTTGCTATTTTCTTATGCATAGATGTATTCTAGCCTCTTATTTTTAGATTGTCTAGTTTGTTCTTTTTTTAAGGATATGAAGCCTTTTGTTTCCTAAGCTTCTCTGTCTTATTTCTATGATACTTTGTACAAGGTTTCGGGTCCTTTAAAACCTATTTTTACGTAATAAAAGCCATTACATTTCAACCTTAATCCTTACAATAATCCTTATCCTATACTCTATATGTGCCCTAAAATGGTTGCCTAAACAATGGCCCCCCATTCCTCAATTTACCAATTTTTTGAATCAATTTATTGATTTCCTAAATCAGTGCATTGCAATATTTTATTAGATCATTCAAATCATTTTCCTTGATCAAATTGTAATTAATTCAATTATTTGAATGTTTCCTAAGATTTGATCATCTTATTCTAAATCTTATTTAATTAAAAGAAAAATTCTCTTTTAATAAAATAAAATAAAATCCCCTTTTAATTAAAAGAAAATTCCTCTTTTAATTAAATAAATCAATCCCCACTTAAATATCTCTTTGTGATGAAAAAAAGAAATAGATTAAATAAAAATTAAATAAATTCTTTTTTCCTCTACACTTAAATGCACATATCTCTAAGTGGGATTCCTCTTTTTCCTCTTTCCACTTTCTTCTCAAACACTCACTTTTCTCATTGTTGGAATTTTGTCTTACATGGATCAAACTCTATTATCCCATATTGGTTGTGGGAAGCCTCCCACCTCCACATTTTCTTTTATAAGGAGCCCTCTCCTTCTCATTTTGTAATAGAGAAAATAGTATTTTTCTATAGTATTGTTATGCTATAGGTTTAGAGAGTAATTTTGTAAAAGGAGTTTGAACCTTAGGGTTTGGACATTGGAGCTTCATTGCAACTTCTCTCTTCTTGTCTTATTCTCACTTGCATCCATGGCTTCCATCATGAGGTTTCATCCCTGCATTTTCATATTATCTTAGAGTCATATTTGTTTTCATAGATTAATATTGGATTATTATTTCTTTTCATAGCTTTGATTTCCTTTCTTGCATTTCTTTACATTGTTATCATTTAGATTAGCTTGCATCTTCATTTTCATGCATATTTTGATCTTTGAATTTCTCATTTTATGCTGTACTTGCATGGGCACAAACTAGGTCAAATTGAGGGCCTCCATTAGAAACCCTTGCACTCCATGAATGAGAGCTATGAGCCACCATTTGAGACCCCATTCTTGAGCAATATTGGATATAATGACTCATATAAGTGTGTCAATATTTTAGCACACATTCTTTGGCACCCACCATGGGGCAACCCACCTTTACATACTGGTTTTGGCTATTTTTGGAGCTAACCCCTTGTGTAGATTGGTTTGGAGACAAAAAACCATAGATCTTAAAATCTAATCATATCTCTCAAATGGACTAGTGTTTTGGTCTAAATTATTTTTTGCAAGTTGGCGACATATTAGAGAAGCTTCAATGAAAGTTTTAGATTTTTCTAAGGTATTTTGTATTTTTTATAAATTTTTCTTGATTTTTAATGAAAACTTGTTTTAAGGCACAAATTAGATTTTTTTAGAAAAGTCTAGATTTTTGGAAAGGTCTCTAAATTACAAATATGGTTGTTTCTTTGTATTTTGATTATAGAGATCATATTAAGGCTCAATAATTCGATTTGCAAAAACTAGTCTGTTTTGAAAAAATACGTCCCTAGTGCACAATGATAATATTTTTCTGAAATTCTGAATTTTTGGAAAGGTTTCTATTTTTGAATATGGGTCTCTTTTCTACATTTAGGTTTTTGAGTCCAAATTCATGGCATATAGATCCAATCTTGTTGACCAGGTTAAAAATCATGATTAACTTGCACTTTATTTGCACAAAGTTCAATGCATGATAAGAGTTGTCATTTTTCATGGAATCAAATAGTTTAATATATTTTCATGAGAATTTTCCTATTTCTTCATGATTTCATGTACTTGATTGAAGTTTGTGAAGGTAACTTGGAGGTCTATAGAGCAAAAAATGGAAAAAAATTGGAAAGCATGAAATCAATGTGCACACATTCAAAACCTTCTCATTTGAATTATAAAAAGTGATCATTGTGTTCTTTCTCATTGTAAAATAATTTTCTTTCTTTTGTCAAATTGTTTGGTGTGTCTTCCCAACATTGAAAAAGGGGCTTAAAATGAATCATTCACATTTGGATTTGAGCTTAAAATAAAAAACCCTTTTTGTCTTTTAATCCCCAAGATTTTCTTATTGATGTTTTATTCTTGCATCCTTGTTAAGGAGTTTGAGGGGAACCTAAATAAGGGATCTTAATTTTTGTTTTTTTAGGGAGGCTGCCTAGAGAAGTGATCACTCTAGGGGACGACCTCAACTCTTGGCTAATCCCCAAAGAAATTTATGCCTTTGGAAAGTGAAGGTGGAGATTGGGTTACCATTTCCTCCCAACTATTTGGTAATATTCTCTTTTATTTATGGATTTGGGCCTCATGTACCATATGTCTATCGAGGACATCCCCTAGTGAGCTTGTGCATCTTTATAGAAATCTAAATAGGTTATTGGTGTGTTTGATGTGCTTGAATGTTTAGAACCTTCCCGACTTCTAAAAAAAGGAGACACATCCATCAAATTGAGCCTTAAGGATTATTTCCTTTTATATTCTTTCAAAACCATTATGGGCTTCAAACCTTGTTCTACCAAACCTCAGTCAAGTCTAGATTATCATGAGCTTTTCTTTGTCATTAAAAAGTATCTAGACTTACCTGTTAGTCTCCCTAGACACATGATAGAAATGAAGAAAGTGCTAGAGAAAGAGATTGCATCATTACATGAATATTCCTTAAGATCATTACATAAATGTGAATCATCTTCTACTCTAAGACATCAATTGTCTTCATCTCCTAGATCCAAATACCTCTTGAGAGAGAAAGTGAGTAATAACTTCTTTGAGAATATGCCAATATTTTATGATGGACCTATCCTTGACCAAGATGAGAATGACAAAAATGGTCGTAGGCATACTTTTGATAGAACTTTTACTTCTTTGGGATTTTCATATGACATGGTGCTTGAGACCTTAATTGTAAAAAAGATCATTACTTTACGATACAAATATTCTACACCTTAAGAACCTGAGGTAAAACCTTATTGGTGGAGAAATGATCACTATTGTGGCTACCATACATGCAAAGGTCATAAAACTAAAGATTGCATTGCATTTACATGTATAATTCAAGATTATATTAATGATAGAATCATTGATGTTGAAATTCCTAAAGAACTATGTAATGAATATGCTTCTCTTGAGCAATATCATGTTCATGAACCTATGTTTAGTGATGGTTTTCTTGATACCTCCATTTCTTTCTTAGCTAGTCCTTCATTACCCCTTCAAGATCTTAGCATGAAAACCTCATATAATCCCTTGTCCTTAGAAGTGGCTCCCTATCAAGAGGACTCTCAAAAAGATAGAAATAAAAGTGTCAAGAAAGATCAAGATCAAGCACCCCTTCATCTCCTTCAAGATGTCACTCCTCTATATCCTATGTCTTATCCATCTCCTAAGTATGATGAAGATACTGCTTCTAGTATTTCCCTTGAGCTTACTAAAAATTGTGAAGAAAGTTCTATGCCTATTTTATCCAAAGAAATTTTCAAGATCAAAGAATCCCTTCTTGTTCCACTTCTACATATTCACTTCAAAACTACGCTCAAACTTCAAATACTCCTATCAAACGTGTTGCTCCTATTAAAGATATTCATGAGTCTATTGATAGCCTTGATCACATTGCTCACTCTAAAGATTCTAATATCCCTATTCACTATCCGTTTGAATCTCCTAAATCTATCCTTGATCCTTATTTGTCAAAGGTAAAGCCTTCAAACCTTTCATCTATATTGGGACCTTGTGTTCCTCCATCTCCTACTTTCACTCCTATATCATCTCCTATCTCTCCTATCATAACTCGAGTTCAACAAAGACACTCATCCTTTATGAATTATCATTCACCTATCCATATGAACTAGTCATATAATCCTTATTCATCCATAAAGCCCAAGTCTTTTGGAAGCAATTTGGATGATACATTTAAGAACAAATGTAAGAATCCATTGAAAAATGAATATCAGTATGTTCCATCTAATCGACATGTGAATGAAAATAAAGAGAAATTATTCAAGAGACCATGAAGGTCTACTAATCAAAGAGATAAATCAAAGAAAATATGGGTTCCTAAATCCATCACTGAAGAAATGCATTCTAAAGAATCCAAAGGAAAAGAAAAATATAAAGCTATATGGATTCTCAAGTCTCTTTTGAAAGACTTGAATATTGAAAATACTTCAAAGTTGACATTTAGGATTTCAAAGGCTTCCACTCCATCCTCTTCAAAAATCTTCCTAAGAAACTTCCAAAGGCTTCCACTCCATCTCCTTCCAAAACTTTCTTACATATACATTTAAACCTCAAGCTATTTCCTCCATGATTACTCCATCATTTCACAACCCTTCAAGTTGTGTGTCGATGTTGATCTTTCCTACTTTCTCACCTACCCTTATGCAATATTTTCAAGCCTATACTTATCTACTATCCATATTCCTTATATCTTTCCAAAGCATAAAACCCTTTCCTCCATATACATTATCTACCATCTCCTTTCCATCACCTATTAGCATCCTCAAGCATACCTCTCTATGGTCTTGGCTTATCATGACTCATCTTTCCTATAGGAGCACTATCTAAATTGAAATAATATAAGCTCTTTCTAAAAATTCAAAAAGGAAAAAAAATCCTAAAAAGCATAAAATGCCCTAAAAAAATGATCATTTTAGTGAAACCCTAGCAATAGGAGCTTTGATGTATCACCAAAAAAAACTATCTTAAAAATACAAAAATGATTATTAAAAGTCCTGATTAAAAAAAAAAAAAAATCTTGCGAAGTGGTGAAAACCTAGAAACAAGTGCTACTTGAGATCCTTGTACTTATATCAATAAACTGTTGATCTCAGATTGGTTTGACAAGTGAGTGTTAACACAATTTAGACATTTACTCGGTTCATGCCCAATTAGTAATATATGTCAAGCACAACATGTAAATATTAGACCATGCCAAGTTGCAATGAGTGCTGAGTCACTCAAGTGCCGAGTAGATAGACCATGCTGAGTGATTTGTTAGCTGAGTAAATAGTGGATGCCAAGTTACAAAATAAAGATCAATGCATACCAAGCATCAAAGACTTCATATGTCAAGTGACACAGTTTTGACATATTCATTTGTAATAGCACAAACAACTATATAAACCATTTTTGAGCTGACTTTTATTATATTTTGATATTTTGAAGATAAGGATGAATCTCTATTTGGATTTCTTATGCAATTACATGTAGCCAATTAGAAAATGGGTAGGATTAAGTGGCAAAATGGATGAATCTTAGTCGTAGATTCATACCTGACCTTAAGCCACCTAAGTCTTCATAAGGAGAACAAATCCCTAAAATCTTTATGTGTGTGAATGTTTACATGGTTTTGTGATTTAGAAGTATATGCTTTACATGATAATTGAACTCACTTATTAAATGCATGTGATGAGTGTATGGTGAAAGTTTTATGGGTCCAAGTTTAAGCTACTAATTCACCCCCCCTCTCCCCCTCTAATAAGTTTACTTTTCCTCTTGTAATTCCAATAATTGGTATTAGAGCCTTGTTCTCTAAAAGAGAAGCTTTGCAACTTTGAGGAAAGATCTTGAAATGGAAGTCTACAAGTTGGGAAAGACTATTAAAAACTAGGAGATTGAAATACATCTTATACTACATCAACTAAATGAAGCAAGAGAGGAACTAAAGAAATCCTTGAAGAGAGGGAAAGAGATTGCTATTGCAGAGAATGACACACTATACAAAGAGATAGACACTACTAAGCTATTTGCAGATTGTGACTCTAATGAATTTGATGTAGCAGTTGTAGATCTAATGGAAAAGAATAGAGTCCAAGATGAGGAAATTAGAAATATCAAGTTAAAACAAGAATCACAAGCTATACTACTATGTGAGGTGACTAAACAAAAGAAGAAAGCTATGGAAGATGAAGCCATGATTAAAAGGACAAATGAATTCTAGCCAAAAGATTGGAAGAGAAGTCAATAGAGCTTACCAAGATTTCCAACATGAGTTTGGATACTCTAAGTCAAATGATGAATGCCAAGTATGGACTAAATGTAAAGGACATTGAGATAACTATATTGAAGTTGTAGAATGAAAAATTATAGAGTGACCTAAAGAGAGAAAAGGAATTTTTTGAAAGTTTCAACATGCCAAATGAAGCCATAAAATACTCTGAGCAATTTTTGAGATTCCCTAGATCCAAAAATGACACATTAGGACTAGGCAACACAAGCATTGAAAAAGGAGAATCATGCAAATATGTAGAAGAAAGGAACACCAAAGGTAAGAACTACAAACCTACTTGTCATAATTGTGGTAAGAAAGGATATACTACTAATGTGTGCAGGAGCAAGACTACAAATTAGAATGTCAAGCCTAAGAATATGACTCATTGTCATAAGTACAAGCAGCAAGGTCATCAGGAACATGAATGCAGAACTAGGACCATGTATACATAAAGATTTGAAGGATATTGCTACAATTGTTAGAAGTATGGACATAGAGCTTTTGAATTCATATCCAAATCCATGTGGTCATCAAATAAGCCAACAAAGGTAAGAAACAATGGGAACTCTTATAATTTGGATTATAATACAAGATATGGCTATCATTATTGTCAAGAATGTGGACATGTTCCTAAGAATTGTATTAGGACACACTTTAGTGGCAATTACAAAAGATGGTTATGTCAAACTACATGTTTTAGCTATTTGAAGATTGGTCACATCAGTAAATATTGTCCAACTAAGTCAAAGGCATGAAGTTGTGAATTTGATAAAGGCAAATGCAAGGTAGAAGTTGAACACATTAGAGATGAGATGAATAAGATATGGAAAAAGAAAGATTTTTGTAAAACATCAAATGGAGAAGGGATCACTTCACCCAATGGGTCAGGTGATCACACCTCATCAAACTAGGAAAACAAGAGGTATGTGGGACTAATATTTAAAGGTTATATCATGCATCAGTTCCAAGAGGAGATAGTTCTAAAAATAAGACATTAGCATGAATAAAGATGCAAGATTTTATTAGAAATTCAAGACAATTCTTTAAGTTTTTCATGTTGTTGTTGAGTATGAAAAGTCTCCTATATGTGCCGAGTGGAATACTAGTTGCTATTGAGCTTTCAGACTAGGCAATCAATGCCAAACTCATCATAGCTACTAAGTGATGGAAATATCAATGGATGCTGAGTAAACCTAAAATTGGTTATTGCTGAGTTTACAAATATGTAAGTACTTAATATTAAATGTAAGGTTTTCAAAGGGTATATGATCAATTTGAACTCATTTTTCATTATTTCAAAATCAAGAAAGAGTGAGAAGAGCTAGAAGTGACCTAGAAATTTGTTAGAAGTGATTACATAAGATTTGTGCATTGATTCACTGCTAGTTCATCAAATTTTCTAAGGTATTGATCAAGAGTTGAGCTACGTAGTTTAAATTTTTATAAACCCTAGCTTGACAAAAATGACATCTATTTCAAAAATGTTGAAGGAAAGGAAGTTTTAAATGTTTAGCTAGTTACTAATGAAGTTAAGCAACCTATATTTAAAGCCATTCTTGACATCACATATAAACAAGATCCTTCTGGTGCATTGTCTATGATCCTACCAAATGTGATAATTCTGTAAGATGTGAGGAAATGCTACAATTGCAAGATAGGAAGAATTGGTGACATGGAAATAAGAGGTGCATACAACAGGTTGTGTAAAAATGTTGTTTTGAAAGAGAAATTCAAAATTTTTGAGAAAAAGGGTTTAACATGAGCCCTAGATTTTCCCAATGTATTTAAAACAAAGTGGATAAGAATTGTGCTGAGCTGAGGTCATGATGGTTCCTTGTGACTAGAAGGAGGACCAATAAAAAAACTAAGAGAATAATTCATAGGGTTATTGGCTACCCAACCCTAGATTAGCCTAAGACACTTAGAAGTGATTCCAAGGAAATGATTGAGAAGAATACTAGAGCAGTTTGGAATAAGAGAGGTATGACTATAGATACAATCACAAATCTTCTTATCAATTTTATTTTAAGGGTAATCTCACACAAATTCTATCAATCCAATAGATTGAATAGTTGTAGATGATGGTTATAATATTTTTAAGAAATATCATACATATGATCTAGCAGAACTTCAATTGCAACAACTAATGGATAACCTTGGAGAAATAAGGAAAACAAGGAGTGCACAATGAAAGTTTGGTTCAATACTAGTTTGTATATTCTTCTGTGTACAAAACACATTTCCCTCATTTAGAATAGTAGTATGGAAGACTAATAGATCAGTTGTAGTACAAATAGATGAATACATTTAGTAACTAGGAGAAAATTTTGAATCCTTAATGACTAGTTACTTTGAAGATTTTAAAAAGTCAATGAAGCAGAGACTCAAAATACAAGTTTCCTTAGTTGAGAAAAATTATAATGATGTATGTTTTCTTGTTGATGTTGACTACACATTTATGCAAGTTTCCATACCAAGGGTAAGATGGTTGAAATCCTTAGGGTATGAGGTCAATGTAGATGAAGACTTAGTAGCCATAACAAATCTACTTGTAGAAGAAGTAGATAAGACATCAAAAGTTTTTGGAAATTATGAGATGGTAAAATGAAAGATTTCATAGAATTGAAGACTGCCTCTACAATCAAGAAGAAGGAAAATATAGTAACAAATTGAAAGCAAAATTTGGAGAGGGTACCAAGGAAGAAGAGGAAGAAGTAGAAGAGGATGAAGAGGAAGAAAAAACTCAAGCTCAAGAACCTCTAGCATTAACATAGGGCATGGGAGAAGACAAAGAAGAGAAGGAGACTGATGGCACCTACAAATAGATCCAACACATTTGCTACAATAGAAAAGGCTAAGGAAAAGAAAAAGAAAACAGAGCAAGGAGGAAAAGAGCAGAAAGGATAGAGAAGGACGTATGTGGCTCAACTAGATTCAGATGAAGAGAAGATAGAATCAGACAACAATAGCCAATTCAAGGTGGTGAGTCACAATCCTCTCTTAGATCTTGAGAATCTATGTGAAAATGTTAAAAAATGTTGATTTATCAGGTTTTAGTCATGTTGATTTTGATAAATTGGGTAAAGAAGAGGAGAATCTATGTGAAAATGTTAAAAACAATGCTAATTTATCAAGTTTTAATCATCTTGATTTTGATAAATTAGGTAAAGAATAGAAAATTCAAGTGGAAGAGGCATTATATGCCATGATGTCAAAGTTTAAGAAAACACCACTAAAATTTTCCAACTTAGTACCAAAAAGTCTACATGACATTGTTGAGCAAAATTGACATTATTGTCTGAATTTGGAAAGACAAATTAGGGAAACAACACTAACCCAAGTAATGCCTGAGTTGACAAAGGGACAAATTGCTAAGGTATTAAAGAAATATATAGTTAGGTTCACACCTAAATACAAAAACTTTAGCATTCTCCAAAATAATATTGAAGATGTTATTAAGAAATCAACACAAATATGGAAACTCATTCATGGGTTAACCACTAGCAAGAAAGGAGAAGCTGACCCTTTAGAGGTTAAAAATGATGGTAAAGATGATGATAAAGATGATGATAAGGAATATGATGACAAAGATAACATAGTTTGAGGAGAGATAGAAAAGTAAGAAGATGACAAGGCAATAGCTAAGCAACAACAAGAAGAACAGAGTGTGCATGACACACAATTGCTGAGTGTCAATCCTCCCCATGACACAACCAAGACAGCTGAAACTATAACTGTCAAGGATGTTTCTGATCCAACAACTTAGAACATCAATCCTCTTACTATAGAATATTTAAATATCTTAGATCAATCTACATTGCAAGGTAAACTATGTGGCAATCCAGTTTTGGTTAGTGTAGAAGAACTACAAAAGGCAATAATTGATGTCACAAGGGAAAAGGTGAATCCACAAGAACCACCTTCCATCATCCCTTTATTTACTAATGTACAAATTTTGATTCAAATGATAGTAGGTACAACTACCAAGGTTGATAAAATTGAGAAGAAAAAGACACCACTACAAGACAACATGACAAATAGATTCATTTGTACCTACAACACAAGAACAAGGTGTAATTCAAGTCATAGTGATAGACCAAGGCAAGCCTAAAGGGACAAAACCAAAGGTGAAAGAACAAGTGGCCATCCAAGTATTGGTAGCTTTACTAGCATCTGGAACTCCTACACAAACTCTTTAGAAGTTGAGCACAGATGCTACTATTGGAAATATTTTTAACTAGGCTAAGTTATTGAGAGGGGAGGGGTGAATTAGTAACTTCTAAAACTTCTAGAATTTCAACTCTTAATCCAACAGTCCAATTAGCATTTGATCCTTCACATATAATCTGATCTAATTGTATGCATAAGAAACTAAAAACATGAAAGCATTCATAATACTGTAACACAGAGATTTGGTAACCCAGAAACCTTCCAAATAGAAAGTAAAACTAGGGTGGGGATGATACCCACAAGCTTTAGTATTGTAGTATAAAGTTGGCCTATTGAGGCTTACATTGATCACTTCTAATGATTTTCCCTGTTAGGAGCAATAAGGACTACTAGGTCCACCTTGTGAAAGGGCTTACAAACATACAATGAAGTATGCACTCGTTAAAGAGATTTATGAAAGACTATTAGGTCTACCTTGTTGAAGGATTTGACTGGTCCACCTATTAGGATGAAATAATAGCTAATCTCTGATGTACAACTTGGTTTGTTGAATGAGATTCCTTTAAGTGTACAAATCACCTTGGTGTGATAGATGAATCTTTGCTACTCCTTATATTGTTGTAGCCTTTGTAATTCACACTTTCTACTCTTCTCTTAAGATTACATATGCATTATTACTACACTCTTTGGATGTGATACAACACACTATATACATATATCAATCCAATTATATAAATTACAAAGTTGGCCACAATACATGTTTACACAGATATTCCAAAATCAGCCCAAATGAAGACACTCGGGGTTTTAAGATTGACTCATTGAGGTTTTGATACTCAACATTGAATATCAATGCTTGACATCATCATGCACTTGGTAGACATAGAAGCTTGATCCATATTGACCACTTCTAAGTAGTCTTGAACTTGGTCTGCATTGGTGACTCAATGAATACTGCAAAACTCATCATATAAATTGAATCACTTACTTACCATTGCATAGCTTGGTAAATACTATTACCTTGACCTTGGTATAAATTGAGTCACTTGGTTAATGCTGAGTAGCTTGGTTAATACTAAACTCATATCACATAAACTGTGAACTTGATAAACACTTCATAACTTGGTTTGCACTAGTAAACTTGGCATACACTAAGATGTCCAGTTTACACTACTAATCTTCATAATAACTATAACTACTCGATAAACATTGGAATTTGTCTAAAGGACTTGGTAGCAACTGTAGAACTCAGCAACAATTGAAATGCTTGGCAAACACTATTATCTATATAATAATCTTGGTAGCTATTTACAATATGAATAAGTGTATGTCACTAATAACAAACTTGACTGATATGTCAACAATCTTCCCCTGTGGCATTAGTGACAAAAACACTTATCATCCAAAACTGAATTCAAAAAGTTTCTTGAATACCTTTTATCCATCACCTTTTGATACTAACTTAGTAGAGTATAGTATTTTTGAGATTTTTCAAAATTATTTTTGAAATATATATCTATACATGGTAAGGTTCTTTCATACAATATACTATACATCTTCTTGCTATATACAACATGTACTTACTATATATATCTTTCTCCCCCATTGCTTTGACAACTTACCACATTTTCTCCCCCATAACTCTTTACAGGTTTGTCCATTTGTCTCCTCCTATACATCTTTCTCATATCTTCTTATTCATAGTATATGCTCCCCCTATACATATATCTTTCTCCCCCTTTTTGACATCAATGCCAAAGATTTATTCTATTTATTTACATGCTAATGAAAAAATGAGATAAATTTTTTGAATGTACCTTGAGTATGATTGCCAAGGACTTGTCCCAGTCCTCTTGTAAGACCTTAATTTTATGTAGTGCATTTTTCACTTTTGCAGACAATTGTATCATATTGTATGCTATGGAGAAGTTGTTGTCATGGATGAGAGTTTTAGAATGTGCAATGTGTTTCTATAGTGCATCCATGTTGGGAAGAATCATATTTTGTATATCTACTAATGTAGATTTGATCCTTACTTCTTCTCTAAGTAGTTCAACTTGCATATCTATCAAAAACCTTATCTTCTTGAAGCATGCACAACTTGGACTAGGGTCAAGCTACAATTGCTGAGGACTTGCCTTAAGGTCTTCATCTATCTTGGACAATTTGTCATTTATTTCCTTGGTAAAATTAGAAACATCACATAGCTTACCAAAAAGTGATGATACATTTATACAAGATGTTTCCAAAGAGCCCAAAATTGTAGAAAGTTCTAGTTGATAGATAGCTATTTGTTGAGCAATGTGCTCCAACACTTTATTTTCAAATCTCTTCTCTGCCTTCTATAATAACTTATCCTATCCATCAGTATCTTCATTGAACTTTAGAACTACCTCTACTAATTGATACAAAATTGGTTGTGAAAGATCAATGTCTACACCTATAGCATCTACCAAAATATTCTTTGCATCCTTAATAATTTTAAATTCTTTATCCCTTTCCTCTCTTAATCTCTACTGTTTGGCTTTCTTCTGGAGGAGTTCACCAAGTATCTGCATTTGGTCTAGATTAAGCTAGGAGATGTCCCAATTAGGGATTACAATTTCCTCATCTAGATCTATTTCTTCCTCCATCTCTTTTCCTTTGGTAAAATTTTTTGTGCTTGGTTGAGCTTGGTCTCAACTATTATTGCACTTATTGCTTGTGTGCTCGGAATAGAAATAATTGTAGACATACTAGGACTAGTTGTAAAAACTAATATTGTAATTTTTGAAGGAATACTAACAAAAATACTTGAATAATCCAAAATTGATGTGGCAATCATAGATGTGTCCAAAATTGTTTTTCTCAAAATTGATGTATTCAAAATAGATGTAGCCAACTTGGTAGAAGAGGTAAGAGTTTGCCACTTGGTAGATGAAGTGGAGGTCACTTCAGTCAATGATGTGTTGAGCTGAATTGGAGCAAGGAGTGATTAGACATTTGTATTCACACTAGTAGTCAAAATCAATCTTGCTAAGGCTGTCTCCACACTTGATGTTGTCAATAACTTTCTTGGAGAGTGAGGAAGTGAGGCAATAACTGCTGCAACAATCTTGACTAGATTAGTTTCTTGATCTTCTTTCTTTTCTTCCTTGGTAGCCTCTTTCTCCTATTCCTATTCATCATCAATGTTATCAAAATAAGTTGCTTCTTCAAGATTTTCTTCTTTATCTTTCTCTTCTTTATCATCATCATCATCATCTTTTACATCAACAAGAAAATCACGTAGTTTATGTAAAAGATAGACATTTTTCACAACATGTTCAATGTCTTTCATGAGAACCAGACAAGTATTGAATTTGAGAGTTAATTTTTCCTCATTTTTATTTAAAGATTCCACAATCTTTAAGCTTGGTAAAAGCTGCTTCAGGGTTTTTCATAGATGTCTTTTACAATTTGCATGGAAAATTCCCATCTTGGCTTGTTCTTCTCCATTAAAACATTAGGAATCTGAGATGTAAACTGGTCTATCTATTTTATCCATGACCAGATCCTCTATTTGCCTTTTTTCTTCATCAGTCTTAATCTCATATTTTAATGCTTTAAATTTTTTTATACCTGCTCTTGCTTCTAGTTCTTTAAACCTATCTTGGAAGGTGGGTGGAGGTCTGCTAAATATAATGTCTCCTCCTTCCTTGTTAGCTTTCTTCCTTGATATCCTATGAGACACAAAAGTGGATGGCTTGGCTAGCTTGGTAATAATTACTTTGCCCTTTTTCTTCAGCAGTTCCTCTTCCTTTGATTCTTCTTCATCCTCTGCCTCTTCATCCTCACCTTTTCCCTCAATCAATAAGAGACTAGAACTTATTTTCAATTTAGCAATTCTTTTCTTTCCTTTGTTAATTGTCTGAGGGAGCTTGATCTCCAATTCTATCCTAGCTTTAGCTTCATCATAGGTGCCAAAATATGCAGCCTTAGGATCAACTGGTTTATTAACAAGTGCCTCAATGATGTCTTTAGTTTTCATCAATATTAACCTAATATCCAAGAGGTTTCACCCATGCTATTATAGGCCTGATTGCCCTAATGTATACTTTGTCACTATCCACCATGAAACACACATAATTCATATAATCTTCAACAAGTTTCTTGGGAATTTAGTATCTATTATTCATTTTCTCCTTAAATTCATCAAAATAGTTGTCCATAATACTATTATAGTTCTCGCCCATCTCAACAATAAGCTCATTGATTTGATATAGCAATGTCACATCTTTTCTCCACACAACAGAGCCTTTTGAAGAGAAAAATTTTTGAACATAAAAGAATGAACATGTTAACAAGGAGCCAAACTTACACAAGTTATTCTTTGATGTATTGATGCTTTCCATGTTCTTGTTGAGCTATCTCAATAGTAGCTCGGTAAGGTCAAAAGATAGATTGTTCTTCACTACCTTCTATGCAAGGTCAACTACTTTTCATAACACACTATTTAATCTGCTCAAGTTGTAAATATTGTGTGCAATGATATGGATGCAAAAATTCAATTTCACATCAGTGACACTACTTATTTTCATGCGTCTACCATCCCATTCTACTAGGATTTTCTTTTTAAGTTCTACTTGACCTAGGGTTTTGGTCCTCTTAGCTTTGGCCAACATTGGGAGACTAGTAATTCGATGAATCATCTTCTTTGTGATCAATACTAGTTTCTTCAACCACAACTACCCATTATGCACTTGACTAAGGATAAACCTAATCCATTTTACTTGAAATTCATGGGGTATGTAAGGGATGTGAGTTAACCCTTTAGTTTCCAAGTGTTGGTGCTCAAGTTTCAAAACTCCATTTACACATAGTTTTTCTAAGGCATCATCCATTTCTAAAGTGCCAATCTCTTGAATAACACATTTAAAGTGAGTTTGGATATCATTGATAAGTAGTACCTTTGGAGGGATTTGTGACTATGCTCCACTTAGATCTAGGTCTTCCATGATTATAGGGGTGAGCTTGAAGTCCAGTGCCTTCCATTCACCATGAACTAGCATGTCTAGACCTTTTCTTTGCCTTGCTACTACTAGATGCCATCTTCACTTCATAGGGTTTGAGACAATTCAAAAAATTTCATTGAAAATTCTCTCAAATTTCTTGGATGCTTTGAAGATCGCACATCACAATAGCTCTCAAAAATTTCACAGTAAAAATCACTTTGATTCCATTCCTTTTATCAAAATTTTCCATAAATGCTTAGTACGAAAGGTAGATTGATTGACATCATGTTGAAATATTGTCATCAAATTTTCTTGTATTGATCATTCAGTAGAGTCTTCTATTACTCGGCAACCATATAAAATTTAGTTACTCCTGATCTCACTCGCTAGAGTCGGTGACTTGATCTTACTTAGTAAGGAAAGTAACTCAATAGTAGCTGGTACCAATTTTTAGTTGGTGATCCCTTTGTATCTTGAATACAGATATGAATCTTTTTGACTTTCAACTAGAACTAATTTTTCCAGTTCTCTCTTGAGAACTTAAGTAGAAATGGTAAAGTCACTCAATTCACGCTTGATCACCATTTCTTGGACTTGTATTCTTAGTAGACTTTGGAACCATTGTTGTCTCATCTATTTTTGGATGTTATTGGCTTTGGCCTTCTTCTCATCTTCTATTCTATTAGTATTCATACAGTTCTTGGCAAGATGACCAAGTTCTATACAAGTGAAACATCTTTTAGTGGTATCTCTTTTCCTCATATGATGTTTTACACAATTTATTCCAATGTATCCAAATTCTCCATAGTAATGACATCTACACCAAGTGCTATAGTCCCAACCAAATATTGCTTTCACAATTTTCTCTACGAGATTCAATGTCTTGGTTTTGCATTCTAATGACTAGTGTCCATGTTTCTTACATTTGTGACATTTGCCTTTAAATCTAAGTTTCTCTTTGCATTCATTAGCCTTATGACCATGTTGATTACAATAGTAGTATTTTCCATTGAATTTTTCTTTTCCATTGCTCCAACATTTTTTTGATGTATGACCTATCTTATCACAATGATTGCAAGTAGGTCTTTGATTCTTTTGAGCTCCTTGCTTGGATGATTCTCCTTCTTCTGTGTATCCAATTCCTACTTTCCCTTTTTGTCTATAGAGATTTTCTCATTCAATTGATTCATGTCTACTTGCGATTTCATCATTTTTTCATTGATTTTCCTTTCAAAGTTTAGATTATTTCACAATCTTTCATTTTCAAATCTTAGGCTCATGATTTCTTCATTTTCATTGGAGAGCTGATCAATAAGGTCTACTTGCTGAATGGATTGGTTCTGGATTTTACTGTTCTTTCCTTATATCTCTTCTTTTATCTTGTTCTTCTACTCCATGACTTCACCTAGCCTTACTGATTGAATTTATTGTTCTCTTCTTAGTCTTCTTACTTCTTCTTGCAGGGAACCATTCTTTTCTAGGAGTTCTTTGATTAATTCATTAGCTTCATATTGATTACTTGAATGAAGATCTTCAACCTTTTCTTCAATGTAGAGATGATCATTCATTTGAGTTGTAAGTTCTTTTCTTCTTTTTAGGGATTGAGAGAGTTGCTTCTTTGTTTTCTTGAGTTGGGCAATCACTATTTCCAAATCTAGGTTTTCATTGTCGATGGCTTTGTCAAGTCTGAATATCTCCATGGCTTTGATCTTTGCACAAGATGTTAAGCTTTTCTTCTGAAAACCACAATGCTCTAATACCAATTGTTGGAAATATTCTTAACTAGGCTAAGTTGTTGAGAGGGGAGGGGTGAATCAGTAACTTCTAAAACTTCTACAATTTCAACTCTTAATCCAATAGTCCAATTAGAATTTGATTCTTCACACATAATTTGATCTAATTATATGCATAAGGAACTAAAAACATGAAAGCATTCATAACACTGTAAAAAAAAGATTTACTGACCTAGAAACCTTCCAAGTAAAAAGTAAAACTAGGGTAGGGATAATACCCACAAGCTTTAGTACTGCAATATAGAGTTGGCCTGTTAAGGTCTACATTGATCACTTTTGATGATCTGCCTTGTTAGGAGCAATAAGGACTGCTAGGTCCACCTTGTGAAAGGATTTAAAAACATACAATGAAGTATGCACTCATTAAAGAGATTTATAAAAGACTATTAGGTCTACCTTGATGGATTTTACTGATCCACCTATTAGGATGAAATTGTAGCCGATCTCTGATGTGCAACTTAGTTTGTTGAATGAGATTCCTTTAAGTGTACAAATCACCTTGGTGTGATAGATGAATCTTTGCTGCTCCTTATACTGTTGTAGCCTTTGTAATTCACACTTTTTGCTCTTCTCTTAAGATTACGTATTCATTATTACTACACTCTTTGGATGTGATACAACACACTATATATATTAATCTAATTATTCAAATTACAAAGTCAGCCACAATACAAGTTTACATAGATATTCCAAAGTTAGCCCAAATGAAGACACTTAGGTTCTAAAGACTGACTCGGTGAGGTTCTGATACTCGACATCCATTGTCAATGCTCAACATCATCATGCACTTGGTAGATGTAGAAGGTTTGTCCATTCTGATCACTTCCAAGTAGTCTTGAACACAGTCTACATTGGTGACTCAATGAATATTGCGAAACTCATCATATAAATTGAATCACTTTCTTACCACTGCATAGCTCAATAAACACTATCACCTTGAGCTCGGTATAAATTGAGTCACTTGGTTAACACTGAGTAGTTTGGTTAACACTGGACTCACATCACATAAACTGTGAACTTGGTAAACATTTTATAGCTTGGTTTGCACTAGTAAACTCAGCATATACTAAGATGTACAATTTATACTATTGATATTCATAGAAACTATAATTGCTCAGTAAATATTGAAATTTTTCTAAAAGACTCAATAGGAACTGTAGAACTCAGTAACAACTAAAATTCTCGGCAAACACTGTTATCTATACAATAAGCTTGTAGTTATTTACAATCTGAATAAGTGTATGTCACTAATAACAAACTTGACTGATATGCCAACAACTACTTCATTGCAGATCTTAGTTCCAAGCTCAAGCTCGCCAAAGGATGAAAAGGTAATACATTATGGAGACATAAGCCTTGATGAAGAAATTGTTATTCCAAAGTATGATTATGGTACTATGACATTGAAACAAATAGGCATTTTATAGCAAGCCTTAGAAAGGAAAAAAAATCAAGAAATTCTTAGGAAAGAACATAGGTAGAAACAAACACTTCAAGCTATTAAGGACATCTTTCTAGATGCATTCGGTTTGGCAACTCTTGAAGAGACCAAGCCACTAATAGAGAAACTGACAGATATAGTGAAGAAGGTCAGTAATGAAGACCTTGATACAAATACAAAACTATTAGAATGGTTAGAAAAGAAGTTTCAAAACAAATTAAATGAGAAAATATTTGATGATATAGCACTTACTCAAGTTGCATTGGAAACTAAGCTTGAGGATGTGAAGAAGGTACTTGAGAATATATTCTCATTGTACAAAAACTATGCAATCCTACACTCTTCACCCAAGAGACTAGAAGTCATATTCTAAGTCTAGAAAGAAAAATATTTTCATTAGGTGCAAGACTAACTACAAATCTAGCTTAAAGTGAGAAGCATTTTAGGACATTGATTCAAACATAGAGTTAGTTAGTTGTATTAACAGTAGATGAAGCTAACATTAGAGCCAAATTGACAAGCATACAAGCTACCCTTAGCCTGCACATGAAGATATTGCACAAGGAATTAGGCTATGCTAAAACTCTACTGAAGAAAGACCCCAATATTTCTGCTTCAAATTGTCTAGTACACCTTGTTGCCAAGCTTGCAATCCAAATTAAGTCATTGGATGTTGCATGTGATAATTAGGATGCAACCCTTAAGATAATAGTGGATGTCCATAAATCTTTGTTGGATAAAAACACCATAGGTGTATAGCCCATTTGACATAAGTGTCAAAAAGGGGGAGAGAAAAATATTATGGGAGAGAAATAAGAAAGGGGGATTATATCAGTAGGGAGGATAAAATAGAGGACAATAAGAACAAAGGGGGAGATATATATTTTTGGGGGAGAAAGAGCAAAAAGGGAGAGATATCAGTTAAGAGAGAGCATATCAGATGAAAGAGTATTCGTAACACAACATATTAGAGTCAAAGTGTATTAGCAGAGACAGATCTACTCAAATGGAGCACAAAATTTTGGATACAATACAGACATATTAACTCAAGGGGAGTTATCAAATTTTGAGGTATACAATTTATTGCAAAATTTTGAAATTTTGAAGTTTTGTATACAAGCCAAGTTGTGGATATGTTATGCTCAAAAGATTAAAGAATGATAATGTATATTCAAGTGTTTTTGACACTCATGTAAAAGGGGGAGATTGTTGATCTCAAATTGGTTTTGACAAGTGAGTGTCAACACACTTAAGACATTTACTCAGTTCATGTTGAACTAATAATACATGTTGAGGACAACATGTAAATATTAGACCATGCTGAGTTGCAATGAGTGTTGAATCACTCAAGTGCCAAGAAAATAGACCATGCTGAGTAATTCAGGAGCCAGGTAAATAGTGGATGTCAAGCAATGCACGTACCAAGTCATAGTATAAAGATCAATGCATGCCAAGCATCACAGACTTTATATGGTGAGTGACATAGTTTTAACATATTTTTTTGTACTGGCACAAAAAACTATGTAAACCATTTTTGAGCTGACTTAAGGTTACATTTTGATATTTTGAAGATAAGGACAAATCTCTATTTGGATTACCTATGCAATTACATGTAGCCAATTAGGAAATGAGGCTTGGATTAAGAAAAAAAATGGATGAATCTCAGTTGTAGATTCATACCTAACCCTAAGCCACCTAGTCTTCATAAGGAGGACAAATACCTAAACTCTTTATAAATAGAAGAGCGAATGGAATGGAACGTTTAAGGAATTGAAAGAGTGAACAAGATAGTTTGCATGCAGAGCATTCAAGGTGACTTAGAAGTTATGAAGAAAGAGTGAATTGCAAAATAAATTAGAGAAGAATAGAGGATAGAGAAAAGGATACAACATTAAGACATCTAATCATGAAGGATCAAGAAGACATTGTTTAGAGGTGATTTGTTATTAGGCAAGCAAGTGCCAACTATAGGATCTATGCTAAGACATTGTAACAAGTGGTTTAGTTAAATCTCTTAACAAAGTAATCCTAATAGGCTGTATGAAATCCTTTAATAGGGTGCTTACTTAGTTGTAAGTTGAAGTCCTCTAAAAAGGGACACTTCTAATAGGGTGTTGAAATCCTCTAATAAGTTGAGACCTAACAGTCTTTGTAAGCCTTTAACAGGGAAGACCTTTCACAAGGTAGATCATGTTTCATGGTCAAAACATTATAACCTTCATTGGACACACTTTATTACTATAGTAGTGAAGATTTGTGGGTGTCATCCCTACATATCTAGTGTTATGTGTGTGAATTCTTACATGGTTATATGATTTAGAAGTATATGCTTTACATGATATTTTAACTTACTTATTGAATGCATGTGACGAATGTATGGTGAAAGTTTTATGGGTCCAAGTTTAAACTACTAATTCACCCCCCTTCCTCTTAGAAGTTTCTTTATGCTCTAAGCTTAATTGATTTCACTTCATATGTCCTTTTGGTATTCTTAGTTTAGAGTTGATCCTAGTCCAGGTCTAGGGGGCATAGGTAGTCTTTTTCTTTATCTAGGGTCTCTTTGTTGTATTGGCATTTCTTTGGCAACTCTTGTGAATAATGTTTTTCAACACTTCCCCTTGATATCAAGTATTTATCAACACTTATTGGATACATTTTCTATAGTCTAGGATTTTGTGATACTTCTCACTTATAGATTTCATGTCCTAAGGAAAATAGTCATGTGACTTACACACACTCACTTAAACTAAAAACTGGTTGAGACTTGTTGGCTTATTTTTCTTTTGTGTGTTGTCTATGATGATTTATTTGTTGAGTATTCCCTCCCTAATATTGTATCAAGAATATTGTGGACTAGAGGACTTGGGGCATGGAGCATGTTTTTATTTGTTTTCTACTTGTGGGTGTGGTCTGGAAACTCTAGAGTGTCTCTTAGGAGATTTGAGGCATCATCCTTGACTATTTTTGCACAACCATTCTTATGGTCATCCCACCCTCTATGCCTTTATACGAGCATGTTTTTGCTACATTAAATTGGGTAAGCTAACATTAATGTCGTCTTGACCTTTATGTATTTGATGCTTATGTTAGAATCTTTCCACATTCCAATCCAATATAAATCACATTCATATCTTCATAGTTGCAATTGTGACTAGTGATAATTGTGTTATTTTTTGATGTCCATTAATAATAGTCCAATGATGAAAATAAGTTCCTTTACATTATCTAATGAATGATGAACACAAAATCTTATGCTATAGTTTCTCTATTGCAAGTACACCTTTGCATTTTCATGTAGCTTGCATTATTAGACTTCATGTTTACATTTTTAGGCTGCATTATGAGTTTGAGAGAGTTTTCCCTTCATCTTTGTTGTGGACTTTTAATCAACTATGGTCATGTTTTGATCTTAATTTCCTTATCTTCTTTCATGATCTCAATCAAAATTTCTATCTTTTAAACAATTGATTGCTTTTGGGTTATTCTATTTCTTATGGAAAATTTTCTTTTCTTCTTTTGGTTTCTTTCCATATCTTCCAAACTTGTACCTTCCATTTGCTTTCACCCCACTTATTTTCTTCTAATTCACCTTTGTGGCATAAAATTTCATGCTTGATGATCTACCTTGATTTTGTGATCCTTATATTTTTCATTTTCCATCAAGAACTTTATCTTTTGTTCAATTTGATCAAATTTATCAATTTGCTATTTCTCCTCTATCTCATTTCGATTTTGATCATGAGGGGGTAGTATCTCTCAACTTAAATCCTTGATTCAGTTTTATCAATTTTATCCTTGACTTTTTAAAGTCAAAATTTATTTTTATTCTTTGTCTTGATGTGTTCCCCAATCAACCACACACCTGGGTTGTTTTGTGATTCCAAATTGACCTCACACTTCAACTGCATCCTTTGACTACATGTGTTCCTAAAATGATCACACATTAGTCAAAGAGGGGCAAATGTATGCACCCAAAAATGGTCACCTAGACTATGGGCTTCCATTTTTCAATTTATCAGATTTTTGAATCAATCCATCAATTTCTTGAATCAATGCATTGCAATATTTTATTAAATCACTTCAAATCATTTTTCCTTGGTCAAATTGTAATTAATTCAATTATTTCAATATTTCCTAAGATTTGATCATCTTATTCTAAATCTTATTTAATTAAAAGAAAACTTCTCTTTTAATTAAATAAAAGAAAATCCCCTTTTAATTAAAAGAAAATCCCTCTTTTAATTAAATAAATCAATCCCTACTTAAATATCTCTTTGTGATGAAAAATGAAATAAATTTAAATAAAATTTAAATAAATTCTTTTTTCCTCTACAATTAAATGCATATATCTCTAAGTGGGATTCCTCTTTTTCCTCTTTCCACTTTCTTCTCAAACACTCCACTTTTTTGATTGGTGAAATTTTTTTCTCACATGGATCAAACTCTATTATCCCATAGTAGTTGTGAGAAGCCTCCCACCTCCACATTTTCCTTTATAAGGAGCTCTCTCCTTCTCATTTTGATATACAGAAATTAGTTTGTTCCTATAGTATTGTTATGCTATAGGTTTATAGAGCAATTTTGGAGGAGTTTGAGCCTTAGGGTTTGGACATTGGAGCTTCATTGCAACTTCTCTTTTCTTGTCTTATTCTCTCTTGCATCCATGGATTCCATCATGAGGTTTCATCCTTGCATTTTCATATTATATTAGAGTCATGGTTTTCATAGATTAATATTGCATTATTATTTCCTTTCATAGATTATATTTTCTTTCTTGGATTGTTTTGCATTGTTATCATTTAGATTAGCTTGTATCTTCATTTGCATGCATATTTTGATATTTGAATCTCTCATTTTATGGTGTACTTGCGTGGGCACAAACTAGGTTAAACTAAGGGCCTCCATTACAAACCCTTGCACTCCATGAACAAAGAGCTATGAGCCACCATTTAAGACCTCATTCTTAAGCAATCTTGCATATTTAATGACTCATCAAAGTGTGTGAACATTTCGGCACACATACTCTAATTACCATTTCTAATTATAACCCAAGCTCCTAGCCCAAATTAAAATATCAACCTAATCATGATAATAAACATGACATATGCACTTCTTCTAACCATAATTGTAACCATACTCCTAGCCCTAGTGTTGATCCTCAACCTATCCGTAATCCTAAACCCAATCTACCCTAATTTAGACATGTATTAAAAATAACATACATGATTACAAAGTTAAACTTGGGTTGTAGCTTTCTTTTTTATAATCTTAATTAGAATGTTAAACAGTATACCCTAAATCCAATCCTAACCATAAACCATAAATCTAATATAATCCTACTCCTAACCCTAAATCATAATCCAAAATTAATCTTTAACCTTAATCATAGAAATAATCATAAACAAAACCACAACACAAACCCTAAACCCAACCCTAACCCTAACCATGGAATAAACCTAATCCATTAAAATAACCCTAACACTAATCAAAACCTTATTTATAGCCACAATTTTAATCACACAAATTACACCCTAAATCCAACCATAATTTTAATAATAAATTTAAAAACCTTATCTTATTCCATTGAAACTTTGATCCTCATCACAATCATTAACTCTAATCCTAAAAGTAATAATAACCATAATATAAAACTTCACCCTCACCTTTATCCTAACTATAATCCTAATCTTTAGCCTTTGACCCTAATCCTAATCCTAGTATATACATTTAATGATCCTTAGCATTAATCTTGAATTAAATGCCCATTTTAGGAGGACTTTTTTCAATCTACAAATATCTTGAAAACTCCATCATGAGTAAAATTAAATCCTCATGAACAATAATGGGAGATAGATGTTTCATGTGATCTTATAGGCCATGGATCAAAGATAATAATAAGTAAAGTGGAAAATAAATTCACTTACTGTGCCTAAAGTGGTTAAGGATAAGAAAAGGTGGCTAGAAATAATGCTAAATTTTATATTAAGGAGAATATTATGCATGATTGCCTCTACAAAATCTCCCTAAGTTTTTTTTGAGGAAACTTCTATCCAAGCCCCCATAAGTTTTCTTTGAACATTATTCCTTTCTCTAGGTTAGAAGAATAATTTTACAATTTCATTAGGATATTTCTTACCTCAATAAAAGTTCCTTCCTTTCACCAAAGTATCAATGCCTTATTTATTAATTCGTCATTGAGTTTTAGTTCTAGACCATTAAATTGTAGAATGTCATTATTCCAACCTTAAAAAAAAATTCTTTCGTGCATTGATTATAAACACCATGAAGCCTCTCCATATACCCATTGACACTACTAGCCAAAATCTCACTCTAAACCAAATTCTTGTTCTAAAACTTTTTTCATATACTATAGGATCTAGTCTATTATGGTTTCCTCCAACATTCACCATATAGAGAAGCACAAAACTCAATACTTAAAACTATTAGAGTATTTGACAAATTCAAAGGAAGGCCACATCAAAATTCTGACTTGCATGTATGATATATCATTTTCATGACATCCAATAATATATTGGTCCCCAACATCATCTTATAGAAGAATTGGGACTCCAATGAGGATATAGGCATTAATATTAAAATTAATCATCCTTTGATATTTTAGATCCATATTTACAAACTTATTTGTCAGATAATTGTCTTTATGTAAAACATGGGATATATTATTCTCCAAAAACATATTAATAATCAATTTGTTATCTTTAATAATTGATTTGATATTCAAACTAGAGAAAACTATAACAATTAAATGATTCATAATATTTAAGGAATCAAATTCTAGCCATACCTTCATAAACCACTTATCCTTAATTATTATAACCCTAATTTAGGTTTTATTATCCTCATCAAGTTGATTTTTCTAAGTAGCCAAAGGGAGCACCACACCTGAGACAAACCTACCATTGTAATCATGTGAAAAAATCAAAATAAATTATATTGCTTAAGATAAAAGTAATTAATTTTTACTCAAGAATTATATGCTATTATATATGTCAAGAGATTTTGATTAGACTATATAATGATAAATACCTGATAGAAAGATAAATATGATATCTTGGTTAAACCCTAGTTGTTGATGTAGCTATAATAGGATATGTTCCCTAATTCTATTGAATTAAGATAGAAAATAATATGACTTGAGTAAGAATTTAGACATTTTAGTATGAATTGGTAATAATAAAAAAATTAGGTGAAATTAATCTTTTCATTATTATAGTTTTCTTACTAAATAAACTTTTGAATTTCATTTATGTTCTTATTGGTGAACATTTTTTTTTATTAGAGAAAACTTGGTTTAAAGGACCAGAAACACAAGTCTCACAAAAAGAAAGAAATAGTCTAACTAAATGCCAACTAAATAGGATCCAAAGACTTACCAAAATCAAAAATATGTGGGATTAATAGAACCTAGAGGCCCATGGCAAGGTCAAAAATGCCTATGACATAAAACACAAAATAATGAATTATAAGAACTTGGATAGATTTTGATTCTTTCTAATTATATTAGAATTATTATCTTTGAGCCTCTTCATGATGATATCTATAGGGGTAGCCTCCATATATTGTTTCTCCTCAATCACATGGTAGGAACCTATTTGTGGTTATGAACCTCAGAATCCCTTCCATCATCTAGGATTTTGAGACTTCCCTTACAATTCTTACAAACTTATATACTATCACTGTTACATAAGAAATCCTTAGACCTAGAAGAATGATAATTACCTTTTGATAAGTGGTGAAATGCTTCTACTTTTATTTAATCTCATTAACTGATTACTGTTATCCATCATAGTAGTTTTATGAATATTGATGACCTTATTTAAGGCATATTAGACCCCATTATACCTATCTTCTAGGGTTTTGATTTTACTCTCACACTCTTCTATGAGATTAGCTTTTCCTTGTGCCAAATTATGTGCACTATTAAGAGTATCACCTTATATATATGTGGAAGTGTCACTAAGGCTAATTTCTCTTATTTATGTTATCATCCAATTGAACAAATTATCATGGGAAGCAAGGAAATTACTTAAGAATTTTCTAAACAAAACCTCACTTTTACAAGTTGGGCCCTTTTCAACTAGGGTCTATTTCATAGTTTCCAATGTATGTGTACAAGCATCACTTTTTTTAACAATTAGAATCATTGAAAACATTGTATATTTGACCCAAAGGGGAAGGTCTTCTTCTTGGATGGGAGTTTGAAACTAGTTGAAAGTGACCATTGCCATTTGACACCCAATTTTGTTTTAACTTTTCTATTGGGTTGCTTCCCTTTAGAATTATTCTTATGTTGCAAAGAATGAGTAACATAATCCTGTGATTGGGTATAATAAAGGTAATCTTCCTTAGACGAAATTACCTTATTGAGAGGAAGAGGTAATCCTAGTTACAACTGGGGGTTTATGTTTCTTGTTATCAATATGATAGGATACAACCCCCTTCAAATAAAAACCATCATGGTACAAACCCTCTTCATTAAAATGAACAACACCATTTAAAAAAAATTCTAAATCAATTTTCACTGGTGGAATTTTAGAGACATGAAGGGGTTTTTCTCTTTCCATAATATAAATAGAATCACACCGTCATGAAAAATATGACTTTAGGTTTTATCTTTATGCTCCCCTATACTACTATTTAAAGAAGTTTCCAAATAAAAGGGAGTCAAAATAAACTATCATGTTTGAAGTGGTCTAAAATAACTAGAAGATAGCTAAAGAGACTAAAAAATTTCATGTCTAAGTAGCATTCCTCATATTATTTGTAACAATCAACTAGGGCTTAACCAATGATGTGCATTTGTAGATCCAATTTGTAGTCTTAGTAGTCTTATACCTTTGTATAGACAATAAGAAGATGTCAAATGCCTGTCTTGGTGACTTTTTATCTCTATAGAATTTTGTCTCTTCCTTTTGCATGTTATGGATGACAAAAAAAAGAACCTCATTAGTAGTCATCACTAGCCTGTAAGTTCTTACACCACCTTCCATCCATCTAAGAATGCTTATGTGATTTAGGAATCCTCTCTATGGAAGGTTTCCATGTAAGGAATAAGGCCTCTTATAGATGAGGACTCCAGGAAGTCTCTACATTTTGTCATTTATCATAAATAATCAGTTCCATATTTTTTTGTCCTTTCCTATCACTAAAATTGGGAAGGGCATAGTAAAAATAGAAAAAAGTAGAAACCAAAATCCAAAAGATAGCTTCCAAGAATGAAATTAGCTATCCAAGCATTGGGTTTTCATACGAATGAGGTAGAAAATTGAACTTTAAGCAAGCTTGGGCCACTCAAATGCATTATTTTTTCATATGCTAACTCATCTTACTAGGATTTCCATCACTCAAATTTCACGCCAAGAATTGGTTAGCCTTGACTTCCACATTCATGAGGAAATCCTCTATTTGATAACCTTCTCTAAAGTCATGGGACCAAAAAAATTGCAAGTCTCTTAAAATTTCCATACAATTCTTAATAGTGTCATTGATGGTCCATGTGGGAGGGAAAATTCCTTTAAGGAAATTAATTAAACATAATGAGTCACTTTCTAACCAAACCTTAGACAAACCCCTCTCCTTAACCATGCTCAAACAAAGGTAAATAGATATGGCCTTACCAAAATAGTTTTCCTAGGTCCATAATCAAGGTTCTTATTGATTCTTGTTGAAAATAAACATAATTATTATTTTATTTTATCTCATTTTTAACTTATTAAATTCTTGTGATGATATTTCAACTATATAAAAAATAGAAGTTATTTATTTATTTATTTATTTTTTTATATAAAAAATAGAAGTCTTTTTTTTTTTTTTTTGTATAAAAGAGGGGTAAACGCTTTGACCTGGAGCTATGAACCAGTGAGGCCACAAATAGGGGACCTCATCCCCAATAAATTTGAACCTTGATGGCAAGGATAACAACTCAACAACTTAACCATCACAACATGCCACTATTGGAACTCAAATATTAATTCAAGACTTAAATTGGAACTCAAATATTTTTTTTTTATGTTGCATGAATTATATGGATTTGTTTTAATCTTAAGAATCCTTTTTATTATGATTTGGTAGGGTGAATTAACATAAAAAATGTAATTATTCCTAGAGTAAAATCTTGATTTATAGAATTATGTATTATATGTGTAAATTATTTTATATTTACAATAATACTTACACAAAAATATAGTTATGTACTAAATATATTGATATCTTCTTTTGTAAAATTATTAATGTTTCAATTTTTCTTTTTTTATAAAGTGCACTCATGCATAAAATGGTTATAAACTAAATATATTAAGTCATATGTTCTCAAACATGAGTTTACAAATATGAAATAGTGTTATATTTGTAATTTTATTTTGTTAATTTAGTGCATAATATGGCTATTTTCTTTTGCAAAATCATTAATGTTTCAATTTTCTTTTTCTTTTTCTTTTTTTTTCTTTTTTAATTAAAGTGCAATCATGGATAAAAATGGTTTTAAACTAAATACATTAAGTCATCCATTTTCAAACATGAGTTTACACATGAAATAATGTTATATTCATAATTTAATTTTGTTGATTTAGTGCATCATATAGTTAACGTGTTACAATTACTACAATAGTGAATTGAAGACATTGTGATCAACCATAAATTGTTAATCCAAAATCATGTTGTCATGACCCCCATTTAAGGCTATTTAAGTTGATAGATGACTAATTACTATTTTTAGAATTTCTATATTTGCTAATAGAAAAACTTATCAATAAAATGATTCATTTAAAAATGTAATGAGCTATTAAATGATACCCCAATAGTCTACACATGTATGAATAAATAATAAAGCATATGTTCATTTAAAAATGTTGTTCAACATTTAATCATAATTTAATAATCTCTATAAGACTATAAAGATAAATGAGTTCACCAAATAGTATGTTGATTAAGTAGTGGTGATGTTATTGTCAAACTAATAACATGGAGAAATAAGAGTTCCTATCATTCCCCCAACTCTATATATTAGCTCTGACCATTTTAAAGAGCAAAATAATAATAAAAATCATTTCAAATGTAATTTTCGATTTTCCTATATATGAATATGCTATTATGCATGGGAAATAGCTGCGTTGATGTACATCACAATATCTAGATTGAATTAGAAAGAGAATATGAGACACTTGTTTGGTGAGATTTGCCTGCTTGAACCTTTACTTCAATTCGAGGACCTAACAAAGTTGAAAACCATTTTGAGATTACGATAGCATTGATATTTACAATAATGGTGGCGGACCATTTCGCATAATTACATTTCTAACTTATTAATTGACCATGTTATGATTTTCCAATTCGACAATGATGGTTAACAATCATATTAATTGTGATTGAGAAGGTAAAGTCTACAAAGAAAAGATTGTTAAGCTGTCACAAAGTCACTTTATAGCATTATAAATGATTCAAGTGTGTCACAAATCCCCCAGATCTTTTGCAGAGGTTGTAAGCAATTTAGAATGGAGGGACAATACATTACAGTGAGCATCAATGTTCTATCTGCTTTATTTCTTCTTAAATTTTGTGTCCTTGAGGCACAAGGACAAAAACAACCACTTGTCTCAGCATTTTACGTGTTTGGAGATTCCACCATTGATCCTGGCAACAACAATGTTCTTGCCACTGTTGTCAAAGCTAACTTCCCTCCATACGGAAGAGATTTTCCAAATGGTCAATCCACTGGCAGATTCACAAACGGAAGATTAGTTACTGACCAACTATGTAATCTTAATCTCATGCCATATAATTTAGGTTTCATTAGTAATGTACAATGCACATTCTTTCGTAGGTGTACGTGATTCTAACTTATTAGAGGTCAACTATGTAATGTTTTATCTCATATCATTATAGTTTTATAGTTTAGTTTTCATTGTTCATGTATAATATACATTCTTTGTTCATCTTCATAAGAGTGAAGAATAGGAATACATATTGGGAATAGGAATGACTATTCCAATAAGAACTCTTTTTTGGAATGAGTATAAGCTCATTTTGGAGGCAAAATGGAAATATGTATTCCTATTCCCTATTCTAATGAAGAACCAAACAGAAAATAAAAAACATATTCCAAATTTTCTATTCCTATTCCAACAACCAAACCTAACTTTTTAATTTTTTTTATGAACGATTCTAACTTATTATCTTTTGAGTTTCATAGCTGAACTGGTGGGACTTCCTGATTTGCTTCCTGCATCTTTGGACCCCGAATTTGGAGGAGAAAAACTGCTGACAGGTGCCAGTTTTGGTTCATCTGCTTCAGGCTATGCAGACACTACTTCTATTGCTTTGGTTAGCACTTTAGCATTTTAATATTGTTTTCTCATAGCAGTTGAATTTCATTAGTTAAAGGATTGAGTTTTCATTGATGTAAGTTCAAATTGTAAAAGGATATTCTAATATTCAAGTTGTACTTTAATATAGTAGATTTCAAAATTGTAGTTCTTTGTCATCTTCAATTTTTTTAGAGTGACAGTAGAAAGTAATTATATTAATTTAATAGTTGTACTCATAAGGATTTGTATCTATAAAGTGATAGTAGTTTCCAAATAAATAGATTTCAAAATTGTAGTTCTTGTGGTCTTCTAATATTTTTAGAATGATAATAGAAAGTAACTGATATTAATCTTATAGTTGTACTCATATAAGAATTTGTATTATGAAATTCAAATTGATGCTCATATGAACAGAATGTATCAATAGATATGATTTACTTAACAAAGAGATTTTATATTGATATTTTTAAAGAATTATCAATATAAAAGCTTTTTTTTTTTGATAGTTAAGATTTACAGTAACCAAAGAGATTCAAGTTGATGTTTCTATAGACAAGCTAATTGTAGACGATTATAAATATAGAAACATTCAATGGTTATGACATATGTTTTATATTTGTAGAATGTATTGACACTGGAGAAACAAGTGGAGAATTTCAGGCTCTATAAAGCACGGCTTATTGAACAATTTGGCATTGAAACTGCCAACAAGACTATATCTCAAGCGTTATTTGCTATAAGTGCAGGAACTGATGACTTTGCCAATAACTATTTCTTAAATCCTCTTACCAGAAAAAAGTATACCATTGAACAGTTCAAGGATCTGCTTATACAGTCCCTAAATGAATTTATACAGGTAAAAGTTTTGATCTCTTATACAACTATAGTTTCCTAGATCCCAATATTCTATGGTTTCTAATAAACTTAGTTCTTTCTTTGTGATCAGAATGTTTACAGCGAGGGTGCTACTAAAATTGGCATTGTTGGACTTCCACCGTTTGGTTGTTTGCCTTCACAAATTACTCTCCACAACATAGTAGGAAATACATGTGTGGAGGAGTTTAATGAAATTGCGAGCTCTTTCAACTCCAAGATCAAGGCTTTGATAGAGAAGATAAAGCCCAATTATCCTGCTGTTCTTTTTGTTTATTTAGATATATATGATAAACTCTTTGAGATCATTAAATCTCCCACAAAGTATGGTAAGTTATACTCTTGCATTGTATCAAATCTCAAAGACTAGCTATAGAAGCTTATAATTCTATTTCTTAATATGGGTCGCACTGTTTTGTGAAAAGAATACTACTCTGATATAAATTTGTTATATACCATCAAACAAATGCTAAGATATTGATGAAAGTGGGGTATTTTTTTTTTTTGCAGGTTTTGAAGAGACAAGGAAAGGTTGCTGTGGAACTGGTCTGGTGGAAACAGCTATAATTTGTAACCCTAGCACATTAACTTGTCCTGATCCATCTAAGTATGTGTTTTGGGACAGCTTTCATCCAACAAGTGAATGTTATCAAATCATTGCCAATCATGTGTTCAAGCAGGCTCTCGCTTATGTTACGCCACCAACCCAGAGAAACTAATACAAAAGACAATTGAGCAGCACTAGGTTGGTAGAAACAAGCATTGCAAGATCTCATTGTTATGCAAATAATTATTCATCTCTTTTAAAATGTGCTTCTTTTAAGAAAAGGGCACGGGGTTGGCAAAGAACATGTTCAGATATATATGCTGAAGCTTATGGTTGTTGCTAATGGTTACAGTATGATATGCCTCACATGGTAAAGTAAAACGTTTGCTCAAGTTTGGGAGGGATTTACTCTAATTTATCATATTATTAAATTTTCAGTGCATATGTTGAATGGTCATAGTTTTAAATCGACATCTCATGAGATACAAATGATATATATCACATGTTTATTTAAAAACCATTGAAATTTAAATTTCTGTATTACCACATGTAATTCTTTTGTGCGTGAGAGCCAGCATACTTATAATATTTTTTTAAAATAATGTAATATGTTAAAGTTATGAAAGATATTATGGCACATGTAGCTGAAAATTAAATTTATATTTATGTTTTCAACATGACAATATAATACACTTCATGAAATAAATATGATGTCACTATTAACTATAAATACATGATAATGCTTCCAATTTTATATTGGATAGACATATCTATTTAAGTTTTCACATTTCCTCTATAATAATGCTAGTAAATTTTCTAAATACAAATGTTATTATATATAAGATATCTTTTTTATTTCAAAAATTAAGATATAATAAGTTTTGTAATCAAATAAAGAGTTTCAACTTAAATACGTTTTATGATTAACGCAATATTTTAACTATTTTTTTCTATAGATAATGAGTCAAAGGTTAGATTAATTATTATTATTATTTATTGAAATTAATTGTTATTATGTATTAAGTTGAGTAAAGTTGAATCTAAGACCTTCCACAAAAGAGGCTCACAAATTACCATTGTACTATAGTCTCTAGCCTACAATATTTCAACGATTCAACACCTAAAGTATCCTTAAATACTACCAATATCCCTAATTATTTAACACATCTTCTATATTATTATGAAAAATGACAACAAACCATGTAGAAGGAACTTGACATTTTCTAATGATAAGTTAGTGTGGACATACATAATTGACCACTATAATTTTGTTCATTTATTTACATTTTTCTTCTATTAAGATAATCTCTATTAATTGAATGAAATATTACTATTGAATTGATTAACTTAGTTATTAATTTACCTATTCTAATAGACCTTTATCCTTCCTCCTATCAAATTAAAAGAATTCCCCTTTTTATTTCATGTAATTTTGAATCTCCAATTAATTAAAAAGTGGATACAACGAAATATTAATTTTTTTCTTTACCTTTTGGTTTTTTTTTTTTTTTTTTTTTTATGGTTTAAATCATCTAATTGAAAACACCTTTACTTGTAGACAATTTGTTATAAACAAAAATTAACAATTTTTTTTTCTTCATATTAGAAGACATTTCCATCATTAAAGTTATGATTAATTTCAATAAGGAAAGGGCCTAAAATCAACAATAAAGTATTAATTAATTTAATTCCAAAAGAACTCACTATAAACAAATTTAAGGGTAAAAAATATAACCAACAAAAAGATTAGCAACCACACTAATCAGAGTCTAGAAACTATAAGCAAGAAATCAAATAGAAGGGAGATGGAGATTTTTCATTTCCTCATTAATATAATGAAGAGTTTCTAGAAAGAATACTTTCTAGTTTCCACATTGCAATGTTAGGAGCAGTCCCTCTTTCATTTATTGAGTGGCAATCTGAGTCTCCTTGTGCCTCCTTAATTTGGTTTTCCTATAGTCCATCTCTTCTTGTAGGGTGTTAAATGAGGAGGTCAAAATTTATTGCATCAATTCCTTACACAATATGATAACATCTATTATTTCCTTTAGGTAAATGTATTTATCTTAAATCCAATGACATTAATATAGATTAAACACATAATTCTATTGTCAATTCTTAATTTTATTAGTCATAAAAATAAAAAATTGTTGCCTCTAATTATACACTAATATTATTATAATAAATTCAAGAATACTATTAACTATTAATATGAGTTATTTTCTACATTAGATTAAACATTTTCCTTTTATTTAATAATTAACAAGTCTTCTCACAATACATACCTTTTCCACATAATTTTAAATAGCATTTTTAAAAACTAGATCTCTAATTCTAATATCTAGTACAAGTGACATTTTTAAATTGTTTTTGGTTAATATTTTATTTATTATAAATTTTAATTGGCATTAATTAAAATTTTAACAAAACTTTGACAAGACATGTTTCTAGAGTGTAATAATAGGTGTATAATGAGGATTATTTTTGTGGGTATTGCTAATATTTTAGGTGATACAAAGGAAGAAGGGAGCTTAGACAAAGATGTTAATTGGCAATTTTTTATGCTTTCCTTGGGTGTGAGGTTTGGGTTTACCTTTTGGCAGTGAGGTTTTTTAATTATTTATTGTGTAGTAATTTTGAAGCAAGGTCATTCCCTTTTGCATTCTCTACACCTCCATTGGTCTGTAGGGATTTTGGTTGACTGCATGTTGGATATTTTGCACATTCCTAGTTTTTTAGCCACTCTACTTATTTTTGGTGTGTGGGATGTGGTTTGTATTTCCCCAACCTATTTCGGTATGAGTTCTCATTATACTAGGATGAAAAATGAATCAACAAGTGTTTGTATACTATAGAAGATGATGGGTAATATTTTGTTCTTTTGTACCTCTTTGGTTTTCTCTAAGGGAAGAATCTTAATTTCCAACAACTCTAGCACCTTGCCTCTTTTTTGATGGGAATTATGTCCAAATTATCAAGGACCTTCCTTTTCTCATTGTTGATCTTTCTTTGTGGAATTAGTACATAGACCTCCCTTCAGTTGGGGGTTGAGACATTTTCTTTTCTTGCGGAGGATTTTGTTTGACCCTTGTTGTGTGTGATCATTTGTGCTTTTACTTTCTTCTATTCTTAAGCTCAGTCCTTGTGCACATAGAAATATTTGATTGTTTGTATGAAAAACCTCCATCTACTTTTTGTGGATCTCACATAGCTAGTGGAGTTCTTTTTATGGTTAGTTTGGATTTGGATCTACCATGGTTGGTTTTTTATTCTTTGATCCCTCATTCAATATAGTTTTATTTTTTCATGGAGGAAGGTGTTCTTGGAAGCATGGAGTTTCTTCCATTTCTTCCCTTGTTGGGGCCAATGATATTTCCCCTACTTTATTTTATTATTTTATTATTTTTTGTTATAGGATTCTTGGCTACTAGTTCTTGGTTAGTGGTTTGGCTATTTTTAGAAGCCAAAGGCTACCTTGGTTCTTGTAGATCTTGGCATTTCAAGTTCTATATACACATTAGAATTATCAATATTGTTTTTTTATTTTGGATGTTTCTTGTGTTGTAGCTATGATTGGTAAGTGTAATATGGGAATTTTTTATGGATATGGAAGACATAGCTCATTGTTAATGGTTTGAAGTCCTTTATATGTATTATTCTTATGTATACTTTATGTTGGTTCTATTGGCAAGTCACTAGGTATAAGGGCATGCATGTTATCATTAATGACAACACAATATTTTGATAAGGTTGCTTTTTGACTATTGAGATACTTGAATAAGTATAGTTCAAGAACACTATTGATAGTTATATTGTTTTGATCAGCGAGCTTAGCAAGGTATGTTTTATTGGTCACCATTTTGGATATAGCTATTATGATGTCAATATGTTTTCCTAAGTTAGTAGGATAATTAGCTCATATTTTGGTTAAGAAATAAGAAGATTTATTAATATTATAGAGTACACAACAATATACATACATTAGACATCTTGGCCTAAGGAATTAAATTTATTTGCCAATTCAATTACTTGGAATTGTAGGGATAATATCATAGATGTTAACACTTAGTTAATTTTTTTTGATAATTAGTTTTGGAGATGTGCAACACATTTTATCATTGAGGCTAACTAGATAAAAATATTTTAAAGACTATACAAATGGATCAATTTTTTCATATGAAGTATGGTAACGATATGTGAATATTATATGATCTTTATGGATAATCCTATGATGACATTTTCATGATTAGATGTGAGTTTTTGTTGCATGGTTAGAATTAGATGCGAGATACACAAAGGACTAATCAAATATTGAGATATGAATTTAATCACTTTTGGTATGATATCTATTACTCATTGTATAGATTTATTATAATTGTAGGGAAGAGGGTTCCTATTATACTACAACTCCTAATAGGGTTGTAACCTCTAATATGTCCTCTTAGAAGGACTAATGCAATAAATATATGTAATGACTCCTAATAGGGTTAAAACTATTAATAGATAAATTTTAGATTAGTAAATTCTTGTGGGTACATCTCCATAGAGGTTTAATAAATCATGGTGTTATGAGTGTCTTATTGTTGTGTGCTTTACTTTTCAATAATATTTTTGGTGGATGCATATGGTTGAGTTTTTAAATATATAGTTGGTGCTAAAGTGTTGCAATACTAATTCAAAGCCCCCCCAAGTATTTCCTATTTCTAACAATTTGTATGAAAGGCAATCTACTCATATAAAGTTTCACATCTTGAGGAGTATTGTGATGGATACAAATGATTTATATGACAAATTTTAAGTGACAATTAAAGATATAGAAAAGGACAATGAAGAAAAAGAAAGGTTGTGCAAGACTACATTAAGAAGCTGAAGGATAAAATTGATATTTCAAGGATAAAAGGAAAAGATCTATTTGAATAGATCAAGGAAACTAAATTTGACAATGAATTAGACTTGATTGAAAAAATAAAGAAGAAAAATTAGGCACTCAAACATGAAATTGAAATCACACCACTATGGTTGGAGTCAGTACATGTTGGCTCATATGTTCCATGAGATGCATGAGATCACCTACAAAAAGGTGAAGAGTATGGAAAAAGGGGTGTACATGTTATAGGTGTGGGCATGGGAGAACTTTCGTGTGATGAGGCCAATTTGTGAGGACACAAGACAACCTTATGAGCCTTATATATGTAGATACACAAGATTGATGACCTAACCCATGCTAGGTAAGACTAAGCATTGGAGGGCTCAACTTGATGACATAGTATTAGTAGTGTGGAGACCATTAATGGAGATAAATGCTTGGGATTATGCTTGAGCCCTACTTGGTTACATGTTGGCTTCATGTTAGCTAATCGACCAATCTATTTAGGTGATCAAGCAATTCCCATTAACACAGGTATGGAGGTAGTATGACTACCCTCAAGATATTTCATAGGAGTACTATTCATATGCTCACTTCAGTGAGGAGGTGAAGAAGGGTTGGTCGTTGAGGTTGGATCTTGGGTGATCCATGATAGATCGACAAAGCCTGACACTGACCTATTGGGATTACATGTTGACAATAGAAGATGCAAGGATGACTTCTGAGTACACAGAGAATTTTGCGAGTCATTCCTTTCCATGATTTATAAATATTGTGGGCATATCTATACCCATTCAGCTACTAAATCCACCATAGTAGTAGGGGCCCTAATAGAGGATGACACAAGTACTGATTCTACCTCGGTAGATGAGGATAGATCCTAGTGCTAGTGGGAGTGGGTATGGATAGAGGAGACCATGGGGAGAGATGGGAATCTTGGGTTCCATTGGTAGTGATGTGCATAGATAGAGGGTAGATGATCAACCCACTTAACAACTGGAGAAAGGAGAGAAAGGAGGTGCTGATGAGGAGATGCAAGATTAACTTAGTCCTAGACCATAGGGTGGATATGTGCTCGCATATATGGAAGATTCCCTATGATAATCTTGGGATAGAGTGAGGAAAGCACAACAACAACTAGGAGAGCTACAAATTTAGGTGGCAGTGTGAGATGCATGATTGGTGCATAGAGAACGATCTAGAGATTTGGAAGCTTTGAGATCAAATAGAGGGACAATGTGATGAGGCCCACATCTAGAGAACATGAATGCCCTACTAATATGTGCATATGTCAGGGTGGTACCAGAGGCTATAGAGAAAGTGCCCCACTTCTTCAAGTATGCCAGAGCATCAAAGGGTGCTCGACCTCTAGCTAGAGTAGATGCACCTTCTCCTCCTCCTCCACCAGGGGATGAGGACAAAGATTGTAGTTATCTTACTCTCTTATATTGGGATGTCATTGTAGATCTCATATATATGAGATGTATCAACATCACACATTTGTATTAGGAGACATTTTTGTCGATAGTGCTCGAGTAGCACTCTTTTTGTATCATATCACATTTTGACTCATTATATATATATATATATATATATATATATATATATGGGAGTTCTCTTTTGATATTGTTGCATGTGTCACATTTTTTTTCTTTATGATGTTCATACATGATATGTTTTCTTAAATGATTTTGATTTATTCAAATGTTTATGATGGATGAATGCATAGCATAGATGAGATGAGATGTGATTTATGATGCATATGTGATGAGTTAGATATAAATATGTGATGTAGGTTTATGATATGATTTGATTATGTTGAGATGTAAATAAATGTTATGATAATGCAAAAAATAATATGTACTAACATCTCATACACATTTCACATTTTTTTCTCATGACAAGTGCTTCATCAATTCATAAAGATCGACCATGGGATCAAACACTTGTGCAGTCAAGATGAAATATGATACATGTAAGAAGTATTCCACCTATCAAGTCAATGAATGAAATCAAATAAGTAATTGAAATCATGCCCTAATGGAAGTTTAGTATGAAATACAGTCCTATGCTAGGAGAAAACCCTTAGACTAGTTACTAAACCCGTAAGAAATCATTTTCATCATAGAGAATTTTGTTAAGGCCACTTGATGTCATTCAACCCTCACTAACATTGCAATCATGAAAATATGAATATGACATGAGTCATAATTCTATTAGAATTCGATGTAAGCATTAAGGCACGAGAAGCCAGAATAACTAGAACATCTTTTCCTATTAATGTAGAAAGCAAACATAAGCATCAGAGAATAAATGCTAGGATGAGCATTATGCTTCTTGCATACAAGCACACCACACATGTGAAATATCCTCCAAATTCTAAGTAATCAATAAGTATTTTGTCCACAATGACACTTTCATTTGTTACCTGAGATAGAAGTGTGCTAAGTGTACTCAAAGTGACCTATATTTTCACTTCAAAGGATGAGTATTAGTATTCTACCAAAGCATAGAGAATTCACTCAAATAGTTAAGGAAAAGAGCCAACCTCATTGAAATATCCATATAAAATGAATCAAGGTATACATGGCCATCCAACAAAAGATAGAGGCTCTTATAGTGGACGTCCCTTTTATATGGATCCTAGAGATCATTAGGACTAAACTAGAAAATAGAAAACAAATAAAAGATCATGCCCCTAGCCCTTTCTCCTCTAGTTGAATTAGACATTCTCAATTTTATCAAAGGGGAATGATAAAGAGAAAGAAAAATACACAAAGAAAAGCTCAGAATAGCTCAAATAGTTTCAATGTTTCGAATTTAGTTTCAGTGTTAGAGGATTGATGTCAAATATTGATCATTTAACGTATTGTATGAAATCTCTTCATTAGACAAATGACAATAGATAGGCACTGTAAGGACAACTGATGATTGATGTTAGAGAGATCTTCATTGAGAGGAATCTCATTAGTAGACTAAGCAATAGTAGACAAACATAATTAGGACAACTGGTGACTACACAAAAGATATCTTGTTCTAGAGGAATCTCATCAGTAGACTAAGCAACAATAGATAGACATAGTTAGGAAAACTGGTGACTAACGCAAAATAGATCCACTAAAACAATTAGGTGTTTCTCCTAGACTATGATTAGTTTCAATTCATGTAGGTTTGAGCAGAGTCTCAAAGATAACTAAGAGTGTATGCATGAGCGAAAGTAGAAAACTAAAGTAGGAATGCAAAGTATTGAAAGTAGGAAAACAACTATACGAAAGCTAGAAGATTCACTAGTAGATGTAGCATTTAAAATAAGAGGTTCCTATTTACCATGTTTTAACCTTCATGGTAGAGATTCTATTTTTTCTACCATGATGCTTATTTGCCAGGTTTTCATCAATGACACTTTTCTTTTTTCTTTTTCAATTTTTTTGTTCTTTTTTCTTTTTGCATTTTTTTAGCATTACCCAAGGTTCTTATTGCTAGGTTTTCATCGAGATAATAGATTTTTTCAAAAATTTTTGCAATTTAAAGGATTTTTTTAAGGACATTTAGCTTTGTACAAAGACCTTCAAATAATGTAAGGTGTAGAACCTTTTCAGATGAGTGGTATTGATTGGCTCCTTGAGTGATTATCCTTTAGTAGTTGAGAGTTGATAAGCACCTAATCCTAACACTCTAGTGACGATGTATAGACCAAACCAGCTAGGCTCAAACTTTCCCTTCTATACCTGATGTTGCTGATTCTTAGGGTTCTATCTCAAAATGAGGTCACCCACTTTGAAGTCTCATGGTTTAACTTCTTATTGTAGCTCTTGGACATCCACTTTTGGTAAGCTCATAGTTGATCAAAAGCCACTTGTTGACATTCATTTAGTAGTTTTGGCTCTTGTAGCTAAAATATTCTATAGTCATCATCTATAATGAGGCCCTTTAGAGAGACTCTCGGAGGAAAAATCTAAATCTCAATTGGAAACACAAAATTTTCTCCATATACTAAAGCGAAGGGCATTATTGCTATAGGAGTTATGATATTTGTTTTGTAAGCCCATAAAGCCAGATTGATTTCAAGGTTGCAGTACCTTCTAGATTTGTTAATTGTACAATGTAGGATTTTGAGAACAACCTTATTCGATGTTTCCACTTGTTCATTACCTTGGGGGTAGTAGATGGAAGACCAATGTTTCATGGTTTTGAACTTTGAACATAGCTCTTTTAGATTTATGTTTTATAATTGTCTTCTATAGTCAGTAATAATGGAGGATGGTACACCATACCTAAAAATGATGTGGTTGAGAATGGAAATAGCTACAATTTTTCCATTAGCCTCGGCAAGAGGTATTGCCTCAACCCCCTTTATGAAGTAATCTATAGCTATTATGATGAACTTGTGTCCATTCAAGGAAGAATAATGAATCTATCTCACCAAATCAAAGGTCCATTTCTAGAATGACTAAAGTGTGATGAAAGGAATTAGCTCCCTAGCTAGAGCATGAATCAAATTTCTGTGGAGTTGACACTACTTGCAAGACTTGGCATATTTGATTGCCTCTTTTTCCATTTCTAGCCAATAGTAACCAGCACTAATAATTTTACAAGCAAGTGTCAGGCCATTTGAACATGATCCACAAATGCTTTCATGTAACTCAATTATCATGCATTTTGACTCTTCAAGTTCTAGACACCTAAGGAGTGTACTATCGAGACCTCTCCTAAACAAGTCATTAGCGATGATGATATACCATGAAGCATTTTGAATAAAGTGACATTTTTTATTCTAGGTTAGAATATCTAGAACAATTTGGTCATGTAAGTAGGGGTATATGTGATGGTAGTGAGATGAATCATGTTATATGATAGAACAGATCATTCAAGATTCAACAAAATCATAGGAAGGGTAGGATAATGTCTCCACCAGGAACTCATGTCAAAAGTCATTTTTGGATATTTGTAACATAGAAGCTAGAGTGGCCATTGCATTGACTGCCTTGTTATATACTAGAGGAATATTCTAGAAAGTATCATGTACAAAGTACTTCTTTAGATCATCAACTATCCTGTTGTAATGTGTCATTTTTAAATATTTTTTTTGATAGATGACATTAACCTAGTTGATCACCAACTGTGAATCTCCAAATTATTTAGCTCATCTAACCTTGATTCAACAACAAATTTCATCCCATTGATCAAGGCTTTGTACAAGGAAAAGAATCATGTATGCCTTGGGTAGAGAATATTTCTATTGGGTGATGAATAGAAATCCAACACTAGATCCTTTCTATGTGAATAATTCATCATAGAACATAACCCATGTTTGGTGTGTCAGTAGTAGAATTGACTCATTAGGAAATTCAACATTTAGTGGTTGGTGACTTTACAACAGTGCTTCTACTAGTTGATCGACAATCTCTTGTCCTTTGATAGCTTTCCATTCCACATACTCAATGTTGAACTCACTCATGATCATAACCTATTTCTCCAATCTTCCTATTAGAGTAGCTTTGTTGATAGAATACTTTAATGGATCAAACTTTGCAATCAACCTTGTAGTATGAGTGAGCATTTAATGGCACAACTTTTGATAAGGGAAAAAAAGAAGCTAAGAAGGCCTTCTCTATGATGATGTAATTCATCTCATATGAGATCAATGTATAAATGAGGTAATAAATAGCTCACTCTTTATTGTTTTTATCTTCTTGAGCCAATAAGATACCAAGAGATGAGTCTATTATAGAGATGTACAAAATGAGTGGCTTCCCATGAATGGGATGTGTCAGTATTGGTAGATTAGCAAGATACTACTTGATCTATGTTAATATTTTATCACAATCTGTGTTCAAGTTGTATTTCACACCCTTATCCAAAGTTTTAGTGAAGGGTTGTGATTTATTTTCTAGCTATGTTATTAAGTGATGAATAGACTAAAGTTTTCCTTTTAGCCCTTTCATTTGACTAATTTTTTGAGGTGGAGGCATATCCATTATAGTTTGAACCTTTTTAGGATCCACCTCGATACAATGTAGTTGAGTAGTTTCCCCGATGTGACACCAAAGACACACTACTTAGGATTTAGTCTAAGACTAAATTGTTCCATACAATATAAGATAGGTCCCAAGTCTTGTAGATGAGAGCTTCTCTACATACTCTTGGCTAGAGTATCATCAACATAGTATTCCATTATTTAGTACATCATATCATAAAATATAATTGTAATTGTACGATGATATGTTGCACAAACATTATTTAATCCAAATGACATTATGTTCCAACAAAAGGTTCCCCACACATAGGTGAAGGAAGTCTTCTCTTGGTCTTCTGGTGCAATCTTTATTTGGTTATATCTAGAGAAACCATCCGTTCATGAGTACATTTCATATTCTATTGTCGTTTCCACTATTATATCAATGTTAGGTAGTGGAAAACCATCCTTAGGGAATGCCTTTCTAAGATCCTATAAATCAGTGTAGACTCTGATAGATTTTTCATGTTTTGAGACTGAAACTATATTTGATATCCATTCAGCATTTCAATAGCTAAAATGAAACCAACTTTCAATAGTTTTTCCAATTCATCTTTAACAAGAAGTGCTTCATGTATTTTCTTAAGCTTCTATTTAACAAGTTTTTTTTGGAAATATAGATGGAGTAATTTGGGGGGGGGGGGGGGGGGGGGGGGTGGTTGAATCAGTTACCACAAAAATAAATCCACAAATCCCTTAGATGTTTGATAAAACTAGTTACTTTTGTCACTCGATAAACACATAGAAATCTACTATAACTCGGTAAATGTAGTGTATGTTAACTTTAACTGATCTTAAACATTCATAGTGATTAACATGCAACCATACAAGAAATAACATGAACACATGAGACATCAGATTTAATGTGGAAACCCAATATGGGAAAAACCACCAAGTAACTAGCTATTGATTTTCACTCTTCTAAAGTGAGCCCTGTTAGGAGCCAACTTGGTTAAAGGTTACAATACACATTGTTAGGTGTGACCTTGTTAGAAGATTTAATCACCCTGTTAGGAGTGGCCTTGCAAGAGGTCTTTAGAATAATTCAATTAAATTTTCACCTTGTTAGAAGATTTACAAATGGATGCTAAACCAACTTTGCTAAGAGATTTTGGAATCACTGCTACAATGGTAAGAAAGTAACAATGAAATGACCTGAATAAGATGCAACTGAATTGCTGATATAGATCTCTATTCTACTTCAATAGATCCTTCTTGATCAAATATAACTTTGCTTCTCCTCAAGGATATCTAACCATCCTTCAAATTCACTCACACTTTCCTCTTCAAAGAATCAATACACTTGCATACTCACTCATCCATACTTTAGAATTCTCGACTTGACCTTTCATATATACCTTTCAGATTATCAAGTCAGCTCAATTACAACTTATAATCACTAATAATCACTACCTTAGTCGGTTGGAATCAATACTTGAAACAATTAAACTTTATTTCTCAAATTAATAAAATCCTTCATTAGCCAACCCTGCTCAGTAGACACTATTCAAGAAATGATTTCCTGTGTTAACCAAAAAAATCTTGGTTAACACTATGAACCTTGAAAAATCCTTTGGAGATTGAGTGAACTCAGTAGAAACTAACTTTCCTTCGTTAACCATGTGAGCTTGGTTAACACTACTTTCTTCCACATTTTCCTTTTTCGCCTCAGTGAGCTCGGTAGACATTGACTAAGCAAAGTAATGTCTAGGAATGCTTGGTAGAAACTAAAAATCTCTTTGCTAACCAACTAAGCTCAATAAACATTGAGAATTACTTTGCTGACCAACTGATCTCGATAGACACTAACTGATAACTAATATGACATTTGTGTGACATCAAAGACAACACACAATCAAACAATTGTATCCAACAATCTCCCTCTTTGGCATTGATGGCAACACAACATGTCATAGCACAATGAAATTTGAAAAAAAGTCTTTCTCTAATAAATTTTCTTTGTCTCTTAGATTTTATGCCACAAACTTCACTAATGTAGTAATCTCCCTCTGTGAAGGAGTTACCTAGCTTCTTCTACAAAGAACAAAATCTTCCTCAAACAAATTCAAATTTCAAGAAGGATATGATAGTAAACTCTCACTCTTTGATAACACATTCCAAAGAAAACACATACCAAATGAGTATCAATCTACCTTGAGTACTGATTCATATGCAATGTTCTCTTGACTTTTTTGTATCAATTGATAGATCTTCAACTCAGTTTCTATTGATGCATCACTAAAAAATTGTTTTAGTGAGTTTAAAATAGGGGAATGACCCCTAACTTACCTCTTAGATACATGAATGCATCCTTAGGTAATGGATTGGTAAATATGTTTTCAATCTATTCTTTTGTATGAACATATTCCAATCTGATCTCTTTATCCTGCACCAATTCTATGATAAAATGATATTTTAGAGCAATATGCTTGGTTTTGTAATGCATCACTGGATTTTTAGATATGTTAATTGCACTTGTATTATCACAAAACATAACAAATGGTTCTTTGATCTCAACCTTCATGCCTTCCAACAACTGTTTAAACCAAACAATATTAGAACAATTCACTACTGCTACAATGAACTTTGCCTTTGTTGTATATTGGGATGTGCAATTTTGTTTTTTACTTGTCCAAGATACCAATCTTTTGCCAAGAAAGAATGCATCTCCACTTGTACTCTTTCTATCATCTAGATTTCCAGCCCAATCAACATTAGTGAACACTTTTAAGTCTAGATTTCTTCCAGGTTTATACCATAGATCATAATCTTTAGTTCCTTCTAGTATCTCAAGATCCTTTTGATTTCTGTCATATGATTTTCTCTGGGTTTAGCTAAGAATCTTGCTACTATACCAACTACAAGAGCAATATCAGGTCTTGTATGAACCACATACTGTAACTTTCCAATCATTGATCTATACAAGGTCTGGTCTACCTCTTTTGATTCATCATCTTTGGTAAGCTTTAATCCAGTACACATGGGGGTTCCAACTGGTTTACAATCTTCCATACCAAACTTCTTAAGTATATCCTTGATGTACTTAGGCTGAGTAATATAGATACCATTCTTTCTCTACTGTATGTGAAGACCAACAAAGAACTTAATCTCACCAAACATACATTTCAAATTCTTTGTTCATTTTCTCTAAAAATTCTTTGCATTGATCATATTCCCTATAAATAAAGTATCATCCACAAATATTTCTACCAAAACAATCTTGTTATCTGGTCCTTCCTTGATGTACAAACTACTTTTATCATTAGTTCTCTGGAAACCAATCTAAATAAGGTAGTTATGCAACCTCTCATACCATGCTCTAGGAGCTTGTTTCAGACCATACAATGCTTTCTGTAACTTGTAGACCATGTCCCTTTTATCTAGATCAAAAAACCTTCAGGTTGTTCAATGCAGACTTCTTCATCAAGAATACCATTGAGAAATGCTGATTTAACATCCATCTACTATACCTTAAATCCTTTATGTGCTGCATATGCAAGTAAGGTCGTGACACCTTCCAATCTCACAATAGGAGCAAAAGTCTCACCATAATCAATTCCTTCTTTTTGAGAGTAGCCTTTACACACCAATCTAGCTTTGTTTCTTGATACCTTAACAACTTCATTCAACTTATTCTTGAATACCCATTTTGTTCCAATCACATTTTCATCTTTAGGCCTAGGTACAGGAGTCCAAGTTTTGTTCTTTTTTATTTTCTCTATCTCTTCATTCATAGCCTCAATCCAAATTTTATTTTCCAATGCATCTTTGACATTTCTAGGTTCAAAATCAGCAAGTAAACAAGTACCTTTTAGCTTACTTCTTGTAATAGTACCTTTTGATTTATCTCCAATAATCTGGTCTAGTGCATGATGCCTCCTAACATACTTGGCCAATACAGGTTCCTTTCCTTTTGACTGAGTTCCATTGTCTTCATTTTGAATTTCAACTTCTAGCTCTAGTTGATCTATCTATAGCTTGGGTCCTTTAGATTCAGTAGGCATTGGCTAGGTAGCTTCAAATTGTGACTCAGTTTGAAGTTCTTGCAACTCGGTGACTAAAGACTTAGGAGTTGTAGTCTCCTAATTGATAGATGTGTCTAGCAATGTATTAGGTTCAATGAAAACAAATATCCTATAATATTTTGGTTCCTTTTTGCTTTCTTCTTTAGTCCTTTCTACAAACTCATCAAATTTTACATGTGCATTTTCTATGATTTTGTGAGTAGACAAATTCAAACATCTATATGCCTTACTCTTGCAAGAATATCCTAAAAATATATCTTCGTCACCTTTCACATAAAATTTTCCTTTTCTAGATTCTTTCAATATGTAACATTTACTTCCAAATACTTTCAAGTAACTTACATTGGGTTTAGAGCCATACCATAGCTCATAGGGGGTTTTGAATGAATCCTTCTTCAATTGTACTCGGTTCAAGGTATGAACTACAATGCTGATAGATTCCTTCCAATATTTGATAGCAATGTTCTTTTCAATCATTAGAGTCCTTGCACAATCCATGATAGATCTGTTCCTCCTTTCGGCTATTCCATTTTGCTCAAGAGTTCCAGGAGCTGATACATGTCTTTTGATTCCTCTTTCAATGCAAAAGTTATTGAATTCATGGGAGATCAATTCACCACCTCTATCTGATCTCAAGAATTTTAATATTTTCCCTATTTGCTTCTCTACTCTGGTCAAATACCATTTGAACTTCTCAAATGCTTTTGACTTCTCTCTTAGTTACATAATAGTCATCATTCTAGATTAGTTGTCAACATAAAGAATAAATAACTTTTCTCTAGTACAGCTCTCAATTCCAATAGGTCCACACAAATCAATATGCACAATTTCCAAAATATCTTTAGACTGATAATTTTTGCTTTTAAAACTAGTCTTTCCCATTTTACCAATCTGACAATTCTTGCATAAACCAACATTAGGTTTCTTCAAACTAGGAATGCCTCTTACTTTCTTGTATTTGCTTATTTTCACCATGTTATCAAAATTCACATGGCATAATGTTTTGTGCCATAACCAAATTTCTTCAACTTGAGCAATTAAATATGAGCACTCACCAAGATCAAGATAAAACAAGTTACCTTTTTTTTGTTTGCTTGATCCAATCAGTTTTCCTTTGTCATCCAGTACTCTTGCCTTGCCATGCATGAATTCCACCATGAATCCAATATTGATTAGCTCTACCACACTCAACATATTATGTTTTAGTCCTTCAACCCAATAGGAATTATCACATACAAGTTCTTTGGTTAATGAGATTCGACCCCTTCCTTTTATACAACAAGGTTCATTGTTTCGAAACCTTACACTACCACCATCATAGACTTCAAAGTGTTCAAACTTAGCTTTGTCACCAGTCATATGATGTAAATAGCCATTGTCTATGATCCATGCATCATTTTTCTCACATGAGAGATAAGTGCCATCTTATCTTCATCATCATCATTAGATTCATCTTTCACAGCAATGTAAAGTATTTCATCTTCACTATTATCATAATCTTTAGCCATAAAACATGTTTTCTTACCTTTTTCCTCGAATGATTTGAAATCCTTCTTGCCATTACACTTATGACCTTTCTTCTCATCCTTGCTTTGCTTGTTTGGGCACCTAGCTACAATACGACCAATTTCCTCACATGAAAAATAGATTAGGGAAAATTTACCTTTGTATTTTCCTTTGCCTCTAGAATAGTTCCTTGCAAGTAGAGCTTCAACAACTTCAAGATCACTATCAAAAATTTCCTCTAATTCATCTTCACTTTTTGACTAAGAATCCTTTATCTTCTTTCCTTTTTCCTTAAGTGAAAGCTTGGCCTCAAATGCTGATCCAATATTCTTGGAAGCTGTAACATAATTGTCATAGTTATCTAGCTCAAATGCTGTCAATCTTCTTACTATGGCATCCAAATTTATCTTATGATTTGCTTCACATCTTCTTTCTTGAATTGCAGATACTCTAATTGCATAAATGGGAAACAATGTTCTAAGAACTTACAACTATTTCTTCCTTGATATCTCCTCAAGAACCTTTGATAACACTAACACTTGCTTTGATCCTTTCAACATATTTGGCAATGTTTTCATCCTCTCTCATTTTCATCTGATCAAATTGTCCTTTTAGGCTTTTTTCTTTGGATCTCCTCACATTGTCATCACCATTGTAGATATCTTTTAGATTTTTCCACATTTCAAGGGTAGTTTTGCTATCCTTGATATCATCAAATTCCTCATAGCTAAGAGCAAATGCAATGTGTATCATCATGGTGTAATGAGTCATCTTCTCAGCAATTTCATTAATAGATAATGTACCAAAAGGAGTTGTATATTCTACATCAAGGTATTTCAATCTTGAATCACCAATGGAAGCTAGATGGAGTCTCATGAGAACCTACCATGCTGAAAATTTATCTCTATTAAGCCTTGGAATTTCTCTCTTATAAGACATCCTGATCTTTAGCTTAGGTCCTTGAAACCCTTCCTGCAAGCACCAAAAGCTTTGATACCAATTGTTGGAAATATAGATGGAGTAATTGAGAGGGGGGGGTGCGGTGGGGGTGAATCAGTTACCATAAAAACAAATCCACAGATCCCTTAGATGTTTGATAAAAATAGTTACTGCTATCACTTGCTAAACATACAAAAATCTACTACAACTTGGTAAATGCAGTGTATGTTAACTTTAAGTATAACTAATCTTGAACATTCATAGTGATTAACATGCAACCATAAAAGAAATAACATGAACACATGAGACACCATATTCAACATGGAAACCTAATATGGGAAAAACCACCAAGTAATTAGCTACTGATTTTCACTCTTCTGAAGTGAGCCCTGTTAGGAGCCAACCTAGTTAAAGGTTACAATATACACTGTTAGGTGTGACCTTGTTAGAGGATTTAATCATCCTATTAGGAGTGACCTTGCAAGAGGCATTTAGAACAATTCAATTAAACTATCACCTTGTTAGAGGATTTACAAATGGCTGTTAAACCAACTTTGCTAAGAGACTTTAGAATCACTGCTACAATGGTAAGAAAGTAACAATGAAATGACCTAAATGAGATGCAACTAAATTGCTGATATAGATCTTTGTTCTACTTCACTAGATCCTTCCTAATCAAATATAACTTTAGTACTCCTCAAGAATATTTGACCATCCTTCAAATTCACTCACACTTTTCTCTTCAAACAATCAATACACTTGCATACTTGCTCATTCATACTTTAGAATTCTCAACTTGACCTTTCATATATACCTTTCAGATTATCAATTCGGCTCAATTACAACTTATAATTACCAATAATCATTACCTCGGTCAGTTGGAATCAATACTTGAAACAATTAAACTTTATTTTTCAAATTAACAAAATCCTTCATTAGCCTACCTTGCTTGATAAACATTGTTCCAAAAATGATTTCCTATGTTAGCTAATAGAATCTTAGTTAACACTGTGAACCATGCAAAATCCTTTGGAGACTGAGTGAAATCGGTAGACACTAACTTTCCTTCATTAACCATGTGAGCTTGGTTAACAATACTTTCTGCCACATTTTCCTTCAACACCTAAGTGAGCTTGGTAGACACTGACTACATAGAGTAATGTCTAGGAATGCTTAGTAGACATTATAAATTGCTTTGCTAACCAATTGAGCTCAGTACACACTAAGAATTTCTTTGCTGACCAACTAAGCTTAGTAGACACTAACTAATAAATGATATGACATTTGTGTGAGATCAAAGATAACACACTATTAGATAATTGTATCCAACAGTTTCACCCCTAGTGTGATGGAAAAATCATGCATAATAAAATTAGGATCTACACTTGGCATATCTGAGTATGCCCATTCAAAGTTGATCTTCTTTTCCTAGAAGAAAGTAATGAATTCCTCTTTTTCCTAAACAAATAATGATTGTGCAAGATGTATGATATGAGGATTTTCTTCAGTCCCTAGATTTATTGGTTGTATTGGTTCTATCAAAATTGATCCTAAAAGTGACTCAAAAGTGCATCAAATATCCCATCCTTAGGCACCTCAAAGATGTTTTCACCTTCGGATGCATCTTTTCTTTTGACTATTTTCAGCTCTGATAGTGCCAAAATGTGGTTTTCACCATTGAAGCACCTATTCTTTTTTCTTCTAATTGTATGACTAAGATAGTTGATGTCAACTTTAGTCATGTTGACACTGTGTTCACTACTAGAGTGCATTACTAGTTTAACATCATGTAGGTAGAAAGCGAGAGCATAGTTATTCTAGAACATGGTGACTTTGCTAGATGTAGTTTTTGAATTATAGTCTATTAGCTCAGGATAAGTGAGTGATAGATAGGTTCATTTGTGTTCACAATATCGTCATCAAATGTTTGAACAAGTAGGTTGAGATCTAGACCAATTTAACCCAAAGGTATGTTTCAATTCCTCAGATTTATAATGACATCAATCAATGACATGTTGACATTAGTAAGGTTAGACTCATTAGACCAAACTCTAGATTTCTCTCCTACTTCAAATTGGTTTTCATATGTGTGAACTCTATTGCAACCGAGAGGGAATCAAATTCATACTCTCAAGAATTAGTGCTACATGGAGTTAAATTGTATTATCCCCCAATAGTCATGGATACCCATTCTCCACTTTCAATATAATCTTGATTTTGACAGATTCTCTCAATAATAAGAGCATGGCTAGACTCACCTTGCTCCTTCTGAGTTAGGGGAGTATCATTAGTATTCTCAATAGAATCACTATCAATTTCAATAGTTCTAACACATGGTACAAATTCATTAGGCTCTACAAATAATGTAGCAAGATCTAGTGAAATAGGATAAGGAAAGTTATTGACATCATCAAAACTTTTTTCTTGATTGTCAGACTCAATTTGATACTCATATTAAGATGGACTATCAGATTCTAGGATGAATTTCTTGATTCCACATGAAAATGAACTTTCTTGAATCCTAGGCCTGTAGTATCACAAGGTCATCTATATGTTGCTTTGATTGGATCTATCTATCCTTTGTTGTTGCATCCTATAGGACCATTACCTTTTTATTGAAGTTGTTTCATCAGTTTAAGACCTTGTCCATATTTTTTAGGAGTTATTTCATGAGATTGGATTGTGAGATCGATTGGGACCTCTTCTTTGGATAGCCAAGAAGTAATGGCTCTTTTTTCATCTTCATTTTATAAAGGTATAATGAAATGTACAAAGGTACCACTGAAGATGGTCTTAGGTGATACAACAAATGGTCTCTTCATTTTAGATGGTCTCCCATAATGATGGGAAGATTCAAGAAGAGATGTTAGAGACAAAACTAGTTCAATTTGATATTTTCCCATTCCTATTTCTACTAGCTTAAGAATCTTCTCCATTTCTTTGAGCTTGTTGACATGATTCTCAATAGACTCTCTATTGGTAGGAAAAATTTGTCAATAGACTTGAGCATGTTACATGTGTAGCTAGTGTTGGCAGGTATAGTGACCTCAGATCCTTGGAATAGGAACTTTACGCATTGATGGTATGTCAAAGGTACTGCTTGCATTTCATGGATTTAAGACCTTCCTAAGAGTATGTTGTATGCTAGAGGAATATCGAGGACCTGATAGATGACATCTTATTCTATAGGTCCTACATTGATAGCAAGTACAAAAAGACCTTTGGATTTCTATTATACCTCATCATATACTTGATGTTAATCTTTCTACAATGATCAATAGACTCTTCATCATAATCGAATTGTGTAAGAAAAATAGTAGAAAAAATATTGAGACCAACACCATTTTCTATAGGAATATGAAAAATGCATTTCTCATGGATCATAACTTCAATATGCAGTGGTTGATAGTGAGGGCGAATCAAATAATTATCATCCTCTTTAGTAAAGGACAAGTAATGGGGTGAATTTAAGTGTCCTACCATGGATTAAAATTGATCGAGATCAAGATCTTGAGGCACAGTCACTCAATAGGAGCATTGTCAAGAATTTGCCTATGAGCAGGCAAGATTTTAAGAAGTTCAAAAATGGTTATATGAGCATTACTATGTTACAATTGTTCAAGTATGCTATAGTTTGTAGTAGTAAAAGATGTTGTAGGTTTTGAGTTCTTTTTGGTTGGACCATCATCAATCTTGTCTTTATGTGTTTATTTTTAGGAGCAAAAGGTGCAGGGCCTTTGAGCACTATCTTAACATGGGAACATGTTACAATGTTAGTACAAAATTGGGTAAAAGTAGAAAGTTGTCTCACCTTTTAGCATGACTTATCAGAACAACTAAAATTGAGTATTTTTCTATCTTAAAACCAATTTTGTTCAAACATATGATCTAGATAATTTCATTCTAGCTAAGTTATCTATCTTCTCACATTTTTCCAATTGGAAATGTCTATTAATGCATGTTTTTATACTAGTTTGTTTCCAAATACTAAAGAAATAAAATTATTTCAGAAAACTAATGTTTCAATAAATCGTATTGTTTTTATGATTTTTTTAAATAACATATAAATGCCATTTATAGAGCTCAATGTCAATAATATTCTCATATAGAGTTTATAACATTTTAATTAGATATATTATATTTTATTTAAAAAATACTACAACTACACATTCTAACACTTGAGAAGATGTTAATTTTAAAAATGAAAAAAATAGTAAATCATATAATTTTTTTAAAAAGCATATGATGTTCTAGAGGAGAGAGCCTTCTCCAAAATGTTTACATTTTCTTTTGGATATAAAATATTTGTTTTCAAAAATGTGGTGGGAGATGAAAACTATCGATTTTAGGTGAGTTAAAATTTCAATTGTTATAAAAGAGAAAATATAGGTCAAAAGTCAATTTTTATTTTTTGATTGATCTAGCTATATATGTAATCTATAACATAACTTGAGATCAAAGGGAATTTTTTTTATCTCCATATAATTTATGGGGGGATCTAGACCCCTATTTTTTTGCATTTTTCAAGAACTAGAAATTCATCCTTAAAAATTAGGAAAATATATAAATTCTTATTCGAAATAATCATTAAAAATAATAATCCTAAACTTCATCATTTATACAGATTTCATTAGTTTACTTTATTTTCAAATTATAAATAACAATACCAGTTTTATATCATTTAAGTTGAACAATTATACTTTTGTTAGCCTTTTCCTTTATAAAAGGGTGACACGGGTTTGTTCTTTTAACTGACTATGATTTTTCTTGATCAGATTGAAGAGACATGACAATTCTTAGAATGAATGGAGTTTTTGGTTTTTCATTTTCACTTTTCCCTTTGACCATGATTACATCACCTTATTCAGATTCTAAGGTTCAACCATGTTGATTACATTGTGATGCAAGAGCATCCAGTGCTGTAAGAGCAATCCTATATCACCAAAAAATATGTTTAGGGTTAATTTCTATTTAAAGTGTTTTCATTTTTGGATACCCATTTAGGTCAAATAGTGATTCCAACTCTCATAGTTCCACTATTGGTTTTCTGGTTTAGAGTTCTTGAGCACCTTGGGATATGTGCCAATGTAGAAAATATGTTATTTTGTAATTGAGCCATAATTATGATGAGTTAGAGAGTGTAATTTGGAGGGATGATTATACTTGTAATTTAAAGCACTCCAGAAAAGGAATAGGTTGAAAGGCTTTATGGTTTGAAAGTTATTGCAGTTTTAAGTTGCATGGAGACCTCCTACGAGCACTTCAAAGCCAAATTTGAGGCACTAAACGGCATTGTATAAGCCTAAAAAATGGAGGAAAAGTGAAGGTCTTATCCCAAATCAAAAGTTGTGCCTCTCAAAAGTTGGACTACCATTTTTGGATTCTTCTAATTTTACACCAACTTTTGACGTGTTTTCTAGAACCTTTTCTTTGATGCCAAATGGAATATTCTAAAATGTGTTCCTAACCCTAAACCTAATTTGGTTTACTTAAAGACATTTCTGGCATTGTAAAGGTAGTTTTTGGTGGAGTTTGGGAGAAGGTACCGTGAGAAGGATTTTCTCCAGAATCTGATGACATTGCAAGGCCATAAGGCATGTCGTGGAGTCTATTTTTTGTTGTACTGAATGTAATAGCATATCATTTCTAATAATAATATTCCCCCTTTCCTATTGTGTTCATTTTTATCTTGGATCATGTGCTCATCAAGTGGTATCAGAGTAGGTTTTCTTGAGTGTATAGATAGAGCACTGACTGTGAGGTAGTTTGCACCAAGACTGTGTGGTTGTGGGTTTTGATACAAGAAGATGCCTCCATGAAGGGGGTGTAGTGGAAGGGTTCGAGTTGTTACTCCTAAGGTTAGAGCCATTAAGAGAAAAGTCTAGGTATTATATGAGGAGATCCGTAAAGGGATGAATGTTTCCATAGGTGATAAAAGTGAGGGAGAAAATGAAGAAGGAAATATTGGGTAGAAAGGGGCAGAATATAGAGAAGTCCTAAACTAGGTAGAGGAGATGCTTTTCAAGGCCATTGCTAAGCTTGGAAAAAGACCTAACATTGATGTCGACATTTTTTGAAAAAATCTAAACTTGGATGAGTTGATCAACTGGATCAATGAGCTCGAGGAATATTTTGAGTATGAGGATATTAGGGATCCTAATAGGAGTTTGTGAAGGCAAAAATGAAAGGCCATGCCAAAATCTAGTGGGAAGAGATTTAGTTGGAAAGAAATAGAAGAGGAAAGGAGAAAATCACAAGACGGGATTGCATGGTGGACAAACTATTGATTTGTTCAAGAAGATGCAAGGGTTAAAGAAAGTAGGAAAATTTGTCTAGGAATACACAGAGGAGTTTTATTGAGTCCTTATTAGGGCAGGGCACACAGAAGAAAACAAGGAGAAGTTTTCTCATTACCTTAGTGGGTTAAGACCTAGCATTTAGGAGGAGTTAAGTCTAGTTAGAATGACTAGCATTAAAGAGGCATACCATTTTTCCTTACAAGTTGATGAGAAGTTAATCAAAAAGTTTAATGGAAGAAAAAGAGGGTGCAATCAAGGAGGAAGGGGTGGTGGTAGGTCATTTGGAGGCCTAAATGAGAACCATAAGAAAAATGAACATGTGGGTACTAGCCAAAATTAGAGGAACGAAGGTTTCAATTGCTCCTATGATAAAAAATTTGGAGATCAAAGAGGAAGAGGTAGAGGATGTGGACAAGGTTCAGGAAGAAGAGGCTTTCATGGTACCTATTTTCATTGCAATGAAGAACGTCATCGTGCCTTCAAATGCCCTCAGTGCCAAGGAAGGATAAATAGGAGAGTTAATGGTCAAGAAAGGGTTGCTCATATGGATGATGATGCACAGTCATCACATTCAGAGGATGCAAAAAGAGGAGAGATTATAGTTAATGAAAAGGTCTTACTAAGTGGTGAGACTGAACCTGGACAAAGGAGGAGTGTGTTTTGTACCAAGTGCAAGTGTGAGGGTAAATGTTGTGATGTGATTGTTGATGGTGGAAGTATTGACAACTTTTTGTAAGAGGAGATGGTCTCAAAGCTAAAGCTCAAGAGGGAGAAACACCCCCAACCCTATGAGATTGCTTGGGTGTAGGATGATCATAAGGTCCTAGTTAGTGAGAAATGTTTGGTAAAGTTCAATATTCAGAGTTATCATGATGATGCTATCTATGATATCATTCCAATGGATGTTTGCCATTTATTATTGAGAAGGCCATTGTAGTTTGATAGTCATGCTATACATAATTGTCATGCAAATACATACTCTCTAAAAAAGGATGGAGTTCACCAGAAATTTAAGCCCTTGATAAAGGAGGGGAAAAAGGTATGCAGTAGTGCTAGGGTATGTCTTGTTGATGGAAGAATTTTTTTGGACGGCATGACACATCAGCATATATGTTATGTTTTGATTCCTAGAGAAGATAAGGAAGGTAGTAGTGAAATTCCACTTGAAGTTTCAAGTCTATTAAGTGTGTACAAAGATGTCATCTCTGATAATGTTCTAGAAAGGTTGCTGCCAATAATGCAAATTAGTCATCAAATAGATTTAGTCCCTGGAGCTAGTTTTCATTACAAGGTTGCTCATAAGATGACTCCTAATGAGATTGAGGAGCTAAACAAACAAGTTCAAGAGCTTTTGAGGAAAGGTTTGATTTGAGAGAGCTTGAGTCCATGTGTAGTACCTGCAGTACTAGCACCAAAGAAGGATGGAGAGTGGAGAATGTGTACAGACTCTTAGGCCATAAATAGAATAACCATCAAGTATTGGTTTCCTTTTCCAAGAATGGATGATCTTATGGACTGTTTAAGTGGAGATTAGTTCTTCACAAAGATAGATCTGAAGAGTGGTTATCACTAGATATAGATACAAGAGGGAGATGAGTGGAAGACCGCATTCAAGACTAAGGAGGGTGTATAAGAGTGGTTAGTCATGCCCTTTGGACTAACCAATTTTCCAAGCAGCTTCATGCAACTTATGAACGAGGCACTAAAAAATTTTTTGGGAAAATTTTTTATTGTCTATCTGGATGATATTTTGATTTTTAATAAGTCTTTGGATGAACATTTATTGCACATTTGTGGTGTCCTTGAAAGGTTGAGGGAAGAGAAATTGTTGATTAATTTGAAGAAGTGTAGCTTTGTCAAAAGGGAGTTAGTCTATTTGGAGTTTTTGTTATTAGTTGAGGGTCTCAAAATGGACCCAGAGAAGGTGAAGGTCATCTTGGAATGGCCTACTCCAAGGTTTTCCACTTAGGTGAGGTCATTCCATGGTCTAGCTAGTTTTTACAAGAATTTCATTAGGAACTTCATAATTATATGTGCACCCCTAACTAAAACAATGAGGGGCAATAGAAAAGAGTTCAAGTGGAGTACATGAGCTCTGCAAGGAGTTTTGAATTGTTGAAGAAGAAGGTGACAGAGAAACCTGTGTTGGCACTTCTTGATTTCAACGAAGTGTTTTAGATGGATTGCAATGCTAGTGGCAGTTCTATTGGGGTTATGTTGAGCCAAGAAGATAAACCTATTGCCAATTTTAGTGAAAACTTGAATGATGCAAAGAAGTACTCTATTTATGATCAGAAGTTCTATGCAATAGTTTAGGCCTTAAAGAAATGGAGGCATTATTTGTTACCAAAATTTTTTTTTGTATACTGATCACTAGACATTATAGTACCTAAATAGCCAAGGTAAATTGAATCAGAGACATTTAAAATGGGTATAGTTCATGCAAAGCTATACATTTTTATTAAAACATAGAAGCGAAAGGTCTAATAGGGTTGTAGATGCATTAAGTAGGAGACAATTTTTACTTATAGTAATGCAAGTTGAAGTGGTTGGGTTTGATGAACTCAAGAATATATACTCCAAGGATCCTGAGTTTGCAAAGGTTTGGAAGTCTTGTGAAGAACTTGTTACCCTAGACAAGATCAAGTGGCTAGATTACATGATTCAAGATGGTATGTTGTTCAAGAGAAGTTAATTGTGTATTCCAAGGAGTTCCATGAGGGAGAACTTGATCAAGGAGAAGCATAGTGGCGGGATGGAAGGACACTTTGGTCGAGATAAGACCATTGCCATTATTAGAGAACATTATCTTTGGCCTCAATTGTCATCGGATGTGAAGAAGTTTGTGCAGAGTTGTGAAGTATGTCAAACAACCAAAGGATTTAGTCAAAATACTAGACTCTATCAGCCATTGCCTATTCCATTGAAGCCTTGGGAGGAAATAAGTATGGATTTTGTTCTTAGATTGCCAAGGACAAAAAGGGGCAATGACTCATTATTTGTGGTGGTTGATAGGTTCTCCAAGATGACACATTTCATTCCATACCACAAGACTCATGACGCAGTGCATATTGCATATTTTTTTTCCAGAGAGGTGGTAAGGCTACGTGGTCTCCCAAAAAGTATTTTTCCTAACAAAGATACTAAATTAGTTGGGTATTTTTGAAGGACTTTGTGGAAGAAGTTGAAGACATAATTGAAGTTTAGTGTTGCACATCATCCATAGACTAATGGACAAACAAAAGTTGTGAATAGAAGTCTAGGCAATTTGCTAAGGGTTTTAGTAGGAGATAAACCCAATGGATGGGATTTGATTCTACCACAAGAAAAGTTTTCTTACAATAATTCTCTAAATAGGAGTATTGGTAGATCACCATTCCAAATTGTGTATGGGAGTAGTCCAAGGATTGCACCAAAGTTGAGGAAGATGGAGCAAGGGGAGAGGACAAGTGCTGAGGTAGAAGACTTTGCTAAACATGTCAAGAACCTACATGAGGAGGTGTGAGAGCATATTACCAAAACGAACCTTTAGCATAAGGCTAGGGAAAATCAAAAGAGGAGATACAAGGAGTTCCATGTTGGAGATCAGGTTATGATATATTTGAGAAAGGAATGATTTCCAGTGGGTACCTACAGCAAGTTGAAGATGAAGAAATTTGGCCCCTGCAAAATTTTGAAGAAACATGATTCAGGGAATGCATATGAGGTCAATTTTCTAGATGGGATTCACATTTCTTCTATTTTCAATATTGCAGACTTAACAGAATATCATGATGATGGTGCAGATGAGGAGTTGATGCTAGAGCCATGTCAAATTCCTACTTCTATGAAGGAAGAGATTGAAGAAACTCTGGATAGTCATGTGGGCCGGAGTACCAGAAATAGGCAGTATGAAGACTACTTAGTGAAATGGAAATGATGATTAATAGAAGACTCAACTTGGATATCCACAATGAAGGTTTCCCATTTGGGTTTTCCTCTACTACCTATAAAGTGATAGGGTCACTTTTCAATCTACCCTGGGTGTCTGATACATGAGAATCCAATGGTGTAAGGGCAATCCTGTATCACCCAAAAATATTCTTAGTGTTACTTTTTGTTTAAAGTGTTTTCATTTCTGGATACCCATTTGGGTCAAATAGAGATTCCAACTCTCATAGTTGTAGGGCCCATTTACCATTGCACCAAAAGCCATGACTGTTAGTGAACATGGAACACCACATAGTTAACCACATGTGGGCAGGGGAGCACATTGCATCACCCAACAATCTCCCCCTCGACGCGCATACCAGAATCTAGGCTCTGATACCACTTGTAGGGCCCATTTACCATTGCACCAAAAGCCATGACTGTTAGTGAACATGGAAAACCACATAATTAACCACCTATGGTCAGGGGAGCGCGTCGCATCACCCAACAATAGTTCCACTATTGGTTTTCTAGGTTAGAGTTTTTGAGCACCTTGGGATATATGCCAATGTAGAAAATAGGTTTTTTTTTGTAATTGAGCCATAATTATGATGAGTTAAAGGGTGTAAGTTGGAGGGATGATTATAATTGTAATTACACCACTCTAGAAAAAGAATCAGGTCAAAAGGCTTTACAGTTTGAAAGTTATTGTAGTTTTAAGTTTCCTAGAGACCTCCTAAGAGCACTTCAAAGTCAGCTTTGAGGCAATAAATAGGCTTGTATGGGCCTAGAAAATGGGGGATGAATGAAAATTTTGCATAGGGCTATAAATTTCTTGGAGAGCTTTCTAGAAATGTAAATGGTTTGTCAATCAAAGTCCTAGATCAAAAGTTATGCCTCCCAAAATTTGGACTGCCATTTCTTGATTCTTCTAATTTTGTAGCGATGTCTGATGTGTTTTCTAGAACCTTTTATTTTGGTTGTGGATGCCAAATGGAATATTATAAAATGTATTCCTAACCCTAAACCTAATTTGGTTTACTTAAGGACATTTTTGGCATTGTAAAGGCAATTTTTGGTGGAGTTTGGGAGAAGGTATTGTGAGAAGGGTTTTCTCTAGAATTTGATAACATTTTAAGCCCATAGGGCATGTCATGGAGTCTATTTTTTTTTGTACTAAATGTAATAGCATATCATTTCTTATAATAATATTCCCCCTTTCTTGTTGTGTTCATTGTTGTCTTAGATTGTGCCCTCATCACATTGTCATCATTGGTCTATGTGTAGTTCACCTTGTTGTTATTTTTTGATTTAGAGCTTTCTCCCTTTTCATATGGAGAAAATGGTTCCTTAAAAGCTTTATGATATGGGTTTTTGTTATGTCCTCCCACAACTATGTGACCATCATCAATGAGGTCTTAGATCTTATGTCTCAAATTAATACAATTGCTAGTTTTATAACCTCTATTTTGATGGTATTCATAGTATGTGTTTTCATTCCACCATTTAGGTCTTGGTTGTGGATCATATGGACGAGAATTTTCTATAGGAGTAAAAATGTTATTTTGAAGAAGAGTCTCATAGTCTACTTCAAGAGGTTGTCCTAAAGGTGTGTATTTGCATTTGCGTTTAGAAGCCCAAGATGCATTCTTAGCATTGTTTCCAAATGTTCTATTGTTTGTAGTAGCCTCCTTAATAGCTTTGGATGAATGCATGTTATTTGTGAGATTAAAAGTTTCCTTAGGAGGCTTAGGAGTGATACTATCAACCACTCTATCATGTACCACATCTTTTTTTTTTGTTAATGTACTTGGATTTGTCTTTTCTAGAGCTGGAACCTTGTTTAGTGTTTTTTTGAAGGGTTGACTCACCTTTCTTAACCATGAATTCCTCTATTCAAATACCTTGTGTGATCATGGCTTTGAAGGTATGTGGACCTTGAAGTTTTATTTTGTATCCAAAATCAGCTAAGAGGTTATCCATGAACATGTCAAGTTTCTCAGTTTTAGGTATCTTACATGAGTACTTGGTGCATAGTTGTCTCCATCTTTGGAGGAATATTAAGAAGGGTTCTCCAACTCTTTGTTTAAGGTTACAAAGACCTCTTTATTTAATTGGATGTTGGATGTTATGTGAGTACTATTATATGAACATGTTGACAATCTCATCAAGATTTTTGATTCCAATAGCTAATCGTTAGAGCCACTCGATAGCTTGACTACCTAGACTACATGGGAACAAGCACATGAGGTATGTTTGATTGTGTATAAAATCCATAGAAAAATTATTGAATTCCCTCAACTGATCTTGGGGATTAGATGTATCTATGTACTAGTCATATTTATCTAGCTCAACTCCTTTAGGAAAAGGATGCATGTATAGATCCTTGTCAAAAGGAAATAGAAAAATGACATCTAGTGTGTATTGTTTAGTGGGTTTGTATTTTTCTTTAATAATTAGTGTCAATTTCTCTTGCATGGCTTGGAGTTATTTTTTCAGTTTATGTTGGGCCCATTTACCGTTGCACCAAAAGCCATGACTGTTAGTGAACATGGAACACAACATAATTAACCACCTGTGGGCAGGGGAGCGCATCGCATCACCCAACAATCTCCCCCTCGACGTGCATACCAAGTGCTTATGTGGGTCGGGAAGGCACCGGGGAGATTTGAACCCATGATCAAGCCAAAACCAGGCTCTGATATCAATTGTAGGGCCCATTTGCCGTTGCACCAAAAGCCATGACTGTTAGTGAACATGGAACACCACATAATTAACCACCTGTGGGCAGGGGAGCGCGTCGCATCACCCAACAATCTCCCCCTCAACGTGCATACTAGGTAACATAAAATAATAGAACACATAGAAATGAACACAAGGCACCAAGATTTAACGTGGTTCACCCAATCCCTAGGCTACGTCCACCAAATAGCAAGTCCGATCTTATTACAATCCAATGATTACAACCTGATTACAATCTGTAATCCCTTACAGCTCAATACTGTCGCAAGAACCAATTTCGTATCACAACAGTTTAGAGGTTTCATATTCCTCTTCTTGGATGACAATAGTTTCAACATTGTAGTCTTGAGGTAGCTTAGCTCCTTCTTGAGTTAGTTTGAGGAAATACTTTTCTTTCTCATCATTGAGTAATATTTCCATCATATTTTGGAAATTTTTTGTCTTTGTGACATTTTTCTATGTCTTCTAGGGTTATTTCTTCATTATTCCCATGGTTTTTTTTGTAGGTGTAATGACTCTCGAACCTTTTAGTTCTTCAAAATTCATCTCTATTTTCTCTCCTACTATTTTCACTAGTTTCTTGGTCTTGGTCTACCATACTATTAGTATGCAAGTTTTCAATCTGTCTAGAATGTATAGGTATCTTGTATAGAGGTTTAATGGTTTTGTTTAAAGATGTAGGTGTCATGTTTTTGTTATCAAAGTCAAGCTTAGGAGGCAACCTATCAATGTCTAGATGTTCTTGGAATAATGAATTTCTAACTTGTTGTAAGTTAATGGAAAAGACTTCCTCGGATGAAATAGGTGAAGGAGATCATGAGGATCCTCCACTAGACTCAGACTATGTATAGAATTAGGAATGACCTCTACCACAATTCCTACCTCCATCTCTACCTCGTCTAGGTCAATGAGAATGCAACACTTTTCCACTCCTAGTTGCAACAACCATAGACGATGACATATGAAAATTTTTAGACAAGGACCACACTCAAAACTTTGTCTCAAAGTAGGTAAGTGATAGTAAGCATGATGTATACTAGGGTACAAGTAGTTAGAGAAGTGGCTAGAACACTTGAGATATTGACTATCATGACACAAGGTATAACAACACAATAGAACAAAGAAGACAATAAAGTGAAGAGACTAGTTTGTACATGGATTACACATGTTCAACCAAGCAAGTTGTTTGAGTTTCAGACTATTGTAGATAGAAAAGTGTATTGGTGTACCTAGACAAAGACCATATTTGGACAATGATTTTGACAAGGAAGCTAGAATTGCTCTCTTTTTCAATCAATTTTTGACATAATTGTGTGAAGAAATGACTTTGAGGCAAGTAAATGACATAGACTATGGAGGTAAATACTCCTGATAGACAAACTTTTTCAATTTTTGTCAACTATAGGAAAAAAGTTTGCATGAGGATCTAGATAAATCTATTCAAGAAAGTACATAGAATGATGAGAGAAAAGGGAACAAAAAATCCCAAATTCCTATCTTGCATGAAGTTTTGCAAGAGACCATGTAAGGAAGTGACAAAATTGACAAGTTAAACAAAATTTGGATAGTTTTGATAGTATTCTTCCACAATCTTGCATGAGAAAACAAAGCTTCCCATCCAAATAAGTGTACAGAGTGGCATGAGGAAATATAGATTGCAAGACACTAAGGTCCTAGCTCATGCAAGATTTTGTGGCAAACCAGGTGAGTAAAAGACACAATTTTCAGATTTGACCAAATTTTGAAGATATTCTAATAAGTTTTGAGAGGTTTCAAACAAGTTTTAGACAACATTTCTGGTTTTCAAATAGATTTGGACATTGTTTTTAGATTGACATAGTTTTGATTGATTTGCATGTATAACTAGTGGTGTTTCAAACTTGTCGATAAAGTAGACAGTGGGACATAAGAAATAGTTGTAAACAATCCAACTGAGGAAAAAAAAACTCAGAGGGACAGGGGATAGTTTGGATAGTTGTTGACTGGAAAAAGATACACTTTATCCCTATAACTAAAAATGTTAGAGGAAGCAAAACCTTTGTCTCACATCTTATGTGCATGCGTTCACCTCACATAGTCATATCAGCCCACTAGATGGTGATCATTTTTTTGGTGTATTCCAAGGACTCAATAACATATATATTCAAAGATTTCCCTTAAGGTAGGGGATAGTATCACATACCAACTTCAAACATCTAGGTACATGCCTATGGTGAGGATCTAAAGGAGAGATTCTTCCCCCTCCTTACACAAAGATTATGCTCCCTTTTGGAGATGAACCAGGTAGCAACTGACTACAAGTTTTTAATAGGATTCCATTCGCATTAATACTTAATAGCCTCACAAGTGAGGTTAAGGCATCTCAACCATACCAACATCTGAAAGTGCACACACTTGGTTAGCGAGAGTAGGTGAAACATCACTCATTGCAACAAATAAATCCTCATCTTTATATGTGATATCCAAAACCAAAAGGAAGAAATTAACATGGCTTTGGAGTCTTTTTCTCTACAAATATTCTTTATTATAGTGTTGGAATCACCAAAAAAGGTAAGTACTCACTTAGGTCATTCTCAAAGGTTGGATTACTCTGAAAGACCCTCTAAAGGTTGACTCAGACTTGGTTTGGACTCAAGGGTCCAAGTTTTTGATTTTCCCAAAGGGAAAAGAGCACACTCCTCTACCTTTTCACCTCACCTAGACATGTAGAACACATTCATCACTGAGCTAGCTTATCAATCCCAACTTGGATTTTTCCATATTTTTGATTTTCACAAGGCAAAAAGAGCATTAATCCCTTCACTAAAATATTTTTTTGGGAGAACCACTACCTTCCTTGCCTCCCTGGATACCATCTTCCAAGGGTGTCTAGGTTTTGATTTACTCTTGGGCATCACTTCCAAGTAGGAAAGAGCATAATCCCTATTCCTTTGTCTAGATCCCTAAGAAGTTCACAAGGCCTATTTAAACCATGTCTATTAAAAGCATGTAAAATGACATAATATTTAAGTGGGTTTTAAATGTCTTTGATAAGTGATTCTTGGACAAGCATCCTGCAATCAAACCATCAACAAGTTTTGTGTGTTCATTTCAAGGTGTCATAGACAATCATCCTACAAACCACTATTATGCTATTCCAAAAATCATAAATTGTGAAATAAATACTTTAGAAATAGGGTTAGAAGAGAAATATCAATGACAAATTGCAAGAAAAATGAAAAATTTAAACACTCTATTGTCAAGTCTCGCATGAGGATTTGCACTAGGCTATGCGAGTATATGCTTTGTATTATGCAAGAGAATGCTCTCTCCATGCAAGGATATGTAATTATCCCATGAGAAAGTACACAATACAATAGGAGAAATCAAAATCTTCATGTGAGAAAAGAAATTTTTGTGTGATATTTTTTTCTATTTTACATAACAAAATGTAGAATGTCAAAAATGAAGATAAATGAGGCTAGAAAATTAATTTTGTGGCCCCACAGTGGGCGCCATAAATGTGAGTGTTAAACATGAGCCTCTAAATTAATGATACACTTCAATATGATCATTGTTTGTCAAGTACATCCCAGAATGAACATGGGATTTTTCATCCAACATGTTTGTAGAAGGTGATATGTTTCCTTCTTACTAGATGGGGTTTTACTATGCACTCTTAGAATCAAGAGTTTAGTACCTAGACCAATTAGAATGAAGGATTTAAATGAATGTGAATGCAAGATTAATCTATATTTTTGACATTTTGTATACAAAGATATGAGTGAATCTAGATGACATGAGGATTAATCTAAGAATGTAATAATTAAATTACTATAAATGGATGCATTGTAATCTATATGAAAAAAACATGTGAAAGCAATGCAGTTGTGAATGCAAAATGCTTGAGTTCTCAATCCAACAACAATTTGATACTCTTCAATTGCATCCTCAAAAAATGAGAGGTCAATGGTCTCTTCTATAGGATCTTGGACCCAAGCAATGGTCAAGATTAAGCCACATGAACAATTTAGATTAGAGGATAGACCGAGTCTTCCATGTTTGAATGAGTTGAATTAGATGAATTTAGAAGGAATATTTATTTATTCAAATATGACATCATAATCTAATATTCTAATTAATTAAATAATTTAATTAAACAATTATGATGAGGATATCTAATTAAATCAATATATTTAATTCCATTTTCATTTGTATTAGCTAAAGGGGGTGGATTTTAATTTAATTAAAGTGCTAGGACTTGTAATTAAATTAATTAAATTAGAAGGTTAATTTAGCCAATTTATGTTGATAGTTAGGAATTAAATAAAGAATGTGATTAAGATAGATTAGTGGTTTTATACATTTGACACTAAGGTCAAATAAAGACAATCAAAATCTTAAATGCTTATTACAATAGGACTTAATTTGTCAAGAGATTAATGTTGTAAGATTGATGCACCGAAATTGGTTTAGAATGCCAATGTGCCAATAGTGGGGTATTACACTAATATAATTGCAAGAAGGCCTTTGGGAGTAATCAATGCCATTACTAATGGTGTTACATGCTACACGTGTAATAACCTTGGATACATAGCAAGAGATTATCGATCACAAGTGAATCAAAATGGACCAATATATGGAAACAATGTTGTTACATGTTATAACTACAATAATCTAGGATACACAATAGATTCAATGGATTTTTAAACAACATGAGAACACCTAAATTTAGAAAGAGCAACTATATTAGAAAAAAAAAAAATACTATTAGTATAATACAATATGAAAACATAAATGAGACATTTGTAAATAAAAGTAATGTTGGTACTAGAAAAGTATGGAAAGAAAAATAATAGATTAGCACAAAGAAGAAATGGGAATTAGTGCCGAGCATTTAGCCCTCATTATAGCTATAGGGTGAGAACTTCACTAGTAAATCATCAGACCCCAAAATTGAAGTAATAAGGTATGTGATCTTAAAATGAGGTATGTGAGGAATCATTGTTTGAGTGTACCTATGTTCACATATGTTTATATGATATTATTGGTAATCAATACACATTTGAGCATATATTGTCAAATTTTGTGCTATATGACCTAATACATTTATGGAAGAATGAATTGTAAAGAATTTAAAGTGTAAAATCAAGTTAATCATCACCATTCAACCTACTAGAGACACAGAGAGCTTGAGGAGGGAGATCAAAAATATTGTAAAGTAATTTGTGAAATCCCTAATTTGATCATCATAAGGTATTTATGCAAACTATGAATTGTTAATTTGAAACATTTATAGTTGTTATTGAGTTGTCTAATCAAGGAAATGTCTCAAGCTTATGATATTAAAGATAGACCAACATACCAATTTAAAAAACATCCATTTAAGTCTAGATAGAAATTGACCTTGAGGGTGTGTTATTGCAAACCCCAAGGGGTCTACTCCATGTCAAGGATATAAAGGTGTATATTCACTGAATGATTGAGTCAATAAGGAATGAGAATATTTGGGAAGATATAAGAAAGATATACAATGATGATAAAACCCTCAAGATTGAATTAAAATATTTTTCAATACATGGATTGTGAGGAATTTGATGAACCTAAATGGATTTAGATAGATTTGAGAAGAATTAATGATAAATTATTCTAGATTGGAGGTGAAATAGTCATGATAACTAATGAATTAATTAATATAATCATAAGTCTAGGCAATGGAGCAATAGTGATAGTTGTGACCAAAATGGTGAAGTTAAAACAAATATAAGAACTAAATGGGATAAAAGGAAAATGACACTCTTTAAGAGAAGACAACAAGATGTTAGGGTTATTAATAAGATATTAGGCCACAATATGCATTACATCAGCAAGTATAATTTAGTATCTATAGGGGTAATTCAAAAAGCCTACAAGATAATAGTAGAGAAAGAACTCTTTGACATATGTGAGATTCTGAGACAACAATTTTATTATAAAATCTAAGGAGCTAAAGCATGATGAATCAAAACTTTTTAGTTTTGAATAATTGATTCTACACATGTTCTTTCACATAATTCATGAGTTTCAAACCATGCATCCTCATGCTTGGACTGATGACAAGTGTATAGTAGAGTTTAACAAAGAACACTATCATATGAAGCATAGAGGTAACATCACTACTGAGTTTTTTGGGTTATTTAAAAGATTAAGGAATTGTTTAGCCAAGTAACGGAATAGTTATATAAAGGATCTAGAAAGAAAGAGGTTGAGAAACTTGTTGATTTTTTTTTAGAAAATGGAGGAATCACCAAAGAAGAATGGACTACAATAAATAAGAATAGTGAAGTTACTATAAAGGAACAAATAACTAGTTCAAGAATAGAACTAGATAAGGATGACATTAAGAGAATGTAAAGGTGAAAAATATAACTATAGTGGAGATTTCAGAAGTAGAGGTTACAACTCAACCTGAAAGACACATAAGAATGTCAAAAGGACCCCTTCTACTATCAAAGTAGAAAAACTAGTGCTTGGTATGTGTCTATAAGAGCTACTAGACAAAATGAAAACCTAGAAGTGCCAATCCCAAAGAAAGAAAAGGTTGCCAAGACAAAGAATGAATATACAAGAAAGAAAACCTATAATAGTGAGGAAAAATCAAAGATAGTAGAGGAAGAAGAAACAAAGGTTGTGGGGATTAAAATTGAGGCAAAAAAACAAAAGTGGAAATCAGATTTGAAAGAATTACAACTAGAATTGAGAATAAAGGTACAAATTGGATCAACTTGAGAAATACTATTTGTGATATGAAGATAATGATGAAGAAATAATTGATAACTTCAAGAGGAACTTATTGGGGATCAAATATAGTATACTAAATACAATCTATTAAAAAAAATGACGTGAGAAGAAAACTAGCCTTGGAAGAACAAAAAATTATAGAAAAAAACTAATACAAGATTTATACACTAATAAAATTGGATGAAATGGAGGAATCTATTGTTGCAAGGTGTTCCAATTGTCTCATAATATCTATTGGAGGATTCTTTGGATATTGGGCTTCTTGTATAGGTGTTTTCTTTGGGGAATTTATTATGACTGAGCTAGATGTTTGTGGGGATGAGTTAGGCCCCCTTTGGCTAGCTCTTAGCACTTTGGTTGGCTTCCTCTATGAAAAGAGAGAGTGTACTTTGGCATAGCCATGAAGATGATTTTGAAAGGAATTTTTGAACCTTGGATCTCCAGTAACGGTGGCACCAATGTTGGCAACTAGACTTTTTATGAGAAAGGTTCATGTGGGCTGAGAATAATTATGGGGTCACCACTTTTTCATGGGTGATCTGCCTTTATTGGAGCTAACCATCTCTCTTCTTGGTGGGGGGTTTTCCTAGGTGAGTTCATTTCTTCCCTTGGTTTGGTTTATCCTAGGTTGAGGCCTCATCTAAGTCTTTAGAGGGCATTCTATATTTGGATATATTGGTTTTGGAAGCTCTTTGATTCCATGTTGGTGGGTAGTTTTGTTTCTGCCCATTCTATTTTTCCTTTGCACTTTAGAGATCATTTTTCTCACTTTATGGGTATCTCTTTGGAACCTTTCTCCACTTATGTTAAGCTGCCCAATATTTTTCCATGTTTGGGAATTCTTTTGTTTCTTGGATATTCATGTGCCACTATGCTTACTGCTCAAGCTTATTTCCCCCCTTTATTGGTTGGTTGGTTGGTTCTTTATTGGGAGGGCTCTCCAAAGTCCTCTAGTTATGAGAAAATTATTGTTAGAAAGGTTGTGGGCTTGGATACATGTGTTTTCTTCTTCTTGCATGGCTTCTATGGATGTGAAGCTATCTCCTATCAAGGTGGAGATCAGGTGTAGGATTTTGGAAGATGAGGAGATTCCTATTGAGGGGGAGATTTAATGGGCTACCACTTATAGAGGGATTGATGGATAGTGACATCACTACCTCAGCCTTGGTATTCTCATCTTCCTTCCCCCTATTTCTATTGAGAGGGGCCTTTTCACTATTAAGGTGGGAAATGAGATTACAAAGGGTTGGAAGATCTTTGAGAGTGCTAACTTGAACATGGGGTCTAGATGGTTATGGATCTTTGTCTCTAATAGAGAAGAATGGATAGGTGGTTTATTTGTTGAGTTTTTTTTAATCAAATCTTATATTGATTAAAGTGTCTCCTTCTTCCTAGTTCTTCTCTTCCTATGATCAGGTGTATGCTAGAAGTTTTAAAAGGCTCATCTAGATCCTTTTGAATTTTTTTGTTAAAGTTTACAAATTTCTAGGGGGCTTGTTCCCAACTGACCTTTTTCAATATTGACTATGGTTTTAGTCACTTTTGAACCTTTTTCTATGACAAAGGTAGGTATAAGATACATTTCCTAGATGATTGTATTTCTAGATGTTTGGCACTAAGTGCTGTTTATATGTTGTTTAACAGTGTCTAGTGTCTTTTATTTGTACCATAGGTCAACAACCTCTTTCTACTTTTCTTAATTAAAAAATGCTTTAAATGAAAGGGATACTCAATAAGAAAAGACCAAAGATGAGAACAAAAATGAGGATAGTCAAAATAATTGTAGGATTAAATGGAAAAATTGAGAATTCAATAGAAAAAGTGTTAGATGAACTAGTTTAAATGACTAATCATGCAATAGTATAATCTCATAGACCAAGAAATTTATTTCAGAGAACATTTAGTGAAAAAAGAAGAAGAATCTAAAGATGTTAATAAATTCTATAGTACAATAAGACAACCTAATCTCTTTGTTTTAGGTGTGATTATCCCACATGATTCTATGCTAGATGATAAAGAGAAAGAAAAGGACAACCTTATTGATAATTTTGTAAACAATAATTAGATACAAGGTATAATGATGGAGGCTACCACAAAAGATGAAGCTATTTAGGAAGACGAAGATCAAGACAAGGAGAAGAATGAAAAGGAAATAAGGAATGTAATTACCAAGGGAAAGGAAAAAACCATGGTTAATGAGGGAAACCTTCATTTATGATAATTGATATAGATAAATAAGGTGACATTCTCTATTACGCCTTCAGTTTAGGAAACCACCACTCAAGATGACATCATAGCCACATCATTCTAGTAAAAGATAGGGTACTAGGTACTATCATAGTTACACCCTCTTCATCTAGAATTTTTTTTTCTAGAAAGTGATCTGAGCAATCCAATTGCAAGCATGGAAAAATATTATAATTTGGATGAAAATTCTATAGTGAAGATACCATTGATGGCTTCTTCCAAAGCTAAGGAAAGATCTGAAAAGAAGTTTGAGAAAAATGAAAGGATCTTAAATAAGACATTAGATAGGTTGCAGAAAATATTTATTAGACATAAGACATTATAAGGAAATGATGTGATTGAGAATTTGACTAGTGTACTTGATGACTTTGATACACAATTCATCTTACTAGTAAAATATGCTAAGGCCAAGGGAGAATATGATTACATTGCAGAATAATTCCATAAGGTATGTGAAAATATTGAAAATACTTTGAAAGTTATTGATGAGATTATTAAAGATATTAGAGATTGTCTGAATGAAGGAGAACAATTGTATATTGTTTTGGAAAATTCTACAAAACATACGGGACATGTTAGCAAGGGAATTAAGGAAGAGGAAGAAAAGTTCAAAAAAATGCATAATATTTTACTAAGGTAAAAAAAATAGTGTATATGTAGATAAATCTATAAGAAAATCTTTCAATGAAATTAATGTTCTTTAGAAGGAAAGAGAGAGTTTAGTTCATAGATTATCCCTTTTGTGAATTTTTTTAACACCCAAGCTAGAACTTATGAAGAAGAAATTGGAGTTATTGGAGACTTCAAAGAAAACTTATGAAATTTTTAGACCCTTAGATCTTTATGGAGAAAACATTTCCTCTTATGACATCTATGGAAAATATCAAGTTGCAAAAAATATGAAAAAAGACTCTCTTGAAGATGACTCTCTCTTTTAGGGATAAATATAAATTATAAATTTTTTTGACATGATTTACTATTTTTTTCCCTTTTTTGTGGGACCATCTTCTCAAATGTTATAATATATGCTTATAATATTTTGAAATTATAAGATATTATAAAGTTAATTAAAACACTATGAAATTTATATAATAATGATATTGACTCGAAAATCTTTAAAATGATATTTTTAGTTTTTGAAAAAAGTTGAGTTTTGATAGAGAAATGAGACTTGATCAAAATAGGTTTTGAGGTGCTAAAAGGTGACATAGATCTAAGCTTTTACCCATGGGTTACTAACTTTTCTGCATTAAAGAGGAATTTGTAAATATTTTGAGATTTTTATAAGACGGTTTTGGAGAGTTTGGTTTTTGGACTCGTACATGTAGTAAATTTTTATCTCACCTTTTCCATTGGTGTCAAAGGTGAAGTATATAAGTGAAAAGTAGAAGTATAAAAGATAGAAGTGGAACTTATAAGGTAAATAAGAAGTTATAGCATTTACATATTATTTTTTTATAGAAATTTTGGATAAGGTATTTTGGCATTGGTACTTAATTGTATCTTCACTAAGTGTTTCCATCAATGCAAAAGGGGAAGATTATTGGAAAGTGACTAGGTATAAGGGAATGCACATTGTAATTAATGGAAATACAATCTTCTAATGATATTTATTGAACTTACATTGAGTTTATGTTTTGGTTAATTAAGAAAATTGACTATGTAATACCTATCCCTAGTTAACTTTTTAGATTGTATTGTTGAACTCTTTTATTTTTTATGATTAGCAGTACTTGGTACTTGGTTACCAGATGCATTTCATATATTTTTGATATATGTGTTGAGCTACTTAGTTAATTTATGTGTTCATGATTATTTTGATGATGATACATGTATGTTCATATAGTTATTTTTGTAAGAATTTTCCTAAGGGAAAAATGACCCCAAGATCAAGAAGCTCAATAGATAGCACAAGAGAGATAATTATGATCAAATGAGAATCTCAATAATGATCAAGATGATAATGGATATTAGATAATTGGATATGAGATATCAGATGATTTTATAATTGGATGAATACACATTAGAAGTGCCTTGTATATAAAGGCAACTAGAATGACTAGGAGTTAGCAAAGAGATAAGGATTACAACTCAACACATGTCTACCAAAGGTGGATTATCCTCCATTAAGCACATGAGTTTGTGCAATGATGAGAGGATAAGTTTAGATAGGTGTATCTAATAAAGAGATGTTGTAGACACCATGTGCTCTAATAAGTTGCTAACTCCTGTGTTGTCAACACGACAACTCATATGTCTATGCATATTCCTAAGTATTTACATGACAACAAATATAAAAATGCATTATCCTAAGTAAACTTAAGTAAAGTGTAATAATAATTAATTATTTACACTAACAATTTTTGTTATTTCATGATGTTTATATGCATTTCTATGGATACTTACCTCATAGTTGCATGTGTATGGTGTACTTGTATGTTTTACTTTATGTGTGATGTTTTTGATGTGGTTGAAGGAGGGAGTCGTAGTCACCTATTAGTCAGGATCTACACAATGTACCATTTCCCACCATTTCCTATTTAGTTTAGAATATACTAGTATTTACATACATGGGTTTTATGCAGATTGTAGGTGTCAGGCATTGACTTCCTTGAATTGCTAGGATGAGCATGCCTTATTGCAGTATCTCAATGGGGAAAGAGGGGAGATAATCCTTGAGTCTGAATCCTAAATGCTAAGCCAATTGTACTAGAAAGTAGGATAAGTATCCAAGTTGTTTACCCTTCCAAATTTGTCTAGTGATGTGAATTCATGATTTTGACCCTGGAGTTTGAATTTATGATTTATCCTTCAGTTGAGTTTTTGTATTTGGTTTTGTGAGTCTATTGTGATTCTCAATTATAATTAAATCAAATTAAAAGTTAATCTAATGAAATTTTTATTAATAAAATTCAATATTTAATTATATTTAATTAATTGAGAAATTAATTAAATAAACAAAATAAATTTAAAAGATTTTATTAAAGTTCTAATTAAATGGTATATTTATATTTATTTAATTTAATAATAATTTATTTAGGTCTTTTATTTTTATAATAAACTCTAAATAATATTATTATTTAAATTAATAAATATCTTATTAATAACATCTTGGGATTTAATAAGAGATAGAAAGGAATTGATTTAATAAATTTATTTTAATTAATTTGCAAAAAGGTTGCACATGAAATTAAAATAATTAAAATAATAAAGGAAAAGGGTTTTGCATCATTGCAAAATCAAAGCCCTAATTTGAGGAAAAATACCTTATTAGGAAATTAGAGTTCATTTCTCCACACAGAGGTTTGGGGGAGCTAATTTCTAAGGAGAGAGAGAGAGAGAGAGAGAGAGAGAGAGAGAGAGAGAGAGAGAGAGAGAGAGAGAGAGAGAGAGAGAGAGAGAGAGAATTTCCTTGTGAGCTCCGTGCATCTTGTCATGCCCAAAAATACAGGGCAAAAAAAAAACACACGTAATTTTTTTTAAAAAAGTAATAATAATTAAATCTACTGAGTTGATAAGTTTAACTTAGTTAAGACTTAGATACCTTGCAAGATATCGATGGGTGATACCTATCAATACCTTGACATACCAAGAAGGTTTATAAATTAATGTGTAGAACTAGATCATTAAATTTAAAATTTCATTATCAAAATGATTTTGACATTTGTTTCATTATATATTAATTTTAAAATAATAGATTTAAAATTATTTAAATAACATTATAAATAAAGATAAATTTAACCATTATTACATAGTATGTTTCATCTCATACTATATTGATAATAATTAAAATAAATTTATAATCCTTTCATTAACTACTAACCTTTATTTTAAACCACATAACAAATTTAAACTTTATTCTAAACAACAATTTTATTTAAAACTATAATTTAATAGAAATAAGTTATTCCTAATAATAATAACAATATAAATTAAACTAAATACGACTAAACAATAAAACAAAACGAAATAACATTTTCTATTAATCTAACATATACCATACTACTATTATAACACTAAATTAATCTATATTAACACTAACTAAAATTTAAAAATAATTATAATTTAAAATATACTATTACTTCCAACAAATTAATTAAATTACTAATAAATTAAAACTAACTTAGATAAATTTTTTATAATAAAAACTAATCCTAAATAACAAATACTAAACTAAATACTCTTTTAAACTAATGCTCATAACACAATTCTAAAAATACTAACATTAATTTAAATCCACATTTAATACACTATTTTTTAAAAAAAAAAACTCAATTTAAAACATACTAACCTACACTAAAACTATTTAATAATTTATATTAACTCAACATTTAAAACAATCTTAAACTAATACTATTTAAAACTAAAGCTAACTTAATTTAAAAGAAACTTTATTAAAACTACAAACCAACCTAACAACTAACCCTTCCCACCTACCTAACCACCCACCCAAAACTTTAACTGCATGCTGTCCTAAGTTTCTTTTAAAAAAATGCAGCCCAAGCATTCTCCAAGAAAAGTATGCGGGCATGAAAGAAATAAGTAAGAGAGTTTAAAACTTATTTTAAAAAACCAACTTGCATACCCAAAATATCCCTTTAATTCAATTGGTCAACATGTCCATCATGTCAACTTGGGGCACGTGGGGTGTCATGATGAAGGTCTATAATTCCTACACTTAGCAAGATAAAGAGGTAAGTTTTTTTAAGTTTTAAAGATTTTAGGTGAGATGAAAGGGGAGAAAAGTTATGACAAAAAGATAAGTGGGTAGAATCTTAGGATAAGAAGATATTAGTTAGATACATATTTAATTTATTTAAAATTAATTTTCTTTCAAGGTATTAATTTAAGTAAGAAAGGTTAATAAGAAAATATAACAAAATATTCTCTGTTGCAACAAATAGATTTTTTTTTTCTCCATACAAAATCTAGAGAACATTTTGCACTAAGAGGGGGTAATTTTTTTTTCTAAGTGTAGATTTTTTTTCAAATATTTTCTAAGTATAATTTTTTTCAAGAAATGTGTTTTTATAACAAGGAAGTTATATATATATATATATATTTCTAATAGAATTTGCTAAATACCTAGTTAAACCAAGGATTTGGATTATTTTAACAACAAAGCAAGATTGATTTTATTTCCCAATAATCACAAAATGAATCAAAGTTCCATACATAACATAATTTCTGCCTTAACATATTTGAACTTGAAACTTGCATAATTGAACATCATCATTTTATCTCATTTTTGATACACATAAATATAACTAAAAATATGAAAATTGTATAAACAAGGATAATACTCAATCATTATTTTATTGACCACCTGATTCATAGGCTCCACTGGGAAAGAACCAGGAAGAAAACCCGAGATCGTTGCCACTTCAACAATAAGTTTAAATACATTTTACATAGGATTTCAATCCTGAGGAGAAATCTCCTCAACATAATTGAACTTCAATAACAAGTTGAATTTCTGTCTTGTCCCTTAACAAGGGATCCATTTCAAATTCTGCAATACATCACGATGATCGTGGAGAGAACAAAAACTAACCAAGAGACAACCAAACATAACATGAAGAAAAATTTGAACATTCACTCCCATACTAGTTTTTCACAACAGGTTCGACATTGAACCAAAACTAGGGAAAAGGTGGATTTTTCCAATAGATGTCAGACACAACACTAAAATAGGTGCCCTATCTGGGCTATAACTCAAGAAATTCTATTCTTCCATTCTTAAATGTCAAAATTCATACGTGGTTTGTGCTGACAGGTAGGGGCCCAGAACACCCTACCCTCTCTTCCTCTTCTTGTCTTGAGAAAAGACTCTACACTGTTGGAGTCCAACTAATGACCTTTCCCCATACATGGCCACTTCTACCCTATCTAAGGATGAGTAATGCCAAAACACCCATAAAAAAAAACTTTGAAATTTCAAACAAAAGCAAAGAAAAGACACTTAAGAAATAAAACTATTTTCAATCCCTCCCAACATACTCAACACACACACAAACATACATAAGCAATAAAACTGTAACATGAAGCACAACATGAAACCAAAATGAGGTGAAGTAATCCTACCTTCAAAAATCAGGTTATGGCAAATGAACAAGTTTGAGATGAGCTTGCTTCCCTCTCCTTCCCCTTCAATTCTGAAAATCTCTCTAAAGCTAGAGGTTGGGTGAACACAAAAACACTCTCAAAATTTCCCCTAAATAAGATCCTAAACTCAATCACCTCTAAAAGAAATAACTTCCCACTTGCCCAAAAGTTCTAGAGGCTTCTAACATAACTAGACCCAAGGCTAACCTGAAGGTAGAGTTAAAGAAATTCAACTCATGATCAATTTTCACAATAAAGCAAAAATTGGATTTTTGAATGACCATAAAAGTCAAGAAAAGGTACTAGGGGGGTGGAAAATTCCCCCAACCCATATCCATACCCCTTGGCTATTTAGATTTCATGATTTTAGGCCTTAGGGATTAATTTGGGACCTAACAAATGCTAGGATTTTTTTTAGGACTATCTAACACCTTCAAAATGCATATTAAACACTAATCTAGATTAGGGGGTAATTAATCTCAGTTATTTAGTTAAACAACATTCATGTTTCAAAAAATTAGTTATTTATCTTGTTCTACTCATACACTTAATCAATAAAATTGCATACTCAAGTGCTAATTCTGCATTCACTTACTTCATTAGTATACATGTTCATAAAGCATTAAAGGTCAAAATAAATTATCTGAAAGTAAAACATCACAAAACATGAAATAATATAATATGTTCAACGTATCTGATAGTGTCTCAACATATCGATTCATGAGTATCAAAATAATAAATTATCAACTATGCTACGATGGGTCAGGGCGAGGCCTCACACATCCGTTGTTTTGCATCAAATCCAGGTAAGATCTCATGAGTTTTGGATAGGAGATTCATTCTTTGGAATAGATGTCTTCTTTGTGATTGTGGATTTGCATTCAAAGTTTATTTGGGATTGAAATCGTTGTTGTGAATTTCATTCTTCTTCATTTTGAAATCATCTGTATATGAATTGAAAATTAGAAACCCTAGTTTTTGAATTTAATGTTCTTTGTTTTAAAAATATCTGTGAATTAAAATTAGTTTTTTTTTGATTGATTGGAAATCAGGGTAGGGTTTGGAAAAGAAATCAAGAATGTTATATACTAATTCAATTGGTTGCTCGTATTCTTCCTATAAGATCTATTGCATAAATTGGAAAAAAAAAATATAATATAAAATTACCATGGTAAATAAATTTACTGTAATAATTTTATATATATTAAAATGATGGTTTATGAATTTACCAATTTAAACTAAATTGGTTTTGCCTTTACTAAATTAAAACAATTTGTTTGTAATAAATTAGTTTTGAATTTACCAATTTAGAATAAATTGGTTCTGCATTTTTGTACGAGGCATGTATTTTTGTTTGTTTATAATTTTTTTTGGGTGGGCAGGGACCACCAACACCCACTCCCCTTTCTCCTCTCTCCTTGACTTAAGCAGTCTGCAACTACTACAACAGACCACGACTACCTATGGTAGACCGTGACTGCCAAAGGTAGCTCATGACTGCTTGTAGAAGGGCATAAGGTGAGTTAGGTAGGATTTTCATTAAATTATTATTATTATTATTGTTTTTTAAAATTATTTTTTATATCAAATTTTATTATATGTTATTTTAAATTGATTAAAAGTTAATAATTAGTAAATATGTTTATTAAATATTAAATGTTATATTATTATTATTTGATCAGTAAATGACCAAGGCCTTGATTATATTCATTAATAAAAAATGATAAGTTACAACAACATTTCTCCATTCAAATGGGCACTGGTAGGCAAGAACGGAGAAGAAAACCTCCAATCTAGCCTAGGACCAAAGTCCTTTATTATTACATCATAAAAGGGGCATACCCCAGTCAACTTGCTTCATATTTTATGATTATAGAAGCAAAGATAATAGTACAAATTAATACATTCGTCAAGGATACTGAAATACTATTGAGACTAATTAAGATAAGTTGTTCCAACCATTTTTCTTTAAGCACCTTCCATTACTAAGTTGAGCACTCAACCTTGCCTTCTTGACTTAACAATCAGATTGGTTAGTTATTGAGCTGCATACATCTCATTTAGCAATGGATACCTTGGAAAAATAAATATTATTTTTCCTATTTGTCATTCGTACTATTCCCTACAATACTTGAAATAGGTATTAGTCATAATGATGATTTTTATACCTTTACTAACAAAATTCTTAAAACATCAAAATTGTTAACATTAAATGCTTACCAAACTAAGCCTTTAACCTATTATTTAAAAGATGATTCTTAACTATTCACTACTATCTTGTGCTCTACTAGTTCAATGTACTCATTAAAATTCCTTTAATAAACAAGTTCCAAAACAAAAAACCTACATTTCCTCTAAAAAGACAAAAGAGTTAATCGTAGTCTACCAAGATGACATAGACAACACCTTTAGCTAGTCTTGAAAGAGTCATCAGAACTTGAATTTAATCTAAACACATTACTGCTTAGTACCAATCGACCCCTTTGAACTCAACACCTTAGACCCAAATGCCATTCTTAAATTGATTTGGAAAAGATTTTGAATCCTATCTTGAGAGATACATTCATTTCTATCTAATTGGTTTGATGAACATCATGGTTAGTAATAATTATGCAATAATCTTGATACATAGAATACCATGAAATGACTAAGTTATTACCTTTGCCTTTTGAAATATTTCTCTATTCTTCTATACTAAAATGAAGCTTACTAGCTTATTTAAATGAATAATTCCCCTTCTTTATCAACTAAATCCATACTGTTATCACTATGATTATCAAAAACATTAAAATATTAAAATTATGATAGTAGCTAAAATCTATCTTATTATGCTAAGCTAAATCTAAATTTTGGACTCTCCATACGATTCCTATGGAGTTCAAAACCCAAATTGTACCTGAGCTACCTCTCGTGAGCCACATGATAGAGCATTAACAAAATTGACAAAAACCTCATAATAAAATCAGAAGTATACCCAAAGTGAAACAAGGCTAACTCGAATACCAATAATGCCAGTCAAGCCCTCAAAACCTAGAACCTCTACCCAAAACCATTCACAAGCATCAGGATATAGGAATGAAATGCTACAGAAATCAAAACCAGAAAATCCATCCAAATTATGGGTTTTGAAGCTGAGATCCCTACTAAGTAAGAAAACTCATTCTGCCACAATGCTCAATGATTTTGAGTAAATTCAAAATTCTATAATTAGAAAATTGGATCCCAAACCAGTATATACATCACAATTCTATAAAGATAACAACGTGAATTATAAATATCAAATTTTCACAAATGAAGAAACCTGGTGCCATGGAGACTTGAAACCACCAATAGAAGTATAAAGCATCAAGAAATGATAATAAACTATGATCATTATATATTTAGATAAAACATATATTCATGATTTTCTAATGATTTAAAAGTAGCTTAGCTTTCTAACACATAGCAAGATCCAACACTAGCCTTCGAAGCTTTATACATCAAACCAAAACCCTGGAAATCTTAGCAAAGAATTGTCTAAAAAACATAATAATGATGACTTTAGGTATATAAGCTATTGACTTAATAACACCAAAAAATTTCTAGTCTCTAGAAGGATCCATAAAAAAAAAAGTGGCCATCAACATAAAATAAAGCAAAATGAAATTTTGCACCATAAAATTGTGGAACACTTACTTCTCCCAAAACACCATAATAACTTTCACTATGTCATTTGGATTTTTAGATAGGAAATGAGGGGGGAATTCAAATGAAGTCCTCTCTACTAGATTTCTCAATATTGGGGGTGTAGAAGTCCACCATCTCTAGATTGTCAAATCTTAGTCCCAAGTGAATATAAGCCTTAAAAGGCCCAAATAGTCACTTAACCAAGTGAGGCCATTATCCATTGTAATCCTTCTCCAACAAGGGAGGAAGTGAAAACATAATTTCATCTTCAGCCAAGCCAGGTTTAAAGCTAAAAAATCCCTAATAATCAAAGTAGGTCTCTTGGGTCTATTTGCCACAAATAGGGTTCTTGGTGGATGGTTCATATACATCTTAGGAAGGGGCACACATAAATGTTTATCCAAGCTCATAATGGCTTCAATGATACTATTGGTGTAGATAAGTATTTACTATTTACACTATACTTAAGTTTACTTAGGTTAGTGCATTATTTTATTACATTGAATTATTTTATTATTTATTTAGGTGAGACACATAGGAGTTTGCACACTCTCATGAGTTGTCATGTTGACAACATAGAAGTATGCAACTCTAATTCAGTACATGGTGTCTAAAACACTGGAGTTTGCATCATTCATTGAGTTTTCATGTAGACAACATAGTTATTTGCACTCCCATTTTAGCACATATTGTCTACAACATTAATTTGTGTGCTACACCATTATAGGCTTATCCTCTCATCATCACACTTACTCTCATGCTTAATGGAGGATAACCCATATCTAGTGGACATGTGCTTGGTTGTATAACTTATCATGTTGCTCACTTCTATGTATTCTAGAAGCTTTCTGGATTCCTTTATATACAGGCACTCCTAGCGTACTTTCACATGGAACATGGAATATTGAATGAATATATCATCATTTTGATCATACTCTCTCTTTGGTCTACTATTGTGCTTGTGTTTGAGTTCCTTGGTCTTGGGTGAATTCTGCCCTAAGGAAAATTCTTACATGGTAACAAAGCTTGAGGAAATTCTCTACACATAGCCATTTGAGACCATTCATGCTTCAACACCTTGACCTAAATTTGGAGAATCTACAAAAATTGGGAGTGTCAAGAGCGAAATCTGACCTTGCCATTGCATATAGAATGTCAATTAGATGAAGATCGACTAAAAATTTGCCTATGCTAGGCTAAAGTTGATTGTTAGGCAAAATTGTCTTGCAAACCGCACCCAAAGGCACCAATTTGCAAAATAGGTATGGTCTTTTTCAGATCTATTTAATTGTTTTTTTGGATTTGATAATTCTTTGCTTTTTTGAATTTCTATTTTTCAAATTTTTTTCACCTAGTCGGGCTAGCAAAGATTTTTTTTTTGGAAAACTAGGCAGTCACACCCAAGCCCTACAAATTTGGGAGAATATTCCTTAATTGGCAAGCTTGAATCATCATTAATCTGGCATTAGGCTAGACTACATATATTTCTTGGTGAGTACAGCCTCCAACTGGTGGCAAGATACATCCACTGGTGGCCCCACACACTTTTAGCTTCAACTACCACAAGCTAGCAGGCTTTGTTACCATACTCTCTCGTAGCTTTGTTTTTAACTCCCATTAGAGTCTATCCCCCCACCAATATGGGATTTTAATTACAAGTTTGATGCTTGTAAAATTTAAATCTAGCACTAGATTCAGACTTTTCGGCACTCTCTACCATGGTGCCTACCAAACCAAGCTTTGTAGTCGCAAAATACTTCCTGGCACCTAAAAATAGCTTTCGACATGCAAATAGCTCTGATGGTCACACAAAAACTTTAGCGACACATGGAAAACACATATCTCACCACTTGGATTCCTTAGGACCCTATTCCCACCCACCACATGGACCAATCCACATCCTCCCACCTACTAACACAGTGCCTAGTCAACTCCAGATTACACGTCAGCCCCTTGTGTAGGCTACCAGTTGACACAGCATGTGGCCATATAGTTAACAAACCATGTCTGCAAATTTCATACAGTCCATATAGTTTGTACTAACACCTAAGCTATCATTGTCATCATTATGTCACATTGACATCATCATAGGGCTGAGATTTGCTGATGTCATTAGGTTTACTAGCCTAAATTTGATGACTGTTTGACCTTCATCCTAAGGATAATTTGAACTGCTATGACAAATATATGATAGTCAAATTTAACCCCATATTTTGCTGATGCAAACCCTCTCCAGATTGATTTTTGATTTTGTAATCCAAATTTGGGAGGCCATATCTTAGTCATCTATACTCCAAATCAGGTGCATTTTTTTTTGAAATTGGGTAGAATTTTGTAAAATTTTTAGTGGTGTAGCTCATTTCTAGTTTTGGTGCATAGATTTGTTAGAAATTGTGTCTTTTGGTGACTATATTTGTCCAATCCTATATTTTGCAACTTCAAATGCTTCGTACAAGCTCATCTGGACATGAAAATAGGTTCTATTTTTTTATAAAGTGTGTTATTTTTTGTTTACTTTCTAGATCTACAATCAGATTATAGGGTTGTGTGGATAGAAGTGTTGCTTTTTGAATTAGGTCCTTTTCTACATTGTAATACTCTAATATATCTTTAGAATTGTTGTATATCTGAGATACATTGTAATGTTCTAGTTTTGAACTCCATAAGGAGGTTGTAAAAAGAAAAATTAGAAGTCCATGGAGACCAAAATTGGTAAGTGGTCATTGTAATCGCACTCCATATAAAGTGTCCAAAGCATCTTTTTTGGGAGGGTTTCTTGAGTTAGTGAAAGGGGGGGGGGTGGTGTTCTTGGTGTTGTGTTCTTCTTTTCTGCATTTTTCTTTCATTGTTTGCATCATGGGATGTTTTAAGTTTCCAAAATTAACTCCACATAACTATGCTACATGGTCCATTAAAATGTGGTGTCATTTAATGCATAAAGGAGTTTCTCAATATGTAGACGATACCCTTCCTAAACCAACAGGTGATCAAGTATTTGCCAATGAAATCACTGATTGGAAAACAATGGATAAGAAAGCCCTAGGTGATATTTGTTTGGGGGTTGATGACTAGATCATGTATTAGATTCAGAAGTGTTGTACATCCAAGGAAGCTTGGGATACCCTCCAAAACCTATATGGTAAAGTGTCTCCTTAGATCGTAAGTCATTTGATTACATACAAGATTTCATCATTAAGGTGAATGAACTAAGGAAAAAGCTTACTAATTGTGGGAGTCTTATTAAAGATGACAAATTGATCCATCTCGTTCATAACAAGCTACCATTTGAGTACTCCACACTTGTTTCTACTTATTACACCTCAAAGACTACTTTAGGGTCTGCCTATCAAAAAGTCTCTTTTGATGATTATGCTAATATGTTGGATAAAGAAGAAAAAAAGTTGAAATCAATGGGGATTCTCAATTCACCTAAGTCTAAGGCATTGGTGGCCAACAATGAGGGTTCTCAAAATTTAGCTAGACAATCTTCAAATAAAAGAAAGGGCAAGAATAAGAAGTGGAAGAATAACAAATCAAAGGATGCAAAAAATACAACACCACAATCAATTCAACAAGGCAAGTCTTCAAGTTCAAATAAGAAGGGAGACAATAATAAGGACAAGAAAAATTGTCCTTATTGCAAGAAATTGGTTCATGAAGAACATGGATGTTATCATAAAAAGATTGATGAGTTAACAATCATCATGAAGAAATTTAATGTTCCACTACCTAATGCTTACAAGGAGAAAGGATCTTCTTTAGATTTAAAGGGAAAAGGATAAGCACTCATGGAAAATTCAAATTCTTCAAAGGAATGGATTCTTGACTCAGGTGCCTCATTTCATATGGGTTCTTCAAAGAATAATTTTTCTTCATTGAAGTAGTCAAAGGTATTGCACATCTTTGTGGGAGATGATACAAAAATTGAAGTTGAAGGAAAAGGAAATGTGGAGATGGAAAATGGAGAGTTCAAAGATATTTTCTATGTTCCAAACCTAAGTTCTAATCTCCTATTAATTTATCAAATTAATCACCTTGGAGATGGTCATAAAGTTGAGTTCCTTCCTAATTTAGTATAGGAGTACAGTCTAAAAGATGATTTAGTGGTTGTAGTGGGGAAAGTGAATCATGAAAAAAGGTTGTATTCTTTCTCCCACTTTGTGCCCAAGTCTCCTTCACAAGCCTTGTTAACTCAATCCATTTCAAACATCAAATTATGGCATGAGCGGTTTGGTCATCTTGCCTTCTGCTATCTTCAAGAACTTTGCTAAAAAAAACATGGTCAAAGGTCTACCTACAATCAACTTTTCCATAGGTGAATGTTTAACAGGTTTAGTGGATATGCATCTAGAGGAGAAGAACATAAAGGGAAGTCTTCAAGAGCAACTATTGTTCTTCAATTAGTTTAGATGGTACTAGCAGGTCCTTTTGCAGTGACATCAATCAGCTAGGGTTGCTACATACTTACTTTCATTGATGAATTTTCAAGGTACACTTGGGTCTACTTCCTTGATAACAAGAATGAAGTGTTGGACAAGTTTCTAGCCTTCAAGAGTCATGTTGAACAAAAATCAAGGAAAGCCATCAAAGTTCTAAGGATGGACAATGAAAGAAGATATGTGAACAAAAGATTTATAGAGTTTTGAAAACTTGAGGGTATTGATCTTAAGAATCCACCAATGTTCAGTCCACACAAGATAGATGTTGTAGCATTGATGATTCAAACTCTTGAGTCTATGGCAAGTTGCATGATACAAACCAAGTCTCTAGATCCATCACTTGAAGTCAAAGCAATCAGCAGTGTCAATCACATACTTAATAGGTCTTCTCATCCTACCTTATATGGAAAGACTCCTTTTGAGGCATGGTGTGGCACAAAACCAATAGTGACACACTTCAAAGTCTTTCTTTGTCCAGCATGGACAAACATTTCTTCTAGGGGATGCAAGGCACCACCACCTTAGCCTTGTACTTTCATCAGATATGAAGATAGTGTGAAGGCATATAGACTTATGGATCCTAAGACACACAAGATTTTTGTGGAGAAGGATGTACACTTTGAGGAAAGTTCACCCAGCTTGTCCTCTAATCCTCTTTACACATCATACATTATGAAAACTGATAGTGACACTAGTGATAGTGCTTCAAAAAATTTAGATATGTGGGGTTCTATCGACTATTATAGTGAGAGGTCATGACATCAACACATTCCACATGCATATATTGCCATAGTGATAGGTCTAGCAAAGTAGGGTACACCTAGTCTTCTAGCTCCAGCAATAGAGGATGACTACATAGAAGATACTTCAAGTTTATTTGTGGAGTTATACATAGAGGATTTTAGGGACATCATTGATGATGTACATCTTCTCTTTGACAAAGAAGATTCTTCTACAGTTATTGCAAGGGCTCACTTTAACCCTCATGCCCATTCTCTACATGATCGATCTTCACAAGTTGTTGTGATTATGGATACTTATGTACAATAGTTGTAGGAGGTCTCTTTATTAGTTGAGGAGATAATATATTCTTTGGGATAGGTTCTACATTAATCCTTCATAGGGATAGATGAATAGGTTTTAGAGGCATCAGTGATCATTGGGATTCTTTCCACACACAACGGGAGCATCTCATTTGTACCTAGCATATTGTTTCTTCCAAAGGGGATGAACACTATTCAATAGTCTTGGATCAGCTTCTACATTAGAGCAGTCACTAATTGACATTCTTCTTTGGGGGGGGATCCTATCCTATCTCTCTTCCTCTTCTCAGATTCCTCTATTGTATATACTTGATGTATATTGTAATGGGGGGGTCTTGATTACTCCATCCATCCATGCATCTAGTTTTTTCATCTCTCTTTTTAGGGGAGGATTTTTCCCATGAGATTTTCCCTCTTTCTCTACTTTATGAGATATTGCATTTCATTATATACATGGGTACCTAACATGGCCTAGTAGCTAGGACCCATCATGTATTTCATCCTAGCTATTGTGAACTTAAGTGCATTCCCCTAAGTTGCACTTAAGGTGGGGTGTTGGTGAAAATAAGTATTTACTATTTATAATTTAATTAAATTTACTTAGGTTAATGCATTATTTTATTATTTATTTAGATGAGACACTTAGGAGTTTGCGCACTCTCATGAGTTGTCATATTGACAACATAGAAGTACACAACTCTAATTTAGCACATTGTGTCTACAACATTGGAGTTTGCATCATTCACTGAGTTGTCATGTAGACAACACAGTTATTCAGACTCCCATTTTAGAACATGTTTTCTACAAGATTAATTTGTGTGCTACACCATTGTAGGCTTATCCTCTCATCATCACACTTACTCCTGTGCTAAATGGAGGATAACCCATATTTGGTGGACATGTGCCTAGTTGTATGATTTATCATGTTTCTGACTTCTATGTATTCTAGAAGCTCTCCAGAGGCCTTTATATATAGGCACTCTTAGTGTACTTTCACATGGAACATGGAATATTGAATGAATATATCATCATTTTGCTCATACTCTCTCTTTGGTATACTGTTGTGCTTGTGTTTGAATTCCTTGGTCTTGGGTGAATTTTTCCCCAAGGAAAATTCTTATAGATACCTTGACACTAGATAGAATAAAAAATATTCAAGCATAATCTTATCATAGCCCATTTGGAAGTCCTGGTTCTAGTCATTCATCCAATGAATGTGCCAATAATGTCATTGTTAATCCTCCAAGTGTATTTATAATCAAAGAGACCTTCACCAATTGCCCTACTTGCCACAATTTGAGTCATCCCATCCACACACCTGAGGATTTGATTCCACATTTCATGTTTTATGTTACCTTTTGTCACTTAGGTTTGCACCTTTGACCAAAGCCTATGCACAAGGACAACCTAGTGAAACATGTAAACAACCTCCAAGCTGTGGGACTTGAACTATGAGGTTAAGTCTCCGGAGAAGGCCGACTTCCTCTTACTATTAGGATGCACCTAACTACTCTTGGAGAGGAAAAGGGAGAAGGAGAGCATGAAAGAAAATCTACCTAATCTAATCTAAAGAGGTGATGCACCAAAATAGAATGTTTAGACCAAACTCTGCCCATATATGCACTATTGAACCAGACTGAAACTAAGGATATACACGTTTAGACTTGCTTTAATCAAATAATCACATGCAAATTAGAAGACCAATATGAATGACACAAGGAAGAGAGATTCACTTATATTATCATTCATAGGCCAGGGGGATATAGTCATGCAGATTACTAATTTCCACAAAATACTAGTGGAGACAAAGAGTTCTTGCACTTTCACACTAATGGCCGAAGGAGATAAGACAAAAAATCATACAGTTCAAAGGCATAGGGGAATTTACATTGAGAATTGCAGAGCAATAGCAGAGAACAATAGAGAATGATCGACCTTTTCAAAATTCACAAAAATTGCCTTTATAGTTTAGGCATAACTGAGATTTTCCCTCCAAAACTATCTTGCAACCACCGCCATTAAGTCCCTGCCAAGAACAATTATGGGGATTTGAAGAAATTTGGTCTAAGTATAGCCTTTTGGTACCATGAAATCTTATTTTCAACTAAAACAAAGCCTTGAGAAGATAGAGACAGTGCCATAACTATTCTGATTAGGTAGATGGACCAACTGGGGGGGCGGTGGAGTGTTCTTCCTTGTCTCACATTCACTTCTGGTGGTTGGAATCGATCATGAAGATCAGATTCATGCAAAACCTTGATCTCTTATCATTTTGGTGCATGAATCAGCAGGGTCAGCAAGTCAGCTGAAACTCACAATGAAAATGCACCACGTGGACCAATAGTCTTATTTCATTCTGCCACCTTGCAAGTTTCCATGCAATTGACCATGTCTTTTAATTAACCATGCCATCTTTTCTTTAAAAATCTTGACTAGGATGTTATACTAACCGTCGATGCGTCAAATTGTTACTTCCTTAACTGGACCCACCGAGACATGTGTCAGTGAGTTGCTATCTCACTATGCATATCTTTTGAGCACCTTTCCATAGCGAGATAGTGAGGACCATCAATCTGCCACCATTTGACGACCTTGAAAGTACAGTAAAATCTATCAGGTAGCCCTACATTTTTCAGCTCACAAGAAAACATGACCCACAATCCATGTGTTGCCAGGTTGCTAACTTGCTATACCTAAACAATGTGAATCTTCCCATAGCAAGTTAGCAAGGACCATAGATCCATGCTAATATGACGATAGTGAAAGACTCACCATACACTGTACTTCCCCCTTTAAAACTTCTGGGCCCACGAACCAACTCAGCACAACTTGGCACACACCTTAGCATAGTCACCATGTCCACCCTAGCATACCTTTCCTAACTTTTCCATGTTTTTTATTTTCAGGTCAGTCGCTAACTCGCTATCGAAGAAAACCACAAACTTCTTGGTAGCAACTTAGCGAGCCTCGACGGGTCATCAAAAAATCTAGCGATGTCACATAAAAAATGAACCCACCTGCCATAAATTTCACGATGCCTCGCTATCTTGCTAACGGTGAGATGTATAGTTTTTCTAATAGCAAGGTAGCGAGTGCCAGTGGCTTTATCTAAACTTAGTGCCAGAGAAACAAATCAAACCACCTTTGCCAAACTGGGCCTATTGATCCACATGGCAAACACTCACTATCTCGCTATACGTAATCAACGTGAAAATTTCCATAGTGACATGGTGAGGGTCATAGATTTAGATTGATCCAATGATGAGGAAATTGCAGGCCCATGGAAACATCAAAATGCATAGGGAAGGAAATATTATAAGGTTTAGCATTTAATTTTTTTGGTACTCCTGGGGATGTTTTAAAATAACATTAAATTGGGGAGTGACCGTTGCATGGGGTTTGTATTTGAATTCAAATTTTGGTGGGGGTGCAAAAATAAGAAACATTACCTCGAAAAGCCATAGTACAAGCCTTTTCAATGTGAAAAACATAGATATTTGTATCCATCTCTTAGTCAGCAACTGATTGATAGAGATAGAGCACTAAAAAGGGGAAAAAGCCAAACCTAAGAAGATTCTAGAAAACCCTTAGTTTTCCAAAACTAACTAAGAAACAAGACTCTAGCTCTGTGAAATGATACAGATAATCATTTAAGGGCATAACATACATCACTAAATAAACTATGAAGCCTAATATCTATGAAGGCCTAAGCATAATCTGATGATCATAATTTGATATCGATAAAAGAAACCCAAGAGAGATACAATGCCACAATACCTTCACATAGGTCTATGACCCTTGGGGGATGAAAAACATTTTTTAAAGCCCCTCTACTGCTTCTCCTAATATATGATTTAGCTTGATTAAATATCCTAATTAAAACTGGTAGAAATATTAGGAGACCTTACTATGATGATAGAACTATAAGAACCATAAATACAAGTTAAAGTTTTAAAGCTAGTCTCTAAAAACCAAAAGATTATCACCATCTGATCCTCTATTAGTGAAGAAATCTATCTTTTGATTACCTTCTCAAAAGATGTGGTAGATCATGACATCTTCAAACTTATCCAGTAGATTTAAAACTTCTTCTAATTTCAGATTGAGGACCCAATTTGGGGTAACTCTATTCCTAATTGCATTTAATAAAATTTGAGAGTTGTCTTCAATATAGATTTTGGATGAACCTAAAAAATGACAGAGCTTCAAGCCTTCCTCTAGTGCTTCAAGCTTTTCCAAGTTATCAAATGTTGGACTAATAGACTTGGCTTTTTTAGCAATCCATTGACCTATATAATCATTGATAATGCATCCGACTCCTGCTATCTCTAGATTTCCTCTAGCGACTCCATCAAAATTAAGCTTTACTCAATCCTTTAGAGGGGGGATCCATTTACACTATTCCCTAGCTTCCTTTATTTTCTTCAGATAGACAAAAGGAGGATTGATCAATTTGGTCCATACTTTTTTAATTTCACCATCCCAGATAGAGAAGGAGCCTTCTTCTATTCTTGTTCTCCTCAGATGAGAATTAGTTGTTTCAACTATACTAGCTTCTATTTTTTGGATCAACTCTTTTGATTTCAACTCCCTATCAGAAAATATTTGTCTATTCCTTTCTTTCTAGACTTCCCACATAAGAATAGATGAACATATATTCCATAATTTACTATGGATGCCCTTGCATAACTTAGCAGGCCAACCTTTAAGTAGCTTGGTTAAAGAGTTAGGAAATGGGGAAAACCAACCTAACGTTTGTCTGAGCCATTCCCAATAGACTCAAGAGTACATGAAACTATACAATAGATGATAAACATCTTCACCTTCATGCTTAAATAGAACACACCTTGATGGACCTATGAAACCTAATTTACGAAGTCTATTTGCCATCAATTTCCTTTTTTGGAATGTTATCCAAAAAAAAATCCTACCTTTGGAAAACATACAGAGTCCCAACAAATATTGAGTGGGATTTCCACCTCATCCCATCTATTGGAGTTAATTAGTGCTTTATATCCATTTTTCACACTATACTTACCATCATTTGATGCTGCCCAAATGAGCTTGTCTTCCCTTTCAAGATGCTTAACCTTCCTGTCCCAAATTATCTTTTGGTATGCTTTCCTAGTGGTTGGATCAATTCCTACATCTTTCAAAGGTTTCCATATCCATCTCAAGTTTTCCTTCTACTATTATCTTAGTTTTGTAGTTGCTCACTCTGCTACCCCATAAATTTAATAACTTCTCTTTAAGGTTTCCTGGGATTAGACTACTATCTATCAGAGGGTGCACATGCCAGGAGTCTTCCCAAAAAAGGGCTTCATCTCCCTTACCAATATCCCAAGTAAGGTATTTTCCCACCAGGTGGCGACATTTGACCATGAAGTTCTAACTTTTCAATCCTTTATGGAGGGTCTTCATCCTAAATATAAAGGTGGGGTCTTCTACCTTTAGATATTTATTATATATGATCTTGATCCATTTTTGCTCTCTTTTAGTGTATAGGCACCGAACTAATTCAGCCCCTAAAGCTTCATTTTTCCATTGTAAATTCTTAATTCCTAATCCTCCCCAATCTTTAGGTTTGCAAATGTTGTCCCATTTAATGAGGGCCAATTTTTTGGTTTCCTCACAATCGTTCCATAAACAATTCCTAAGATTAGCTTCTAACTTATGATGAAGATGTTTGGGAAGAGGAAGACAAGACAACAGATATGTGGGAATGGTTGTCAACACCGATCTTATCTTGGTACTCTTTCCAACTTTTGTTAGCCACTTGTCTTTCCAATAGCTAATCCTAGCTACTAGTTTCTCCATTATATTATACCATACCTTGCTAGACCTAACACTCTTTTCTAACTTAGTGCCAAGGTATTTGTAAGGGAAAGAATCTATTTTATATCCCATAATGTGATAGATTTGTTTTTCCACCTTAAGATTTGTATTGATAAAATGTATTTCTGATTTCAAATCATTTACAATTTGACCTAAAATCTTCATGTAACTTTTTATGATGAACTTTAAGGCCTTCACTTCCTTTACTGAGCTCTTGCCTGGTAGAATAGTATTATCTGCATATTGTTGATGAGTTATATTGTGGATATTCCTAGTAATGGTAATACCTTTAATATTTTGATTAGTATGCACCCTTGTAATGGATCTTCCAAAGGCTTCAGCCATGATTATATATAGAAATGTGGATAATGGGTCTCCTTGTCTAATTCCCCTCGAAATATCAAAAAAAACCTTCAAGGGACCCATTCACAAGAACATAAATCTTTGTAGTGGATATACATTTGAAAATGAGATTAATCCATTGATGAGAGAACCTAAATGCTTCAAGGGTTTTACAAAGGAATTGCCAATCCACCATATCATAGGCTTTTTGGATATCCAACTTCATAAACATACATGCCTCTTTGTTATTTTGGGCCAAGTGAATAGTTTCATAGATAGTAAGAATACCATCTAGAATAGATCTACTTGGAATGAAACCTATTTGTTCCTCGAAGATAATCTTCAAAAGAACTTAATCTATTTGCTAAAATCTTTGATTTTTTTTGTAAATGGTGTTATAAAGCACAATAGGCCTAAAATCACCTAGACTTTCCAGCTTTGACTTTTTGGGAATTAGAGTAAGAAAGGTATAATTAATCTCAGATAATAGGGACACACCCTTTCTAGAGGCTTCAATAGTATTCCAGAGATCTATCCCAATAATATCCCAACATTTCTGATGAAAAAATGCCTAGAAACCATCTGGACCTGGTGACTTATCAGGATTCATGTTGAACACTACCGATCTAACTTCTTGTAGCATGATATGACTATTTAATGTTTTTTTTTCCTCTACAAAAACCAATTTAGGAATCACTTTAAGCATGTTGGATTGAGCCTCTCTATTTGACCCTTCAAAATTATTTAAGATTTTTTGAAAATGATCCACAAAAATTTTCAAAATTTCATTTGGTTTATTAGTTGATATACCCTTATGGTTTTTAATACTTGATATTTTACTTTTGGCTCTATTATAGAGGGTAGAATTGTGAAAGAATTTAGTATTTTGATCCCCCTCATCCAACCACCTTTCTCAAGAATTTTGTCTCCAAAAAAATTCCTCTTTGGATAGGATATCATCTTGTTTTGCAAGCAATTCTTTTTCTAAGAGATAGCTATCATTATTCATGCCTTTCTTAATGATTTTTGAATTTAATTTTTTTAGCCTGTCTCCAATGTCCAATTTTTCTTTAAAGATATTGTTGAAATGTTCTTTGTTCCATCTAATAATTTCTTCTTTAAGCATCTTCATTTTAGAGACGAATATAAACATCCTACCCTTCAAAATTACCTTGTGACCACTACATCTTAATATTACCCAAGAAACCTGGATCTAAAAATCACATTTTTTCGCATTTAAAAGAGCTCTCCACGTAGGTTTAAGAGGCTAAGAAAATTCAATTCTAACTGGGAAATGATCAAAATTAGCAATCAAAAGAATCATAGATTGAGTGTTTAATTTATTAGCATCTAGATCTCCTTTAATGAAAAATCTATCTAATTTTTTTGCAATATAAGTAAAATCCATTCACTTATTGTTCCAAGTATAATTCCCATTCTTACATGGGATGTCCATCAAATTGTGGAAGTTATAAAATTTTTTAAAGTCTTTAGAAGATTGGGGAATCTATTGTAAACCCCCTACTATTTAACTTAAGTTTAGAATGGTATTAAAATCTCCTCCTAATAAAATTAAATTATTCTGATGAAACTTTAAAAAGGGGTTGATTTCTTCCTATACTACTCTTTTCTCTATATTACTAGTTGGACCATAAATGTTAATTAGAATAACTTAAGATTGGATTTTAGACTTGTAACTGTACCACTAATCCAATTACTATTCATAGTTAAAATTTCTAAGGTTACTTTCCTATGATTCCAAATAAACCCTAAACCCCCAAAAGCACCTAAAAATTCTTGGAAAGAAATATTCCAATTACCTAACTGCTTGTCTAGTTTAGAACTTTCTGTCCTATTTAGTTTTGTTTGTTGTAATAAAATAATTTCAAATTCAAATAGTTTTAGATTTTGTTTTAATAATCTTTTTAAACTAGAGGCATTTAAAACCCTATCATTCCACGTAGTGATCTTCATGGCTCATTGGGAAGGATCTTCCCCTTCCCTATGTTAAAAAGCTGACTGATTGTTTGCTATTCGCGTGCTTGACCATCTGCTTCTCTGAGTTCCTTGAGGGATTTTCTTCCTCTTTTTGATTTTGTTCTACCAAAATTAGGGGATTTGACCCCTTCTTGGTTCATCTATAAGCCCAATTGTTCCAAATTCTCATGTGCACCTTTGACTATTTCTGTTTGAATGCTCTCCATAATCTCCTCTTCTTCATTAAGTAGCTCCTATAGAATCTATTCTATTAATCTTTGGTGATCAAAGGATGTTCTTTCCTTGGCCTTATATAACCTTCTGGCTGCCACAACATTAGTGTCTTTGTTTGATTGATATTCTTCTTCAAAAGATATAATGTCCCTTCTGAGATCTTCAAAAGTAAAGTTGTCTCCTCCTAATTGTAATACCTACTATAGCAGTTCTTTTTTTGAAATACTTCAATTGTCTCCATTTTCCATATCAAATACCTAGATCAGTTCCTCTGAGAGCCTTACCAAATTTTCCTTATCATCATCTTTTAGGGCTGCTTCTTCAATTTTTTCCTTGTCCTTCAAATCATTATTTAAGAAAATCTGGAATTCCAGCACTGGAATATCTTTAGACCTATTTATTTCTGAAGTTGTTGTCTTAGGATTGACTTCAGGAGACTCTCTCTTCAGAGTTGGAGTTTTCCAGAATTTGGTCAACCTCTTCAAAGACTTCTTATCAAAATATGAGACCTCCAATGATGGATCTTTGGACTGCTGCTCGTATGTCTTCAAATTATCTTCCGTATGTTTCATCTCATTGGAAACTAAGTCTTCTCCATTTAGGGATGAGAGTTCTTTTTTATTTGTATCTTTTAGCAAATTTTCTTTGTTCTTAACACCCACCATATTATTTCCTAATTCCAAGTTCCTTGGTCCATTTATAGATTTAATAGAGCCTTTCCTTTTCTTCACTTTCTTTTCTTTCCTTCTATATTCTTTGTTGATAATAACTACACTTTGAATGTTGGGTTGCTTGTCTGATTTGGAGAAGTTTTCCAAACTCTTAGTGGAGTCTTTCTACTTCACCCTACCTAGTGAATGTAAATTTTCTATGCTCTTATCTGTACTAACTTGGGGATTTCCTTTGCTATTCTCTTGAGACCTCATAATTTATTCCTTCTAATTTCCATTGGTTTGGAGAGTCTAGCTATTATTATTTTCCCTTAAAGCCTTATTTGACCTTTCTACTAGTTCTCTGCCTGCATGTTGTCTTATGTTTGCTGATACTTATTCCCTATCTGGACACTCCTCCTACATCAATCTCTCATACCCTATTCTGATTATTGGGAGGGAGACATTTAGATCTAAAGTAGCTTGCTAAATTTTGAAGGAAGTATTTTTCTCTTCATCAAGCCTACTAATCTCTGTCACTTTGCCTTCATATGTTTGAAAGTTTAGTTTGTATAAAGATCTATTAGTGATGATTTTGATTGGTTTGAGAATCATATTGTTAACTTTACAATTGATTAAGAGTTTTATGTTATTACAACACTCAAAGGAAGAAACTAAACCAATCACGTCTCCCATTGAGCATCTAATCTTTTTGATAATCCCTATTTGATTTAACTCGAGGGGGATATGGTTTATAGAAAACCAAGTAGGAATTGAAAAATCTAAATATTCTTCATTACAGTTGGGCATCCAATTAAATAATTTAACTGCATGACCCTTTAAGAAAAAAACATAATTATCAAGAAAGTCTTTTTTAATTGCCTCCTCACAGCAATGAATGTAAATAAGTCTGTCAGAATAGTGAGAAATACCTACCCGATAATAGCAAAAGTCCTCCAGCCAACCAATTAAATATTGCAACTCAACATTAATGCCATTCGAGAAAGCAAACATTTTGACCTCCATGCACTCATGCCAACAATCCTCACTATCTTGGTCACTGATAATAATAACCTTATCACACAAATCTGAAGGAAGGCAATGAAGTGGTGAAAGGGGGGAAAATAAAGGTTGAGATGGGAGGCAATTAGAAGGCATCCTACGATGAGGAGGGACATAGGTTTCCATTGATTTAGAAGATAGGAACTGCTAAGTAGGGATTGATGGATCATACGGGGGAATAGTGGAAAATTCTGTCTGATTTATAAAAATAGGGTTAAGGTTGGTCTTAGCATATTTTGTTAGGTTAAAAAGATAAATTTTCTTGTCTAAACTGTTAGTAGAATGTATCCGAGCAGGACCACTATCTGGGAAATGCCACAAAAGGGGATGCTTGCCATAAATATTGACTTCCCAATTTGCAACAAATTCCTAATCGATGCATTCTTCCACCTCCTGTGCGTAGGCCAAGGAGTTGAAAGGATTTGAAGTCTTTATTGCAAAGGATGAAATAACTTGACTATTATCTACCAAGGCTACCAACATCTACTTGCTTCTGGATGTGGTTTTCATGGAACTATTGACTGGACATGACTCTGAGCATGAATTTGAAGGCCCTAAATATTTTGATTTTTCTTGTGTTTGATTGTATAGGTAGTCTGCCTTAGAATGAAAAATATTCACATTTTTTATTTTTTTGCTTTTCGCTCTGCTTGCCATATTTTTTTGTTGAATGCAAATTATTTTTAATTCCTCTTCTTAAAATGTGAATATGTTTTTATTAAATGTTATATTATTATATTATTAATAATTATAATTTTATTAATATATTAATAATTTAATATAAATTATTTTATCAATAAATAAATTATTATTATCATTAATGATTTAATAATTTTTGATTTAATTATAATAATATTTAATTAACGTATTTAATTAATTTATTATTTAAATGTATTTGTTCAGTAAATTGTGAATTATGAATTGTGACAAATTGGTGAACTCAGGGTTTGGTTGAGAGTTTAATGTCATATTTAATTTACTTTTAATAAGATTTTTGAATCTATTATTCTTGTGAACTCAAAAACATTAGAAAATCAACACTAAGGAAAATAGAAAATTGTAACCCTATTTGTTTATGGAATCTTTGTGTTTTGAAAACCTAACAAACTATGAAAATAATTTTTAAAAATCTTATGAGATGTATGATGTTTATCATGTCGAGGTTTTAGGTTTGATGTAGTTCTTTGACCAATTAGGTTGTTTACCAGAGGCTTGGGCATTTTGTTCTGTGATTATGTTATGTATATGATCTTTTATACCCGACCATGGTGATGTTTCACGTGTTTCTATGATGAGTTACAATCAGTTCTTGTTTGTGCTTTCCAATTGCTTGTATAGAATTGGGGTGATAATTGTGCTTTCCTGATGTAACTTTTGAGTTGTGATTGATTTGCTTTTGGATGCTTTCCAGTTTCTTATATAGGAATGAGGTGATTATTGTGAATTTATTTCTAGGTGCATGCTAGTTTCTTGTAAAGGACTAAGGTGAATGTTGTATTTTATCTATAGGTGCTTTAGGTCACTTGTAAAGGGTTGAGATGAAAAATATGCTTTTATGAGTTGTACTTTTTATGAGCCTAGGGTAGGTAATCTATGTGTACGTTGGGAAGTGGCTTGCAATGGAGGTTAAAGCCCAAAGTGGTGGCCTAGGTAACCCATTGTAAGTTGTTTTAATAAGTGATAACATTTCATTAAATGGGTTTAAAAAGAATTAGTAAGAGTCATTATTTTTCCTTTCCCATGCCTCAAGTGCTAGTATAGGCTAGGATGGGAGTAGAGACGATTCTTAGTTGTGACCTTGCTTCATGAGTATGCCTTGTATGTATGTAAGGATACTGGTGCTACATAGAGACACGAGGGGGGTAGAGTCTAGAGAGGCTGCCAGGGTAACCTTAGAGATAGCTCACGTGATGACACTTGCCCACTTACATAGTAGATTTCCTATGTGTCTTATTGCCTCTAGGTTTAGATGTTACTTGTGTCTTAATACCCTTTGAGATAGTTTTCTTTTAGGTGTTTCCTTGACCTAGATGTTGGTTATGAGTTATGGATTGATATTCATTTGGGACTTGAGACTATCTCCTTAGCATGGTGGGAGTGGGCCATTTAGGTTCCACAAGGTTAGGTGGTAATGAATTTTTCTTATACCATTAAGACCTGATAGCTAGATGTCCTTTTGTAGATGATTCTTTCCTTATGATCTTATATTTTTTTGGATGATTATATTCTATTGTACTATACTTGATTATTAGAGATCTTTTGAGATGATGTACTTATTTATAATATATATTCTTTGATCTTTTCATACCCTATGACTTGTACAATGGATGATCATACATTCTAGCTATGCCAAGTGACATCCTTTTTAATTCTATATTATTTAATTAGACTCATACTTATGATTATTCTATGATGTGGATTTTGGTTGTGTGTTAAACTTAGTATTAATAAAACTTATTTATATATGTGATTCAATGTCATGGAACCCTTAAGAGATGTAATCTATTTACGATGGTTGTATGTATATGAGTTATTGCTTCTGCTATTTTTATCTCTTGGTGTTCATTATCTAAAAAAAAAGTTTGGAAAACTTAGTGAAACTTTAGGTTAATTTAGATTGTGGGTTCTTTGGTGGGGCATTACAGACTAAGCATAGTGTATGAAAATTATCAAGAGTTATATTTTTTTGATCAATGAGCTTAGTAGGGTAATTTTTATTGAGTAAAATTTTGGACATAACTATTATGATGTTTGAATATGTTGTTAGCATGTTCTTTTGAGTTATTATGGAAACTAGAACATGTTTTGGTTAATAAATATGAAGACAAGTTTATATCATAGAGTTTGGGACAAGAGATAGTAATTAGGAATTTTGGCCTAAGGAATTGAATTACCTTATCAATTAAATTACTTGGCAATGTATTGATGGCATCCTAGATGTTAGTGCCATATAAATTTTTGATAGTTATTTTTGGAGATGTGTTACATGTTGCATCATTGAGGTTGACTATATAAAATATTTCCAAGGGTATATAAATGGATCAATTTTCTCATGTAAACTATGGTAATGATATGAAAACATTATTAGAGCTTTATAGATTATGTTATGATGATGTTTTAATGATCATATGCATGTATTTATTGTAAGGTGATAATCAATTATGAGATACATAAAGGAGTAATACGATATTGAGATATTAGTACAACCACTTTCGGTATAGCATCTATTACTCATTGTATATATTTAATAGATCATCATAGAGAATCGAGCTCCTATTGTACTACAAATCCTAGTAGGGTTGAGACCTCTCTTTCACAAGGACTAATGTACTCAATATATTTAATGAACCCTAACAAGGAGAAAACTCCTAACATAGAACTTTCAGATTGTTACATTATTGTTGATACCTTCCCTATTGGGCTTTTCCCATAGCCTATGTTTCCTCACAAAGAATTCATGGTGTTATGAGTTTTTTATTTTTGCGTGCTTTAATTTTTGGTAATATTATTTTTGGATGCACATGGTTAAGTTTTTAAATATATAGTTGCTGTAAAAATGTTGCAATACCAATTCACACACCCCCAACTATAGTATTGCCTATTTCTTATAATTTCTAGTATAAGAAAAATATTTATAAATTGTTTTCCCTTTCTCAACTATTCTTATTGAGGTGGAATCCTCTTTTGTCTAGGTGGGGAGGATTCTTAGTAAGGAGTGTTCTCTTTGAAGGGATGATTTATTTTGGGTTTCTTCTTCTTACCCAAGAGCTTTTTGGGTACATATGTAATGTACCTAATATGTTCAAAACTCCTAACATAGAACTTTAATATTAGTACATTATTGTGGGTACCATCCCCACAAGAGTTTCCTTGGCTGTTGACTCCTAGAAAAAAACTATGGTGTTATGAGTTTCTTATTTTTGCGTGCTTTACTTTTGAATACTATTATTTGTGGACCCACATGGTTAACTAAGTCCTACAATAGTAATTTATTCCCCCCTGGGCCCTAAATATTTCCTAATTCTAATAGGTTCTAGTCTATGGAAACTCTTTCTAAATTATATACCCTTTCTCATCTATTCCTATTGAGATGGAATCCTCTTTTGTCAAGGTGGGGAGGAGTGATTTTGAGGAGGGATCTCTTTGGAGTGATGACTTGAATTATTTTTGGTGACTTCATTTGGAATCGTTCTTCTTACCCAAGAATTTTATGGGTACATTTCATTTGTCCATTGTTTAGTCTTGTAAAAAATGTATTATTGAGGTTGTCTTTTATGGGTTTATATTTGGTTATCCTTATAAAAATTTAGGCAAAAATTATTGGCCCTCTTCATTTAGATTTACTCAATAGTTAATAGTGGTTTCTATTTTAAAAGGTTTTAGGGTTCCATTCAAAACCTATTTCTTCTTTTGTGGTTGTGGCCACTTTCCTAGACTAGGAAATTCTTACCTCAATGGATACTATGAGTAATAGGCTATGAAAAAAATCTCAAACTTTTAGAGCTATATAGTTTCTAGTGCAGGTGTTCTTGTTTGTTTGATGATTCATAGTTCTTTTTGAAACCTTTGTTCTCACCAGTTGGTTTCTCTAGTCATAATCATTTTAGGAAGGGTCTTTATTTCTCTTGTTTATGGTGGTCTCATAGCTTATGAGCTTCTCCCCTTATTTTTCATCCTTTATATATTATTTTTTTGGAACCTTTCCTAATTTAATCATTTAAGACACAAAACATGCTTCTCTTTGTAAATTTTTAAAATCAATTTCTTTCTTAGTTTTAATAAGGACATCAACACATGATTTAGTGTAATAATTAAAATTATGCTAACCTAATTTGGTGGTTATCTTATTATATCAAAAGATTCTTTTAATTATCTAACAAAACTCTATTTACTATAAAATTAATCTAGAAATATAAGGTTAAAATAATATAATATTATTATTTCAAGAAAATTAATTTTGATGCCTCCATATTCATATATTTTATCTTATAAAAATCTTTATTTAATTTCTATAGACATAATATAAAGTACAATAAATATAAATTGAGCTTAGAAATAAATAAGAGAAATAAAACTCATAGCCATATAGGAAATTATCTGAATTGAAGCCATCACTAACTATCTAAACTTGATTTTTACATAAAGAAGAAAAGGATTCCCAAAACCAAGCACTATTTGAATGATTCATACAGACATGCCAATGAAAACTTTCTAGAATAAACCGTGCCAAAAAAAAAAGATTTTCAAAGGGAATATTGAGCCATAAGAGCATGGACTAGGAGAGGGAAAGGCTATCCAAATTATAGTCAAGGAAGAGCTACCACCAAAAAATTAGTTTTATTGATAGACAATCCTTCATAATGTCGAACATGGAGGCATAGATAAATGATCTAATAAAAGAATGTCTATCAGTATAAACCATAAATCAATAAACAAATGAACTAAATAACCCAAAATTCTTCCATAAATCATAAAACCTAGATAAAACATCCCTAGCAAAGAAGATTTTCAAATGATGAATTAGAAGAGAAACCTTTAATTTGATAAGTGCTAAAATATCCACCAAAAATAGTGAAACCAAGGCCCAAAAAAGGTAGAAAATGATACACTCCAACCACATTCTATAACCTACGAAGAGACACCAAATCAACAAGCTTTCTAATACCCCAAAAATCTTACACTTCCCCTTGAATATATATATATATATATAATAGTTACCATACAATGAAAGACACATACAATCATATGGTAATATTAATATTGAAACATATCAGTTAGGGATTTTTAAAGAGTAGAATTATCTTAAATAAATGTTTAATAAATAATAATATTTTTAAAATTCAATTAAATATTCATCAAACATTAATATTATTACACTAACATCTATATATAGAAGGTTATTAAAAATATGACATGAAGATTTTATTGTGGCTTGATTGGACTAGCCTCCCTTTGGGCCCTTTGTCTTTTAGTTTTGTCTTGCTATTTTAGATCTAATAATTTTTTACCTCTTTTTCTTAAAAATAAAATCCTCATATAACTATAATTTTTTTATAAATTTATATAAACCTAGTATTTTGTGTAAATAATAAAGGCATCCCAATACATCGTCAAGTTTGAGATGTTCACGTAAGAGAAATAACTAGAAGAATATGAGGGACGTGGCCATCCTCCCTACAAATTTTATAGTTGAGAAATTTAAAAAGAATTGAAAACATCATGGATTTTTACAAAAAAATTCAGCATTTGATCTTCATGATCTATATAGTTTGTAGTCAAATAACAACTTTTTTGGAAAAAATCACTACGAAAATATATAAATTTGACTTTGTTTTTTCTTTAGTGCATTTTGTATGGAGATTAGCCTATCCCCAAAAGCATTGTCTAAGAGAGGGAAATGATACCAAAGCCATATAAAATCAAGGAAGACCAGCAAAAAATATAGCTTCATTAACACCAAAACCTCCAAGTAGAAGGTCCATAATATTTCAACATGGGCACACAAATAAATGCCTCAAGAAAGGAATTTTCATTAACAATGACCCTATAAATAACAAAGTGAACTAAACAACCCAAAATCCTTAAATCAATGATAAAACCCATCAAATAACCCTAGGAAGAATGACCATAAGAGAAACATCAACATTGATAAGCCTCAAAAGATCCACCAAAAATTTGCAACCAATGGTCACACAAGGTAAGAAATGACACACTCCAACCACATTTTGTAACCCTAGAAGAGGTATCAAATCAAAAACTTCTCCATTACACTCATTGTTGTTATTTACTTCATTTTCTCTACTACCCATACAAAATCTGAGTCTATCTACAACCACATAACATATGTTGCTATCAATTACAAAGGGGGAGATTCTTGAGATAAGGAGAGTTTGTTAGGTTTATTGAGTTGGAATGGTGGTTGACATGTTGTCCATTGTGACAAGTTTTGAGATTAATGTCAATATATATTTTGTGGTTGGAGACAAACACATATTATGTATGTTTCAAGTTATTGATCGAGTTAGTACCAATAGTGTTCATCATTCCTAATAATGTGCACATGGAGTTTTGTTATAAAATGAGTGTAGACATTATGGATATAGTCACAACTCTTTATGTGCTAGATTTAGTCAGTTTTGGTGATTTTCGTGAAGAATAGTTCCAAGCTAGAAATAGAGAATTATGCTAGAGGTCAAATGTTTAAGTATAATTTGATTGCAACATGGACATAAGGTTTTCCAATATAGAAGGTGTTAGAATATTTTGATGTGCATATATTTTTGAATCTTTGGATGATTGAGTTCATGTTGGATTGGTCATTAGCATGTGGCATGTGGTATATTATCGTTGCAACAGACAAGATGGTGTAGCATGTTGATCTATTGGGTGAGCATTAGTTATCGATCCTAGAATATGGATTAATCTATGTAATTATTGTGTAATTTTTTGATAAGGAATTTATGCCTTAGAATGAGTATTTATTTATTTGTGCATTTTGGAAGTCCTAACAAGTCAACCTAATTTCTCATCTATAACTTATATAAAGGAAGGTAACTTCCTTCATTTATAATGTACAAAATGACATGTTATGTGTGCAAGCCTTGATGCTAAATATTTGAGTAGAGTTGAAGGATTATGAGTGTAACCTATTATCATTCCTAGCGGACTTCAAATGAACCATTATGGAAAATTAGTGTCATTCAATCAGTTCATTCTTTTTGATTTGTAGATCCTTGAAATTGGCGCTAACATTCCCCTCTCAAATAGTGAGTTTTCTTTAAGGAAAATTTAACCTTCATCCTTTTGATAGTGTGTTAAGGTAGTTTTCATTTTATTCTCATCAACTTCTAAAAGGGTTGTGAAGCTTTAAAAAAGGGTTCAAGTCCTTTTATAGGGACTTGTCCTTTAACAAGGATTTATGTACTAAATGTGTTGTATTGATTCCTAATAGGGTCATATCCTTTAATAGGGATATTTATGTATTAGTGCATGATCTAGTGGGTATCATTCCCAATTGGGTTTTTCTCTTAATAAGGTTTTCCTCAAGAACAAGAATCCTCGAGTTATGATATTGACTTTCTTGCTATTGTACATTGTTATATTGCTAATTCATGACTAGTTTAATAAGTTTTAATTTCTCAGTTGTGAGTTGTAGACTTTGGTTATTAAAAATCTTGTAGCTAAGATATTTCTAAGGCATGAAAATGGTACCAAAATATATGGTAGGTTGTATATAGTAGAAAAATGTTTTTGGCTGACTGGTTATATATAGTGATTGGAAAGAAGTTTGAATGATAGGAAGAACACTTTAGAATATGTTTTCATGTGGACTTTGATGAAATCTCATGGGCTAGAAAAAAGAAAATCCATGATGTTATATCTATACATGAGGCTAAGTATGTAATAGATAGTGCAACATCATATGAAGGCATTTAATTCATAAGAAACTTGGTAAATTTGAAGGAATAACAAGGGGATTGTAACACAATATTTTATAAATAGAATTGAAAAAGATCTTGTATTTCATGGAAGAATAAGGAACATTAAAATCAAGCATCACTTTACTAGAGAATTGGTTGAAAATATAGTGAAATAAAAATAAAGAATTACAAATAAAGGTTTTAGCACCTAAGAAGAAGTGTTGGCATACTTTATTTTGAGTAGCATGATTTTCTTTATTGGCTCATAAAAAATAGGGAGTATTGAAAATTTGAATTTTCCCTAAGCCTTTAGCATCCACCTACCTTTTAGAAAATCCCATCCAAGAGTAAACATATTTGAGATTTTAGAGAGTGAAATACACCACTGACTCCTAAAATTGTAATATAACCATTTTATGATAGTGAATTAAAGAAAAAGAAAAAGAAAATCTTGATAAGTAGGAGATATTTTCTACAGTGAGTCAAATTGTAATATTTCTATAAGTATTGAACTTTCTAGCTTTTTGAATCAAACTCATTGGCCCATATTTCATGAGTAATGGATCACATGAACCCATCTTTAACAAGAATGAATGGAATAGTAAGAACTCATTGTTACAAGCTAGGGTTTTTATTGCACTAAAAGATTTACCTATCAATGCCCAATATAAAAACTAGACTTATAAACATAGGAGGTGGATAAAACATGTCACAAATGTTGAAGGGGAACATTGATAGTTAGTCCACCAATCTTCTCCTTAGTGTTACCTAATAGGATTATTACATGACCAAGCTTTGATTGTTCAATACTCAATTCAATGACTAGAATTACATAACATAGGATGTGGTTAAATCATGTCATGGATCTCAAAGGGGAAGGTTGGTAGTTACTTAAACACTCATTAGATCTATGCAATTCTCACAGAGGTATAGTAAGATTTCCCAAGAGGTCATCCAATTTTTTACTACTCTATGAGTGTGGTTAGCTAAGAGGTTTCCTCTATGGTTAAACCAACTCTACTTGTAACCCTATTTGTAAATATTTCATCAAGTGTTGTTCCTTATGAACCATTCACTACAAATATCCTTAAGCTCATAATTGATAAGTAGGAGAGATTTTCACACAAGTCAAATTTTGATATTGCTATCATGATTCAATTGTGTAGTTTTTTGAGTCAAACTCATTGAACCATATTTAAAGAGTATTTGGTCACCTGAGAACATCTCTCATGAGAATGAAAGGAAAACTTAGCACTCATTAGATCTAGGTGAAAATTAAAATATTTGAAGCACTATGACTTCTGAGGAGGTCACTCATCCTAGTACTACTCTATCTTGAGTGTCTTAGCTATAGAGTTTCCTTTGTTGTTAAACCCACTCTACTTGCAATCCCATATGAAAAACCTTCACCAAATCTATTTCTTTATGAAACATTCATTAGAAAGTGTTAATATTAATATATTAGTTAGGATAATTTTCTTTCTATTTGATAGTTTTGTTATCTCTTACGTAATCAACTATATTTCCTCTTTTTAATTTTTTTTCATCTTTATACATTCAACACTACAATACAAATTTCTTCTTCCAATTATATGTTTTCATTGCAGTATTAGAGAAGGTTAATGAGTTTGGTGGGTAAGATGTTTTAGTTCATGCTAGGATTGCTCAAATCAGTCCAACCTACATAAGGATTTGATGTTGCACCTCACATGAGGATTGATCCCATGTCATGAATAATATTTGCATAACAAGTTGTCTCAAGCTCATGTCCTGTGTGAGATTTAGTAGAAGACTACATGTAAAGGAATACTATGCACAAGAAAATATTGATATATATCAAAATTACTGTGTGCCCGTCTAAGGATTGGTAAGGTGTAGTGTACATAATCACTCTACCTAAGATTTTAATTATTCCTAGCCCTGTTCAAGGATACTACCACTGTCTCCATGTTCTGCCTATGCCAAGTCTCTAATTTGGTAGGTTTGACGTAGATTAGCTAGTTAGTTAGTTTGTTGTATTTTTTTTCTTCCTTCCCTATGGTGTTGTTACCAAATAAAGGAAATAGTTGTAATTCTTGTCAAAAAATGATGCATGGGAGCTTGGGTCTTCACAACTAAGCACCATGACAATGCATCTATGGAAAATTATAAGACACATCTTTTTGTAAAAGGATATGCTCAAAAAGAGGGAATTATTTATGGAGAGACCATTTAACCCACTACCAAGCTCAAAACTATCCAAGTTGTGTGCACTGTAGCTACATAAAAAGGGTGGAAGTTGCACTAGATGGATGTCAAGAGTACTTTCTTGAATGAAGATCTAATAGAAGAAGTCTACATAGTCCAACGTAAAGGTTTTATTGATGAACATAATCATCTCAAGTTTAGTCATCTAGTCAAATCTATGTAGGCTTAAACAAACACCTTGGGCATGGTAAATTAAAATATATGGTCACCTTTTGCATCATGGCTTTATTCATAGACCTTCTAATCATTATATATATATATATATATATATATATATATATATATATATAATGGTTAGAATATAGATTGTCATACTTTTTTTGTATGTTAATGATCTTACTGTTACATGGAGCATGGATAGCATGGTATCATCTCACTCGATCCATACTCAAAATGATGGCTAGCCACCACTTGCCTATGAATAGTAAGTGCCTTCTGAACAATCAAAACTAGCAACAATATTTGTTTGCCTATTGCCATAGTAGGGCTTTTGCCAGAGCTAATCTTACTATTACATGGAGCATGTATAATATTATTTATACCATTGAGCATGATCTAAAAAACCTTTTTGATATGACTGATTTGGAGCCACTATATTATTTTCTTTCCTTAGAGTTTTGGTAGCAAAAATATCATATTTTTATCTCTAAGATGAAATATGCCATGACACTCCTAGATAAGTTTGGAATGACTGACTATAATCTTATGTCTACTCCATTGGAATAAGGTTTAAAAATATCTCATTTCTAGTATTCACCTTAGTTATCTATGCAACTCTCTATAGATATATTGTTGGGAGTCTCATTTACTTCACATATACTAGACTACATTTATAATTGTTATCTATTTGTCCATGTTTATGTAGGAACCAAAGTGATATCATTTAGTGGTAGCCAAGTTTGTCTTGTGATATATCTAAGACACTCTTGAGAATGGTCTATATTATAAGAAGAATGAATTATTTTTCTTGCAAGGATATGCTGACTTGGACTATGTTGGATCTTTAGATGACTGATGTAACCCAAACCCTTTAAAGAATAAATCAGAAAATAACACAACATAGAAGTTTAAGAACACCATAATTCTTCATTAAACTTTCAAAATTGTACTTTTAATCTACACTAAAAGAAAACAACTACTTATTACAATTATGAAAATTACCATATTTGATAGATTTTTGGGAAAAACAATTTTTTTCATTTTAGGTAATTTTCAAAACCCATACTACGAATCCCAATTTTCCTCAAGAAAAGCCCCCAACTAAGGCAAGATGAATTGCCAACTAACCAACAAAATCAAAAATATGATTTCAGAATTATTACAAAAACAACTTTCTAAAAAAATTGGAAAACACACAAAAAACCAATTTTAGAGGCCAAGATGATATTTCAGGCTCCCAAAAAAATTGTCAAAATGACCACCTATCAAGCTAAGCTCATTGAAAATATACATAACTCCTTACACAAATTGCCTATAAAATTTTAACCAAAACCCACATCCAAGTCAAAAGTTATAACCCATAGAAGTAAATCTTAACCAAAATCCACATCTAAGCCAATAGCCTTGAACCTCAGATGCCCCTGCATCAATGACCAAATATCAAGATCAGGGTGTTGGATACAATTGATTATTTTTGTATTGTCTTTGATGCTACACAAATTCCATATCATAATTAATTAGTGCATTTTGAGCTCAGTTGGGTAGTGAAGATAGTTTTCTATGTCTATCGAACATTCCTGTATTTACCTAGTGTAGAAGGTAGTGTCTACCAAGTTAACCTGGGTGTCAAAAGAAAGTTTACAAAAGATGAGTTTTAACCAAGCTCACTTAGTTAATGAAGGAAATGTTGGATGGAACTAATGATTACAGAGCTCACTCAGTTACTAAAGGATCTTCATGAATATGCAATTTTAACCAAGTTCACTTGGTTAACATAGGAAAATCATTTCTAAGTTAGTATGTACTAAGCAGGGCTGGCTAGCAAATGATTTTCTTGTTTTGGCATATTGGGTTTAATTAATTTATCTATTGGTTCTAGCCAATTGAGGTGGTGAATATTAATTATTCTAAGTTGTATGTGAGCCAACTTGAAAATATGAATGATATAAGTATAAGGTCAAATTGTGAATTTGTGTAAGAATGTGAATGCATGGAGGATTTTGAAGATCTAATTGTGCAACAAGGAAGTGAATCAAAAGGATAAGAAGAATATCCTTGTGAAGCTAAAAAGATATATTCGATCAGGAAGGGTCAAGTATAAGCTAGAATAGAGATCTATAATCAACAATCTACTTACATCAAAAATTAGGTCATCTCATTGTTACTCTCTAACCATTGTAGCAGTGATCTCTTAATAGAGTTGGCTTAACAACTATTTGTAAAACCTTTAAAAAGGTGGTAGTTCTATTGAATTTTCTAAAGATCTCTAAAAAGGGCACTCCTAATAGGGTGATTAAATCCTTTAATAGGCTCACACCTAATAGTGTGTTTTGTAACCTTTAACTGGGTTGGCTCCTAACAGGGCTCATTTTAGAAGAGTGAAAATAGTAACTAGTTGCAATTGGTGGTTTTTTCAAATTGAGTTTCCACATTAAATCCTATTGTAAATTATGTTCATGTTATTTTCTTTTATGTGTTTGCATCTAAATTAAAATAATGGTAATCATAGATAACATCTAATATTTTCATGTTATGTATTTACCAAGCATATTCAGTATTTACCAAGTTACAACATTTTATGTGTGTTTGTCAAGCATTAGTAGTATTCAATTTTTAGAGTTTATTTTGTACTGACATCTAAATGGATCATGGAGATTTATTTTAGTGGCAATTGATTCACCCCTCCCCTCTATGATACTTCTCTTATATTTCCAACAATTGGTATCATAGCTTTTGGTGCTTGCAGAGAAGATTTCAAGGACCTAAGCTAAAGATCAAGATGCCTTATAGAAGAGAAATTCTCAAGTTAAAAAAAGATAATTTTGCAGCATGGCAAGGACTTATGAAGTTAAATTTGGCTACCATCAGTGATTCAGGTTGTAAATATATCTTGATGTCGAATACAAGACTCCCACTAGAACATTATCAATTAAAGATATTGTTGAAAAGAAAAATTATAACATCATGATGATTTATATTGCATCTACTCTTAGTTATGTTAAATTTGATGAAGTAAAAGATTGTAAAACTGCCCATGGAATATGGACCAAACTAAAAGACATTTATGGAGGAGATGCTAATGTAAGAAGGGCTAAGGTTGAAAGTCTTAGAAGTCATTTTGATTAGATGAAAATGAGAGAAGATGAGAATATTACAAAATGTGTGGAAAGAATCAAAGCAAGTGCGAGTGCAATCAAAGCATCTGGAGGAGACATTCAAGAAAAAATAGTTTTATGCAAGGTACTTAGAACTCTTCTTCCTATTTATGAAATTAGAGTTTCTACTATTCAAGAGATGAGATGTGATCCAAATAATAAAATATCTTTGGATGCTCTAGTTGGAAGATTGACATATTTTTAGTTAGATAACTTTGATAACTATGTTCTTAGCTCAAAAGGTACTGAGTCTACATTTGAAGCTAAATTCTCAGTCAAGAAAAAGAACAAAAAATCAAAGTTCGATCAATTAGGAAGTGAAGAACCAGAAATAGAAGAAAGCTTAGACAGTGATCTTGAAGTTTGTTGAAGCCCTACTTGCAAGAAAGTATTCCAAAGGTAGGGGAAAGTGAAAAGGTAAAGTTCCTCTGATATGATTTCTTGTGAAGAAGTCGGTCACATTGCTGCAAGGTGTACAGACAGAGAAAACAAAGATGAAAAGAAAAGCAATAAGCACAAAGGTACAAAGGATTCCAAAAACTACAAGAAAAAAGGTAGGAAATCTTATTTTATGGATAAAGACTTTGATAATAGTGAAGATGAAATAGTATATATTGCAGTAAAAGATGAATTTGATGATGAAAGAGATAAAATGACACTTATCTCTCATGTTAGGAAAAATGATACATGGATTATTGATAGTGGTTGTTCACATTATATGACTGGAGACAAAACAAAATTTGAGCACATGGAATATTGTGATGGAGGTAGTGTGAGATTTGGAAACAATGAACCTTGAAACATAAAAGGAAAAGGATGTATTTCTTTGACAAAGGAACTTGTATGTGACAATGTTTATTGGGTTTAAGGACTAAAGCATAATCTACTAAGTGTGGCATACTTGAATAACATCAGATTCAAGGTAGAATTCATGGATGGATAGGCCAAACTACTAGATGGAAAAAGAAATCTGGTTCGATCTGGCAAGCAAACAAAATGTAATCTATTTTATTTGATCTTAGTGAAAGTTCATGTTTTATTGCTCAAGTAGAAGAAAGCTGGTTATGGCACAAAAGATTATGTCATGTATACTTTGATAATCTAGTTAAGGTAAGAAAACATAAAAGAGTAAGAGGTATTCCTAGTTTGAAGAAGCTTGATATGGGTCTTTGCAAAAATTGTCAAATTGGTAAGATGAGAAAGGCTAGCTTTAAAAGCAAGAACTATCAGTCAGAAGAAGTCTTAGAGCTTCTGCATACAGACTTATGTGGACCTATTGGAGTAGAGTGTTACAATTGAGAAAAGTTTTTCATTATTTTTGTTGATGATTATTCTAAAATGATGACTATAATGTATCCGAAGGAGAAATCTGAAGCTTTTGAAAAATTCAAGTGGTGTCTAGCAAGAGTAGAAAAAGAAACTAGAAAGAGATTAAAATGTTTAAGATCATACATAGGTGGTGAATTCATCTCCAATGAATTCAATCAATTTGCATTGAAAAGGGATCAAAAGGAAAGTATTAGCCCTTGGTACTGCACAATAGAATGGTATAGCTAAAAGAAGAAATAGATCAATCATGGACTACGCACGAACATTGATGATTGAAAAAAATGTTGCAATCAAATACTGGAAGGAAGCTATCAATACTATAGTTCATACCTTGAATAGAGTATAGTTGAAGAAATATTCAAATCAAACTCCTTATCAGCACTGGTATGGCTACAAACCTAATGTAAGTTAATTGAAAGTATTTGGCAACAAATGTAATATCTTGAAAGAATATAGAAAAGGAAAATTTGATGTCAAGGATGATGAAGGCATATTTTTAGGATACTCCTATAGAAGTAAAGTATACAAATGTTTTAATTTGTCTACTCATAAAATCATAGAAAGTGCATATGTGAGAATTGATGAGTTTGTAAAAAAGAGTGAAGAAGAAAGCAACAAAGAGCTAGAGGATTATAGAATATTTGTTTACTATGAACTTAATAACCTGCAAAATCTATCCGAGAGAAAGGAAGCTTCACCCTCTGAGTCCCCAAAATCCAATAGTTATCGAGTTGTAGATAGTACAAACTGAGTCATAGTCTAAAGGACCTGAGTCATAGTCAGAAGCTACCAAGCTTGTTCAAACCGAGTCTGATGGACTTGAGTTCCAAAAAGTGGAACTCAAGCTTGATACTGAAGTTCATGATGAAAATAGTGGAGCTCATTCCAAATCCAAATACCCGTGTTAGCAAGATATGTCAGCAGGCATCATGTGTAAGGAAACTCAGGTGCGGAAATAGCTTCCTACAAAAATCTCATAAGGAAAGTATGATGAAAATCCTATTAAAATCTTCTACACTTACAGATTCAATATCATGTAAACAACAATATTGCAGCCAACCATGCATATAGAAAATAGACAGAGAAATGAACACATAACACAAGGATTTGCCGGTGGGGAAAAACCTTTCGGTAAAACAACCCCACCCCTTCAGAACTTGCACAATGTATTATCTGCCACATGTCTTCACCTATCATTGAATCTTCCTAACATAGCTCTTACATGTCATAGGAATCTATCATAACCATTTTAGTCATGATCTCCTTACACACAATTCAAGATGTCGACACATCGACATTATTTGCAAGATATACATTTTACAAAACAAATAATAAGAATAGGAATTATACAAGGTTGAGACACCTTATTCCTAACATTCTCCCACTTGTTGAACACCTTGTAAGAGCAACAAGAACATAACAGGAACTAACCGCTATAGGCTGAAAGGCCCATAGACTCTGAACACCATCTGAACTTCTTCGTGCCTGCTGGTTTCGTTAATGCATCTACAACATTCTTCATAGTATCTACCTTTTCCAAATTTACCTTTTCCATCTTCCACCATATCTATCACAAAGTGATACTGCACATCAATGTGCTTCGTTCTGGCATGGAAAGTTGGATTCTTTGCAAGGCAAATAGCACTCTGACTATCACACCAAATAGTAATATGTTCTGCATCAACACCAACATTAGAACACAATCTCTTAAGCCAAATGGCTTCCTTACAAGCATGAGTAGCAGCCATGTACTCAGCTTTTGTAGTGGACAAAGCAACCATAGGTTGTCGCTTGCTCATCCAACTGATGGCACCACCAAAAAAAGTGAACACATAAGCACTGGTGGTTCTCCTGCGGTCAATATCACCTGCCCAATTTGAATCCACAAACCCATGAATACAAACTGAATTCAAAGATCCAAAAGAGTTACTATGATAACATATGGAGTAATCTGATGTACCCCTCAAATATTTGAATACTCGGTTAACTACATCCCAATGTATCTGTCTAAGATTAGCCATAAATTGACTCAGGACTTCCACTACTTGGGCAATGTCTGGTCTAGTATAGACAATAGCATACATAAGACTGCCAATTGCACTAGCATAAGGTACTCTACTCATGTCCTCCACCTCACTAGGAGATTTTGGACAATCATCTACAGATAACTTTGTTCCCACAGGAATAGGAACACATAGTGGTCTACAATCTACCATGTTGAACCTATCCAACACAGACTTCACATACTTACTCTGACTCAACCAAAGTTTTCTGTTAGACCTGTCTCTATTGATTTCCATACCCAAGATGTACCTAGCTGCCCCAAGATCTTTCATCGCAAACTATGTTGACAACTGAGATTTAAAATCAGAAATCATACCCTTACCCTTCCCAAATAGCAACATATCATCAACATATAACGCAACAATAAGAAGGCGATCATTTTCAATTCTGAAATAAACACAATGATTTGATTTCGATCTTACAAATCCAATTGACAACACAAAGGCATCAAACTTAAGGTACCACATCCTAGGAGATTGCTTCAAACCATATAGAGATTTCTTTAATCTGCAAACTAAGGATTCTTTACCTTTAACAATGTAGTGCTCAGGCTGTGACATATAAATTTCTTCCTCCTAATCACCATGAAGGAAAGCTATCTTCACATCCATCTGTTCTATCTCTAAATCATATGATGTAGCAAGAGATAACAAAAATCTAATGGATGTCAACTTTACAATAGGAGAGAATATTTCACCATAATCTATTCCCTCTACCTGTGAATACCCCTTTGCAATCAATCTAGCTTTGTACCTTTCAACATTGCCATCTACACAAAATTTCTTCTTGAACACCCATTTACAACCAAAAAATTTTCTCCCTTTAGGCAAAGGTACAAGGTCCCATGTTTTGTTTTTCTCTAATGAAGCCATCTCATCATCCATAGCCTCAATCCAAGAACCTACATCTTTCATGCCCAAAGCCTCTTTCACAGATCTAGGCTCATCAGTGTTAGTAATCAAAGAAAAAGAACAATTGGAATCTAACATAGAATAACCAAACCTTTCTGGTTGCTTTCTTTCTCTCGTGGATCTCCTCAAGGGCTGAGGTTGAGGTTGTTCTTCCTCTTCTTCTAAACTATCAGAGCTACAAGAGCTCTCCTCATCATTAGACCCAACATGGTCTCTTTGTTCAGTCTTCTCAGGGGTAGGAGGCAACTGAACAACATCTTTTTCCTTTTCTTTTTCATCTGGTTGTAGCACAATAGGAGAAGATGTTAGCTCTCTAAAAATAACATTTCTACTATACAACACCTTACTAGTCACAGGATCCCAAAGCTTGTATCCTTTCACACCAGCACTGTACCCGATGAAAATACATTTAACAACTTTGTTTTCCAACTTAGATCTTTTTTCCATTGGAGCATGTGCATAAGCTTCACAAGCAAAAACATGAAGATGTCTAATTGAAGGCTTCTTACCAGACCACACCTCCATGGGCGTCTTACCAACAAGGGCTAATGTAGGAGATTTGTTAACTAGATAACAAGTAGTGGCCATAGCTTCGACCCAAAACCTTTGTTCTAAGCCAACTCCACTAAGCATACTCCTAGCCTTCTCCATCAATGTCCTATATATTCTCTCTGCAACTCCATTTTTCTGTGGGGTATACGGAGTTGTCTTATGCCTCTCGATACCTTGTTCTTTATAGAACTGTTCAAACTTTGCTGAGCAAAGCTCACCACCATTGTCAGTTCTCACACACTTAATCTTCTTACTAATTTGATTCTCTACAAGGGCTTTAAATTCCTTGAATCAACTAAAGACTTGTGTCTTAATTTTAAGGAAATAAATCCATGTCCTTCTACTGTAATCATCTATGAAAGATACAAAAAATATAGATTTGGAGATTGAAGGAACTTTTATAGGACCAAATACATCAAAATGAATAAGATCCAAAACATCAGAAGATTTGTGAGAACTAGAGTAAAACTAAACACAATTTTTTTTACCATATACACAGTGTTCACAGAAGTCAAACTCGAGATTGCAATCATTTAACCCCTCAACGAGATTTTTATTTTTCAGGGTTCTGAGACCCTTCACACCAATGTGACCAAATCTCAAATGCCACAACATTGTCTTTTCTGTAGGAAGCTTTCCTTCCAAAGTGTTTGCACCCTTAGGTACACTTGTTGCACTACCATCAGAACCACTAACCACAGTCTTCTTTATTGCTTGTTCAGATGGTGGGGATAAAGTGATAGCTACTCTCTTCTTTGAAATAGAAGAACTATTACACTGAGAAATGTGTGCATCAAGCTGAAACAAAGTACCTCTCCTAGTACCCTTAGCAAGCACCATAGCTCCTCTCATCATCTTACATCCATCTTTAGAAAAAACAACTTGCACACCTACATCATTTAGCATACTTACAGATAATAGGTTTCATGCCAAACCTGGAATATGCATAACTCCATTGATTCCATTTACTTGTCCATCAAGAAATTTGATAGTGACCCTTCCACGTCCAACTATCTTTAGGTGAGAATCATCACCCAAGTACACCTTTCCATCATCGAACTCTTCATATCTTGAGAACCAGTTTCAATGAGAGGTCATGTGAAAAGATGCACCCGAGTTAACCAACCACACATCATCAAATGCATGGGCTACCAAAGCTACGATGAATGCATCGCCATCTTCTTGAGACTTTTCAGAACCAGAATCTGAGGCTTTCTTCTTCTTCTTCGGCTCTTTATAGTCTTTATGGAAGTGCCCAGTCTTATCATAGTTCCAAAATTTTTCCTTGGACTTATTGGAAGTCTTTGACTTCCCATGGGATTTAGATCTACCCTTATTGTCAGACTTATTGTCATTTTTCTTCCCTCTTTCCGTGGATCTCCCACGAACAACAAGGGCTTCTTTTTCTAAAATAGAAGCCTTTCTCTGCATCTCCTCTGATAGCAGTGAAGACACCACATCATCCATTTTGAAGGTGACTAATGTGCTTTTGAGAGCCATCACAAGATGGTCCCATGAATCCAGTAAAGAACACAACAATGTGTAGCAATGATCCTCCTCCTCTAACTTGACACTAGCTGATGTCAACTATGCAGCCAACAAATTAAATGCATTTAAATGATCTGTTAAGGATCCACCTTCCTCCATTCACAGAGAATACAACTTCTTCCTTAGGAACAACTTGTTCACCAAAGATTTGGCCTGATACACGACCCCAAGTCTCTCCCACAAACTATATGCAATTTTCTCATCTAGAACATTCAAAAGGACTACATCGGTTAAACAGAGTCTTATGAGACCCTTATTTTTATGATCTTTGATATCCCAATCTACTTGAGCTATAGTTGCTAGTCTTGTAGCACTTGTCGTCGCTTCCCATAGGTTACGATCTTCCAACATGTCTTCCATCTTGAGTTTCCACAACTCAAAATTAGTGCCATTAAATTTCTCCACCTCCATTCTTCCATATGATGAACTTTCCATCTCAATCTGCAAATAAGATTTAGAATGCTCTGAACAAGACTCCCACTCAACTTGAGATTAGCTCAAAAAACCCTACCCAACAACTAGGATCAAAAGTTGATCAAGCTCTAATACCACTTGTAAGGAAACTCAGGTGCAGAAACAGCTTCCTACACTAATCTCATAAGGAAAGTATGATGCAAATCCTATTAAAATCTTCTACACTTACAGATTCAATATCATGTAAACAACAATATTGCAGCCAACCATGCATACAGAAAATAGATAGAGAAATGAGCACATAACACAAGGATTTTCTGGTGGGGAAAAACCTTTCGGTAAAACAACCCCACCCCTTCAGAACTTGCACAATGTATTATCTTCAACATGAGGTTAGAATACACTTGCAATGCAAGTTCAACATCAACAATAGAAGACTCCAGTAGCTACTCGCAGTACCAACAATACACCTTTTTCGCATCGCATCTCTTTGCAACCCTAAAAACACATATAACATGCACTTCACTTTAGGGCTACTCCCAAAAGGTAAACCGTATTAGGGTTTTACCATTCTCCAAGAAAATAGGAACCCCAAAATTTTTTTAGAGTGTACAGTACTCAAATATCTTAGTTGCCACATGTCTTCACCTGTCATTGAATCTTCCTAACATAGCTCTTACATGTCATAGGAATCCGTCATAAATTTTTTAGTCATGATCTCCTTACACACAATTCAAGATGTCGACACATCGACATTATTTGCAAGAAATACATTTTACAAAACAAATAATAAGAATAGGAATTATACAAGGTTGAGACACCTTATTCCTAACATCATGCACCTGATCAAATCATTGGAAAAAAATTTGATGGAACAATGACAAGAAGAAAATTAAAAGGTACATGTTTACTTTCTAAGTTTGAACCTAGAAATATTAAACATGCTCTAGATAATGAAAGTTGGGTTGAAGCAATGAATGAAGAAATAGAATAAATAGAGAAGAACAAAACTTGAACCCTCGTTCCTAGACCCAAGGATAAAAATGTAATTGGCACAAAATGGGTGTTTAGAAACAAGATGAATGAAGATGGAAAATTTTCTGGAAAAAAAAGCAAGATTGGTGTGTAAAGGCTATTCTCAAGAAGAAGGCATTGATTATGGCAAAACTTTTTCTCTTGTTGCAAGATTAGAAGGTATTAGAACTCTACTAGCATATGCAACACACAAAAGATTTAAAGTGTATCAAATGGATGTTAAATCTACATTCCTAAATGGAATTCTTGATGAGGAAGTCTACATTTAACAACTAGAAGGTTTTATAGATCCTAACAAAAGAGACATGGTCTACAAATTACACAAAGTATTATATGGTCTCAAGAAAGCTCCCAAATATTGGTATGAAAGAATTCATAATTACTTGATATAGATTAACTTTCAAAGAATAAATGATAACAATAGTCTGTACATCAAAGAAGGACAAGACAAGAAGATTTTTCTCACATAAATATTTGTTAATGATACCTTATTCACAGGAAATGATGACTTATGCAAGACATTTTCAGAATAAATGAGTAAATAATTTGAGATGTCTATGTTTGATGAGATAAAATTCTTTGTTGGGATTGTAGATTCAATAGAACAAAAATGGTATATACATTACTCAATCCAAATATATCAAGGAGATAGTAAAGAAATTTGGAATGGAAGATTCAAGACCAGTTGGAAACCCTGTGTCTACTAGACATAAGCTTTCAAAAAATGATGATTCAAAAGAGGTAGATCAAACCACATATAGATCAATGATTGGAAAGTTGTAATATGTAGTGCATACAAGGCCTAACATTGCATTAATGTATTAGCAGCTAGTATGGTGGCAAGATTCTTAGCAAAGTCCAGAGAAAATCACATGATAGCAATCACGAGAATCATGAGATATCTGAAAGGTACTAAAGATTATAGCTTGTGGTACAAACATGGAGACAATTTGGACTTAAAGGTATTCATTGATGCTAATTGGGCAAGAAGTATTGATGATAGGAAGAGCACTAGTGGTGGAGCATTTTTTTTTGGTAAAAGACTAGTGCTTTGGACAAGCAAGAAACAAAATTGCATCTCTCAATCCACAATAGAGGTAGAATATGTGGCAGTAGTAGTAAATTGTTCTAACATTGTTTGGTTCAAAAAATTATTGGAAGGAATGAAGATAGAGATCAAAGATCCACTAGTCATATATTGTGATACCATTAGTGCAATCAATATATTAAAGAATCCAGTAATACATACCAAAATAAAACACATTGCAATAAAATATCACATCTTAAGAGAATTAGGGCAAGATAAGGAAGTCAAACTGAAATATGTGAACATAGAAGAACTTATTTATGACATATTCACCAAGCCATTACCTAAGGATGCATTTTTGTATCTAAGAGGTAAGCTAGGGGTCATTCCCCTATCTAAAGCTCACTAAATAAAGTTTAGTGATGCATTAACTAGAACCTATTGAAGATCAATTAATTGGTTCAATATTGACAAGGGCATATTGCAAATGAATCAGTACTTAAGGTACGTTGATATTAATAGAGTTATTTTCTTTGGAATGTGTTGTCAAAGAGGGAAAAGTTTATTGTCATATCTCACAAGAAGTTTTAATTAGAACAAGAAGTTTGTTGTAAGATGACGAAGTATGCTATCATAAAGATGTCTAAGAGGGAGAATGGACTTGGCAAAAGTTGTTGACAAAAGTTTTCTGATTGAGGGAGAAACTAAAGATAGAAAGAGTTTATACTAATAGAGAAAGTTCTCATAGATATGAATTAGAATGAAACTAAGGATATGTTCCTTACTTTATTCTTGTTCCAAAAATTTCATTGTGTTATAACATGTTGTGTTGCCATCAATGCCAAAGAGGGAGATTGTTGGATACAATTGATTAATTGTGTATTGTCTTTGATGCTACAAAAATATCATATCATTATTAGTTAGTGCATGCTGAGCTCACTCGGGCAGTGAAGACAATTTTTTGTGTCTACCAAGCATTCCTATGTTTTCCTCATTTAGAAGGTAGTGTCTACCAAGTTAACTCGAGCATCATAGGAAAGTTTATAGAAGATGAGTGTTAACTGAGCACACTTAGTTAATGAAGGAAATTTTGGATGGAACCAATGATTACCAAGCTCACTTGGTTACTAAAGGATCTTTGCAAATATAAAATTTTAATTGAGTTTATTTGGTTAACATAGGAAAATCATTTCTGAGTTAGTATCTACTGAGTAGGGTCAGTTAGCAAAGGATTTTCTTGTTGTGGCATATCGAGTTTAATTAATTTATCTATTGGTTCTAGCTGAATAAGCTGATGAATATTTGTTATTCTAAGTTGTATATGAGCCAACTTGACAATGGGTATGTGCAGGATCATGGTCAACTAAACTATGGCCTTAAGTGGTAGTGAAAAACCAACAAATTAGGGTTATGTCAACTTGACACATAATTTTAAAGTGGTTCTGGACTTTATATCAAAAAGTTGTAAGAAAATAATCTATAGGAGATTGAATTTAGTTTCTAAACTACTAGTCCTTATCTAGAGAAAAAAATATTTGATTGGTCAAAAGTTTGTATTTTAATGCAGTACTACAAAATTTTTTGGGAAAAAATAAAAAGTAGGTCTATGTATGACCACCTTAATCAAAATCAAATGATAATATTTTTAAATATAATTATAGATAGAAAAAGTAGACTCACACCTGCATGTGACACATGTTTTTGGATATTTTTATTCTAAGTAATAATTGAATATGAATTTTCTATTAAAACTTTTTTAGGAAAAAAAATCTCGTGTCTAACCACCTTAATTAATTGAAAACTTTACCAAATTTTTTTTTTCCTTATACTAGGCGAAGCATAGAATGTAATGCAACTTTTGGGTTTAAAAAAAGTTATACCGTTTGAAAGTTTTAGCTATTTTTCAATCAGTATATCAATCAACACTTCACAATCATCTTCATTGAAAATTAACTAATAAATACTTATCAAACCTAAAATTTGATAGAAATTATATCGATGGAATGTTGAGAGTGTTATAAAAAAACTCTTTTCATTTCATTCAATTTCGATGAAAATAACATTGTCAAATAGCTACCTAAAGTCTAAGTGTTAGTGAAACCCTTCTCAAACACATTTTTTGGGTTGACCAAATAGGCTTGGTAAATACCGAGCATAATCAGATACCTAAACTCAAATTGGGTATTTGATCTGTTATCAAATACTTTATATGAAATTAGGTATTCGATTACTGTGAGTTTTCCAATTGCAAATATGGAGGGAAATTTGAGAGGAAAGATTTTCCAATTACAATTTTGAAGGCAAATTTTAGCCAAAAACTTTAGAGGGTTTTAGAGGGAAATTTATTTGGGGGAAGTGTGGACATTAATATTATTATTACATATGATTATGATTATTATTATTAAATATAATAATAATAATTATTATATATAGTAATATGTATGATTATTATTATTATTAAATATAATATAGTTATAAATATAATTATTATTATAACTAAATATAATATAGTAATATATATGATAAATAGTATTATTATTAAATATATATAGTAATATTATATGATTATTATAATATATATTAATATATATGGTTATTATTATTATTAAATCTATAATCTAGTAATATATATGATTATTATTGTTATATAATCTAATAATATATTATTATTATATTAAAACATACAGTATTATATTATTATTAAATATAATATTGTCATGAAAAGAATCGAAAGGGGTCATAGGTTAACCACATTCAAAGTATTTCATGGTAACATATGTCCCTATGGCCCCTAGTGACCCTTTTTGAACCATTCTGAATGGGTCCCTAGTGGTCCTAGGGCTCGTAAGGACGTATGTTGTCACGAAATATGTCGATAACAATCATAGGTTAACCTATGGCCCATCTTGACACATTGGAACCAACCAAATACATCCCTAGGGGTCCTAAGGGCCCTAGGGACATACGTTGTCATGAAATATGTCATGAGGGGTCATAGGTTAACCTATGACCCATATTGATGCATTAGAACCTACCAAATGCATTCCTAGGGGTCCTAGGGCCCCTATGCACATATGTTGTCATGAAATACATCGATAGGGGTGATAGGTTAACCTATGACACCTCTCAATGCATTAGAACCAACCTATGACCACTATCGACATAGTAAGACCAACCAAATGTGTCCCTAGGGATCCTAAGGCTCCTAGGGACATATGTTTTCATGAAATTCATTGAGAGGGGTCATAGGTCATAGGTTAACCTATGACCCCTCTCGATGCATTATAACCAACCAAATGCATCCCAAGGGGTCTTAGGGCCCCTAGGGACATACATTGTCATGAAATGCATTGATAGGGGTCATAGGTTAACCTATGACCCCTCTCGATGCATTAGAACCAACCAAATGCATCCTTAGGGGCCCTAGGGACATACATTGTCATGAAATGTGTTGAGACAGGTCATAGGTTAACCTATGACTCCTCTCGACACATTAGAACCAACCAAATGCATCCTTATGGGTCCTAGGCCCCCTAGAGATAGACATTGTCATGAAATGTGTTGAGAGAGGTCATAGGTTAACCTATGACCCCTCTCTATGCATTGGAACCAACCAAATGCATCCCTAGGAGTCCTAGGGCCCTTAGAGACATATGTTGTCATGAAATGCATCGATAGGGGTCATAGGCTCTCAACACATTAGAACCAACCAAATGCATCCCTAGGGGTCCTAGGGCCCTTAGGGACATATCTTGTCATAAAATTCTCGGAGAGGTGTCATAGGTTAACCTATGACCCCTCTTGATGCATTGGAACCAACCAGATGTGTTCCTAAGGGAAATAGGGCCCCTAGAGACATATGTTGTCATGAAATGCATCAAGAGGGGTCATAGGTTAACTTATGACCCCCTTCGATGCATTCGAACTAACCACATGTGTCCCTAGGGGTCCTATGACCCCTAGGGACATAGGTTGTCATGAAATGCATCATGAGGGGTCATAGGTCCTTTTGATGCATTGGAAGCAATCAAATGCATCCCTAGGGGCCCTAGGACCCCTAGAGACATATGTTGTCATGAAATTCATTGATAGGGGTCATAAGTTAACCAATGACCCCTCTTGATGCATTGGAACCAACCAAATGTGTCCCTATGGGTAATAGGGCCCCTATGGACATATGTTGTCATGAAATGTGTCGAGAGGGGTCATAGGCTAACCTATTACCTCTCTTGATGCATTAGAACCAACTAAATGCATCCCTAGGGCTCCTAGGGCCCCTAGGGACATATGTTGTCATGAAATGCATCGAGAGGGGTCATAGGTTAACCTATAACCCTCTTGATGCATTGGAACCAACTACATGTATCCCTAAGGGCCCTAGGACCCCCTGGGACATAGGTTGTCATGAAATGCATTGAACCTATGACCCCTCTTGATGCATTGGTACCAACCAAAAGTGTCTCTAGGGGCCCTAGGACCCCTAGTGACATAGGTTGTCATTAAATGTTCCAATAGGGGTCATAGGTTAACCAATGACTATTCTCAATGAATTAAAACCAACCTAATGCATCCTTAGGGGTCCTACAACCCCTAGGGACATATGTTGTCATGAAATGCATGGAGAGGGGTCATAGGCTCTCAATGCATTAAAACCAAGAAAATACATCATTCCCTAGGGCCCCCAGGGACATATTTTTTCATGAAATGCATCGAGAGGTGTCATAGGTTAAGCTATGACCCCTCTCAATGCATTGGAACCAACCAGATGCATCCCTAGGAGCCCTAGGGCCCCTAGGGACATACATTGTCATGAAATGTGTCAAGAGGGGTCATAGGTTAACCTATGACCCCTCTCAACACATTAGAACCAACCAAATGCATCCCTAGGGGTCCTAGGAACCCTAAGGACATACTCTATCGTGAAATGCATCAAGAGGGGTCATAGGTTAACCTATGACCCCTCTTGATGCATTGGAACCAACCAAATGCATCCCTAGGGGTCCTAGGGCCCCTAGGGAAATAAATTGTTATGAAATGTGTCAAGAGGGGTCCTAGGGCCCCTCTTGACACATTTCATGACAACGTATGTCTCTAGGAGCCCTAGGACCCCTAGGGATGTATTTGGTTGGTTATAATGTGTCAAGAGGAGTCATAGGTTAACATATGACCCCTCTCGACACATTATAACCAACCAAATACATCCCTAGGGGTCCTAGGGCTCCTAGAGACATACGTTGTCATGAAATGTGTCAAGAGGGGTCATAGGTCCTCTTGATGCATTTGAACCGACCAAATGTGTCCCTAGGAGCCCTAGGCCCCTTAGGGACATATATTGTCATGAAATGCATTGATAGAGGTCATAGGTTAACCTATGACCCCTCTCAACATATTAGAACCAACCAAGTGCATCCCTAGAGGTCCTAGGGCCCTTAGGGACATACATCGTCATGAAATACATGGACAAGTGTCATAAGTTAACCTATGACCCCTCTTGATGCATTGGAACCAACCAAATGTGGGACATACATTGTCATGAAATGCATCAAGAGGGGTCATAGGTTAACTTATGACCCCTCTCAACGCATTAGAACCAACCACATGTGTCCATAGGGGCCCTAGGACCCCTAGGGACATAGGTTGTCATGAAATGCATTGAGAGGGGTCATAGGTTAACCTATGATCCCTCTCCATGTATTGGAAGCAATCAAATGCGTCCCTAGGGGCCCTAGGACCCCTAGTGACCTAGGTTGTTATGAAATGCATCAATCGGGGTCATAAGTTAACCAATGACTCCTCTCGATGCATTGGAACCAACCAAATGTATTCTTAAGAGTCCTAAGGCCCTAGGGACATACGTTGTCATGAAATGTGTCGAGAGGAGTCATAGGCTAACCTATGACCCCTCTCAATGCATTGGAGCCAACCAAATGTGTTCCTAAGGGTAATAGGGCCCCTAGGGACATACATTGTCATGAAATGCATTGAGAGAGGTTATAGGTTAACCTATGACCCCTCTTAATGCATTGGAACCAACCACATGTGTCTCTAAGGTCCCTAGGACCCCTCGGGACATAGGTTGTCATGAAATGCATTGAACCTATGACCCCTCTCGATGCATTAGGACCAACCAAAAGTGTCCCTAGGGGCCCTAGGACTCCTAAGGACATAGGTTGTCATGAAATGTGTCGATAGGTGTCATAGGTCAACCAATGACCACTTTCAATGAATTGGAACCAACCAAATGTGTCCCTAGGGGTCCTATAGTCCCTAGGGACATATATTGTCATGAAATGCATCGAGAGGGGTCATAGGTTCTCAACACATTGGAACCAAGCAAATGCTTCCCTAGGGGCCCTAGGGACCCTAGGAACACCAAATGCATTCTCTAGGGATCCTAGGGCCCCCAGGGACATGCGTTGTCATGAAATACATTAAGAGGGATCATAGGTTAACCTATGACCCCTCTTGATGCATTGGAACCAACTAGATGCATCCCTAGGGACCCTAGGGCCCCTAGAGACATACATTGTCATGAAATGTGTCAAGAGGGGTCATAGGTTCTTAACGCATTAGAACCAACCAAATGTGTCCCTAGGGGTCCTAGGGCCCCTAGGGACATACTCTATCATGAAATGCATTGAGAGGGGTCATAGGTTAATCTATGACCCCTCTTGATGCATTGAAACCAACCAAATGCATCCCTAGGGGTCCTAGGGCCCCTAGGGACATAAGTTGTCATGAAATTCATTAAGAGGGATTGTAGGTTAACATATGACCCCCTCTCGGAACCAACCACATGCATTCGTAGGGGCCCTAGGACCCCTAGGGACATAGGTTGTCATGAAATGCATCAAGTGGGGTCATAGGTTAACCTATGACCCCTCTCGATGCATTTGAACCAACCAAATGCGTCCTTAGGGGCCCTAGGACTCCTAGGGACAAAGGTTATCATGAAATGCATTGATAGGGGTCATAGGTTAACCTATGACCCCTCTTGGTGCATTCGAACCAACCAAATGCATCCCTAGGGGCCCTAGGACCCCTAGGGACAAAGGTTGTCATGAAATGCATTGATAGGGATCATAGGTTAACCAATGACCCCTCTCGATGCATTTGAACCAACCAAATGCATCCCTAGGGATCCTAGGGTCCCTAGGGATAGATTGTCATGAAATGCATCAAGAGGTGACCCCTCTTGACACATTATAACGAACCAAATGCATCCTAGGGGCCTTAGGGCCCCTAGGGACGTACATTGTCATGAAATGCATCCACAGGGGCCATAGGTTAATCTATGACCCCTCTTGACACATTAGAACCAACCAAATGCGTCCCTAGGGGCCAAAGGGTTACTAGGGACATACATTGTCATAAAATGCATCGAGAGGATTCAGAGGTTAACTTATGACTCCTCTTGATGCATTAGAATCATCCAAATGTACCCCTAGGGGTTCTAGGGCCCTTAAGGACATACGTTGTCATGTAATGCATCGATAGGGGTCATAGGTTAACCTATGACCTATCTCAACATATTAGAACCAACCAAATGCATCCCTAGGGGTCCTATGGCCCCTAGGGACATACATTGTCATAAAATGTGTCGAGAGGGGTTATAGGTTAACCTATGACCCCTCTCTACACATTAGAACCAACCAAATGCATCCTTAGGGGTCGTAGGGCCCCTAGTGACATACGTTGTCATGAACCAACCAAATGCATTGCTAGGGGTCCTAGGGCCCCAAGGGACATACATCGAGATGGGTCATAGGTTAACCTATGACCCCTCTTGATGCATATGAACCAACCAAATATGTTGTCATGAAATGCATCAATACGGGTTATAGGTTAACCTATGACCCCTCTTGATGCATTATAACCAACCAAATGCATCCCTAGGGGTCCTAGGGTCCCTAGGGACATATGTTATCATGAAATGCATCAAGAGGGGTCATAGGTTAACCAATGACCCCTTTCAACACATTAGAACCAACCAAATGTGTCCCTAAGGGTCGTAGGGCCCCTAGAGGCATACGTTGTCATGAAATGCATCAAGAGGGGTCATAGGTTAACCCCTCTCAATGCAGTGGAACTGACCACATGTGTCCCTAGGGGCCCTAGGACCCCTAAGTACATAGGTTGTCATGAAATGTGTCGAGTAACCTATGACCCCTCTCGACAAATTGGAACCAACCAAATGGATCATTGGTCATAATAATAATAATAATAATAATAACATATGTTGTTATATTAAATAATAATAATATTAACATATATTAATAACATATATAATATATTACATTATTATATTTAACAATAATAGTAAAAGTAATAATAAAATAATATAATAATCATATATATATATATAATATTTATAGATAATAATAATAATAACATATATTATTATATTTAATAATAATATAATATAATAATCACATATATTTTTAATAATAATAGGTCATAATAATCATAGGTCATAATAATATATAATACATAATAATAATTCTATATAATATTAATCATCATACATTGCCCATAATTCCCTCCAAAATATTGGTATCAATATCAAATATCTGATTTATTATCTGGTATCTAATCTTAGATCAGATACCCAATTAAATTGGCATGATTTTTTGAAAATATTCCGTGTCACTGCAGACCCGACAACATCACTTTTTGTGGGCCATTTTCATAGGTTTTGGGAAAACTAATGTTTTGGGGCCCAAATGATTGAAAAGGGTTTGATAATATATCATTAGGTGTCCGATATTGTCATTTGAATGGAGAGCTATAGTTGTCAAAAGGCTAAACACAAAAAGAAGGTATCCAATGAAGACACTGCGGCATATAGGGAAAGGGACAAAGTAAACCACAAATACAAGGTATGTTAAATGTGAGTCAAATTGATGATGAATTGGTTGAAGGTTAAATCATAGAGTCAGATAATGAATATGTGTAGTTAGGGAATGAAAATGTACCAATTGATAATGGTAATGCCATGATTGAAAATTTAGAGAATGAAAATTTGGAGGATGAAATGCTACTAAGTCATAATGTCAATTGCATGATTGACCATGCCGAATGTGACAATGCATAGGAACCTTACATATCTCCTAATTATAATCAACATGAAGGTTCTAGAACACAAAAATGGATAATTGAAATTGATGAAATGATTATTACCAATTTGGAAGGGAAAAAATTAGAAAGAACCATTCGGTAATGGGCTTCAAGGCTATATAAGATGTTTTTGGCAACAAGATAGTGGTGAAGCAATGTCAGCTTTTTATGTAGTTATTAAAGACGCAAAAGATGAGACCTATGCTTTCCAAATTGAAGATTCGTGTCAATAAAAAATTGGAAAGAAATGCCATTATTATGAAGAATCTTTTCAGTGCTCTCAATAGCATTAGGAAAAATAGCAAGGAGAAGGATAAGAGAGCTGCTCAAAGAGTTATTACAACCTTTTTGGTAAGTCGTCATTTGAGAAAGGGTAGATATATGAGACAAACTTGTATTGACTTGAACCTAAATTGTACTACTTTGAGAAGAGCACTTAATAGACGAAAGAGAATTGATGATCCTCTTCAAAATGAAACATGGAATTTTGGTGGGAGACTTCCACATTCTTATAATAAGCTATCTGATGATGTGAAGGAAGAAATTACACAATTTTGGCACTCTAGCTCAAGAGTATCACCCAATGCTAAAGATGTGTTAAAGCTGAGAATTGGCATCAGAGACTGCACACCACATCCTAAACATTATTTGGGAATAAGTCAAACTATGTTGTTCAAACAAATTAGAGAGAGTGATCCAAGTCTTCATATATCACCAAGGGCTTTTGAATCTTTGAAACCATTTTATTGTGTGCCACTTAAAATTTGAAATACATGTTGTTGCAAATATCATGTCAAGTTTTCTATGCACCATAAACTATTATGCTCCATTTGTTCTACTTTGCATTGTAAAGAAATGTTGGAGAATTTCAGTACTAGTGGACTTCCAAAATCATCAAGAGACTTGCTAGATAAATTTTTATGTCATAGAGTTGATGGTTTTTTCTTTTATAGAAATGCTTGCTTAAATGAGAAGTGTTCAAAATGTGGTGGCTTATCCAAGTTTGACACATGTTTCCATGAGGGGTGTGAACAAGATTTTGGAAGGACAATAGTAAAAAAAGGTATATGAAATGGTAAAATACACATTGAAGAGTGGGGGTGAGGGCTCTAGATGTGAATTGGTTGCAAAAGAAATCAGTGTGCCTAGTTTTATTTTAGATTTCAAGAAAAATATTTTTTACAAGTATGCAAGACATAGTCATAGGTCTCAGTGGTTGGATCAATAATTTAGAATGTGTAAGGAGACTTTTCCCATTGGCACTATTATATTAGTTGTTGACTTTGCTGAGAACTACACATTACAACTTCAAAATGAGACATAGTCTCAGTATTACAACTCCATTCAGATTGCTATTTTCGTCCACATAACATATAGACATGCCCTTGATAGTGCAAAAGATAATCAAAAGATTATTAGGGAGTATCATTTTTATATGAGTGATGATAGATCTCACTCTCACGAGTTTGTGCAACATTATTTTGAGATTTATTTTGATTTGTTATAGGATCATTCAATTGCTATGGATATACATATCATTTGGTTAGATAACTGTGCAGGTCAATTCAAGAATGCTCGCATGTTTTATTGGTTGTGTAGGATGTACGTAGAGAGGGGGGTGCCTCATATTTGAAGTTTTTTTTAAGTCCAACCATGGGAAAGGGGAACATGATGGAGCAGGGCCATGTGTGAAGAGAGTTCTAGTTAAGGAGCAATTGAAGATTTCAGGAGTAGAGCTTTTTGATGCTCATAGCATTGTTGATTGGTGTAGTTTAGCATTATCATAGGGGGGGACTCTTGATTCAGTAGTATTTAGGTTCTTTTTTTTGGTTGATGAAGGGTCCATATGTGATAGATCAGATTGTGATATAGTGAGAGACTCATAAAAAATGCATTCATTCCAGAGCTTTGATTCTAGTACATGGACCATTTCGACATGACAGGTAGCTTGTTTTTGCCCTAGTTTTTTTTTAGTGTGATTGGGATCACTATGAGTCGACTGAGTGGGTGGACACATGGGCTCCAAACTATCTTACTCCATTGTCTATCATACCTTCTATCAGAAATGATGACATGGAAAATTCACTTGAGCATAACCATCTATCAGATCTTCTTCAGCCATGACATGTCTTTGCATTGGTTGCACCATAGGGGAATGATGAGAAATTCAATTATTGGTTAGCACGTTGTGTAAGAATTAAATAAAATCTTGCAAAACTGATCATAGATGATGATGGACTCACATATCCTACCAGTTCAGTGGTTGTCGCTAGAAAATGGCTATGATCATACATGCTTAGAAGGAATCAAATTCATGCATTTGAAGACTATTAGAAGCACAAAATAATTCTCATATATTCGCACATTATTATAGCAACAAATGTTAAGTTGTTGAAGCATCAAGGAAGATCAAAAGTAAAAGAACTTTTTACTATTACTAATGCTGATCATGAAGCCCTATTGGAGACCCTAAAATAGAGAGAGGACCCTACTAGAACACTCGACTAGGTATATTTAATTCTTATGTTATTTTCTTCATAATGATTCAGTGAACTGATGATTATCTTGTTTAATAATAGAAGTTACTAATATTTTTTATTATATTGGAATGTAAGTACATCATGAAGACTGGCCATGCATGAAGATTAAAAACTAAATAAGGAGCAGAATGAAGAAAAATCTATTCTATTTTTGACACTACGATTTTTGACAATACTTTTATTGACACTACGATTTTTGACACTACTATTTTTGACACTACAATTTTTGGTAGTTGTGTATTGATGTAATAATGATGAAACACTTGATATATTGTAAATGGGAACTTGTTAGTTTAATGTAAGAAACAATGATGATTTTACTTAATACAAGTTATGTGGTGGGACCTAAAAAATGATAATTTTAATACATATTAACACCAAACTTGCATTGTGCCAGATTCCAAAAACTTTAGAGATGTAAAAATAATGTTTTTGCTTTTAATACTAACCCCAGTAACACCCTTGTTCTGACCGTTGAGACCATCCATCATCCATGGCCACCTCATACCGAGGAGTCTCCAAGGTGCTCTAAGTGTATTTTGAGGTTGATCTTTTGGGGTCGTAACTCAGAGCTTGTGAGGGCTATTGATGAAACATCAAATTCTACAAGATGATGATATCGAGGCCTAGAATAACCTATCTCATTTTTTAGAGATCACATTCTATTTGGATTTGGCACGATGATCTCGCTCGATGCCAAAACTCATAGTGTGCCCAGTTCATAGGTGCACCACAACATAACTTTGAAACCACTAATCTTGGCATTGAATCATTAGTGCCATTAGCTCCAGATGGGTAGGTGAACCCTAGTGAAACCCTTTTCCTAACCATGGAAACCCTCCATCGTTTGTGGCCACCTCGTATTGAGAAGTCTTGAAGTGCTCTAAGTGCATTTTGAGGTCAATCTTCTGAGGGTCGTAACTCATAGCTCATGAGGGCTATTGATGAAATGTTAAATTCTACAAGATGGTGATGTTGAGGCCTAAAATAACCTATCTCATTTTTGAGATATAACATTCCATTTGGATTCAACACAATGATCTTGCTCGATTCCAAAACTTGTAGTGTGCCTCAGTTCATAGGTGCACCACATTGTAACTTTGAAACTACTAATCTTGGCATCAAATTGTCAGTGCCATTAGCTTTGAATGGGCAGGTGAACCCTAGTGACACCTTTGTTCCAGTCATGGAGATCGTACATTGTCCACGACCACCTCGTACCGAGGAGTCTCCAAGGTGCTCTAAGTGCGTTTCAAGGTCAATCTTTTGAGGGTCATAACTTAGAGCTTGTGAGGGCTATTGATGAAATGTCAAATTCTACAAGACAGTGATATCGAGGCCTAAAATAACCTATCTCATTTTTGAGAGATCACATATCGTTTGGATTCGGCACAACAATCTCGCTCAATGCGAAAACTCACAGTGTGCCTTAGTTCAGAGGTGCACCACAGTGTAACTTTGAAACCACTAATCTTGGCATCAAATTTTTTGCGCCATTAGCTCTAGATAGCTGGGTGAACCCTAGTGACACCTGTTTCCTGGTTGTGGAGACCCGCCATCATCTGTAGCCACCCCGTACCGAGGAATCTCTAAGGTGCTCTAAGTGTGTTTTGAGGTTGATCTTTTGAGGGTCGTAACTTAGAGCTCGTAAGGGCTATCAATGAAATGTAAAATTCTATAGGATGGTGATATCAAGGTTTAAAATAACCTATCTCATTTTCAAGAGATCAAATTCTATTTCGATTCAACACAGTGATCTCACTCGATGCCAAAACTTGTAGTGTGCCTCAGTTCATAGGTGCACCACAACATAACTTTGAAACCGTTGATCTTGGCATCAAATTGTCAGCACCATTAGCTCTAGATGGGTGAGTGAGCCCTAGTGACACCCTTGTTCTGGTCATAGAGACCCTCAATTGTCTATGGCCACCCCGTATTGAGGAGTCTCCAAGGTGTTCTAACTGCATTTTGAGGTCAATCTTTCGAGGGTCATAACTCAGAGCTTGTGAGGTCTATCGATGAAATGTTGAATGCTATAGTATGGTCATGCCAAGACCTAAAATAACCTATCTCATTTTTGAGAGATCACATTCTATTTGGATTCAGCATAGTGATCTTGCTCAATGCCAAAACTCACAGGGTGCCTTAGTTCATAGGTGCACCAAAATGTAACTTTGAAACCACTGATCTTGGCATCAAATCATCAGTGCCATTAGCTCTGGATGGGAAAGTGAACCCTAGTGACACCATTGTTCCAACGATAGAGACCATCTATCATTCCTGGTCACCTCACACTGAGGAGTCTCCAAGGTGCTCTATTTGCATTTGGAGGTCGATCTTCCAAGGGTTGTAACTTGGAGCTCGTAAGGGCTATCGATAACCCCTTACCAATTTTGGTGAGCTCATCTAATTAAGAATTTAAAGTTATAGAAAAAATTTCTCAAAATTTCAAAAGTTGCAAAATTGCAATTTTGCAACTTTTGCAACTTTTTTTTGCAAAGTGAAAATGAGTGCAAAGAGTTAGTTAGGGGTTTGAGCATGACCATACATGGTTAGAAACACCTATATAAGGTGTGAAATGATAGCATGCATTAATGAAGATAATTTACATAATGATCTAGAATGCATTACTCGATGGTTGGATTGAGGAAATGAAGTATGGTTCAAAAGTTATGAATGATTGTGTTTGGGTCTATACAAAGGACAATAAGAAGATATGTTTTGGATGATTTGGTTCCTAAGTTTTGTTAAGTGGATCAATATGGGTAATCTGATCAATGTGAGAAATGTATAGATGTTATTCATATGGATATGGTATTGGGGAACCTAGTTAAAAAGGTTGGATCCAATATAGTCTCTTAAGTTGGGATATTTTGAGGTTATGTTGAAATTGAAAAGTTGTAGTATGAGGATAGTAACAAAGTGAATGGCTAGTTATCAAAGATTATGAGTCCAGTAATGAGTTCATGGTTGGGAATAGAATCCATGGTTGAGGAGTGGAGTCCTTAAGTGTGTTGAGATCATATATAAAGCCAAGAGTTAGTAGATAAGGGTTAAAGGTGGAGTTTAAAATCAAGTTTGGGGTTATGTGAACCTTGTGTAGGAGGTTAACAAGTGTGTTTATGTCTTGATAGAACTTCAAATTAAACATTGCATCCAAATTTGATAATAAAGGTTGTTAAAATTTTATTCAAAAATTTTTGAATTTGAATTGAATATAACAAACATGATCAAAATTAATGATATTTCATAAACATGAACATTACACATAATCTATGATAAATTGAACAATACTAGATACTAAATTAATATGTATATCATTATGCACACACACACACACACACACACACACACACACACACACACACACACACACACATATATATATATATATAATATTGTATATTATACATATATATATATATATATATGTATAATATTACATATATATATATATATATGTATATATATATAATATTACATATTATACATATATATATATATATATATGTATAATATACAATATTATATATATATATATGTGTGTGTGTGTGTGTGCATAATGATATACATATTATATATTATACATATATATATATATATATATATATGTATAATATGTAATATTATATATATATACATACATATATATATATATATATATATATAGGGTAAGTGCACAAAGTTGTGGTGCCAAAAGGGGGGTATAAGTGGACACCTTTTTCCTGAAATCAGCAAATTTTGGACTTCAACGAGAATTTGAAGATAGTTACGTTCAAAATTTTAAGATATGACAAAAACAAGTCGTATTCCTTTGAATCTAGTTTCTAAACTACTAATTTTTTTTCAAAATGGTTTAGTTTTAGGTCCTCAAAAAAGGGGGCCACAGAAAGTGGTACTGTTTATTCCAAAAAAACATAACATAGTACAAAGTGTGCCCCCCCTAAAATTTTAACTTTTTTTTGAAATTCTTTAATCGCTCTAGTCAAAAGTTACCTAACACTATGTAGTTTATCCCAGATTTTTTGAGTAATTTTATAATGTGTATTTTTTTTTAATGAATTTTTAAATTAGACCCATCCCAAAAATGTGAAATATCTATGTGCTCCCCCTAGAAATGATTGAAAAATAATCTAAAATCAAAACTTATTTTTTTCAAAGTGTGTAGAATGGAGTCTAGTTTCTAAAAAACTAAGTTGTTACAAAAGTCGATGAATGAGCTAAAATCTACAGCCCAATTAGTACATGGTGGTTTTTGACAAAAAATGAACATACATTCAAAAGAAATAATAGATGAAAGACTTAAAATAGTTCAAATTAAAAATAAATTATATGGTTAGATAGCTAACACAGAGACCTATAATGTTATGTAACCTGATCTTATTGATACCCAACCACGAAGAATCTTGAAGGGGAGCACACAAGAAAAATCAATCATTTTTTGTATGTTTGCTGGAAAACACGTCTCAGACCTATTTATAAACTCCAAACCTTTGGGTTGGATCTCCAAGGAAAAACCAAGCCTTAGGCTTGGTTTTAATGCAAAGCTTTGAATAGCGTGTGCGCCTTATAGCGCGCACGCCCTATTAAAATGCTATTGAATTCAAGGTAGTGCACACATGCTATAGTGCGCATGCACTATTGAGACCTAAATTGCAAACCAAAACCAAGAGAGAGCTGGGGGGGTGGGACGAGGGAATGGCTATTTGTGTGTGTGAGAGAGATAGAGAGAAAGTAGGGGATGGGAGAGGGGAGAGAGGAAGTGAGAAAGAGTAGGGGTGGCAGAGAGAGTATAGGATAGGAGATAGAGGAAATGTGAGAGAGTAGGGGTGGCAAAGAGAGTACAAGATGCAAGAGAGAGGAAGTGTGAAAGAGAGAGTAGAGGTGGCAAAGAGAGAGTATGGGATGAGGGAGAGAGATTGAAAGTAGGGGATGGGAGAGAGAGGAAGTGTGAGAGAGAGTACAAGTTGGGAGAGAGAGATTGAGAGTAGGGGATGGGGGAGAGAGAGAGTAGGTGGTGGGAGATGGAGTGGGAGAGGAAGAGCGAGAGAGAGGAGGATGGGAGTGCATGTGTGTGAAAGAGAGAGAGTAGGGAATGGGAGAGGGGGAAGATAGAGTAGCTTGAGAGAGAGTAGGGGACGGAAGAGAGAGTAGGGGATGGAAGAGAGAGTAGGCAATGGGAGAGGGAGTGGGAGAGGGAGAGAGAGAGGGGGGATGGAAATGTGTGTAAGAGAGAAAGAGAGAGAGTGTGAAAATGTGAGAGAGGGTAGGGGGTAGCAGAGAGAGAGTAGAGAGGGAGAGAGTGAGAGAGAGAGAGAGAGTGAGAGAGAGTGAGAGTAGGCAGTGGGAGAGGGAGAGAGAGTGAGAGAAAAAGTAGAGGAGAGAGGGGGGATGGGTGTGTGTGAAAGAGAGAGAATAGGGAATGAGAGAGGGGAGAGAGAGATAGAGAGAGTAGGGGATGGGATAGAAAGAGAGTAGGCAATGGAAGAGGGAGTGGGAGAGGGAGAGAGAGGGTGGATGGAGGTGAAAGAGATTAGGCAATGGTAGAGGGAGTGGGAGAGGGAGAGAGAGGGGGGATGGAAGTGTATGCAAGAGAGAAAGTAGGGGATGGGAGAGAGTGTGAGAGAGAGAGTAGGGGTGGCAAAGAGAGAGAGTGAGAGTAGGGGATGGGAGAGAGAGGGAGAGAGAGAGAGAGAGAGAGATAGTAGGCGATGGGAGAGGGAGTGGGAGGGAGAGGGAGAGGGGGAATGGAAGTGTGTAAGAGAGATAGAGTTGGGGATGGGAGAGAGTAGGCAATGGGAGAGGGAGTGAGAGAGAGAGAGGGGGGGAATGGGAATGTGTATAAGAGAGATAGAGTAGGGGATGGGAGAGAGTGTGAGAGTTTGAGAGAGAGTAGGTGGTGGTAGAGAGAGCTTGTACATGATGGGGGTGAGAGAGAGAGAGAGAGAGAGTATGAGAGAGAGTAGGGGATGGAAGAGAGAGAGTGAGAGTAGGGGATGGGAGAGAGAAAGTAAAGAGGGAAAGAGAGTACTTGAGAGAGAGAGAGATAGTAGGTGGTGCAAGAGGAAGTGGGAGAGGGAGAGAGAGGGGGGATGGGAGTGTGTGTGACAAATCTAGAGAGTAGGGGATGGGAGAGGAGAGAGAGAGGGGGGGATGGGAGTGCGTGTCTATGAAAGAGAGAGAGTAGGGGATGGGAGAGGGGAGAGAGAGAGTAGGGGATGGGGGAGAGGGAGTGGGAGAGGGAGAGAGAGAGACGGGGAATGGGAATGTGTGTAAGAGAGACAGAGTAGGGGATGGGAGAGAGTGTGAGAGTGTGAGAGAGAGTAGGTGGTGGCAGAGAGAGCTCGTATGGGATGGGAGAGAGAGAGTGAGATTAGGGGATGGGAGTGTGAGAGAGAGTAGGGGATGGGAGAGAGAGAGAGTGAGAGTAAGGGATAGGATGGGAGAGAGAGAGTGAGAGTAAGGGATGGGATGGGAGAGAGAGAGAGTGAGAGTAAGGGATGGGATGGGAGAGAGAGAGAGTAGAGAGGGAGAGAGAGAACTTGAGAGAGAGAGATCTAGTAGGCGGTAGGAGAGGGAGAGGAAGAGAGATAGGGGGGATGGGAGTGTGCGTGACAAATGTAGAGAGTAGGGGATGGGATAGAAGAGAGTGGGGGGATAAGAGTGTGTGTTTCTGTGAAAGAGAGAGAGTAGGGGATGGGAGAGAGTGTGAGAGTGTGAGAGAGAGTAGGGGGTGGCAGAGAGAGAGTACGAGATGGGAGAGACAGAGTGAAAGGATGGGAGAGATAGAGTGAAAGGATGGGAGAGAGTGAGAGAGAGAGTAGGGGGCAGTAGAGAGAAAGAGTAGGGGGCAGTAGAGAGAGAGAGTATGGGATGGGAGAGACAGAGTGAAAGGATGGGAGAGAGTGTGAGAGAGAGTTGGGAATGGGAGAGAGAGAGAGTAAGAGTAGGGGATGGGAGAGAGAGAGTAGAGAGGGAGAGAGAGAACTTGAGAGAGACAAATAGTAGGTGACCTAGGAGAGGGAGTGGGAGAGGAGGAGAGAGAGGGATGGGAGTGCGTTTGACAAATCTAGAGAGTAGGGGATGGGAGAGAAGAGAGAGGGGGGATGGGAGTGTGAGTGTGTGTGTGTGTCTATGAAAGAGAGAGAGTAGGGGATAGGAGAGAGTGTGAGAGTGTGAGAGAGAGTAGGGGGTGGCAAAGAGAGAGTATGAGATAGGAGAGACAGAGTGAAAGGATGGGAGAGAGTGTGAGAGAGAGTAGGGGATGGGAGAGAGTGAGAGAGAGAGTTGGGAATGGGAGAGAGAGAGAGAGTAAGAGTAGGGGATGGGAGAGAGAGAGTAGAGAGGGAGAGAGAGAACTTGAGAGAGAGAAATAGTAGGTGACCTAGGAGAGGGAGTGGGAGAGGAGGAGAGAGAGGGATGGGAGTGCATGTGACAAATCTAGAGAGTAGGGGATGGGAGAGAAGAGAGAGGGGGGATGGGAGTGTGAGTGTGTGTGTGTGTCTATGAAAGAGAGAGAGTAGGGGATAGGAGAGAGTGTGAGAGTGTGAGAGAGAGTAGGGGGTGGCAAAGAGAGAGTACGAGATGGGAGAGACAGAGTGAAAGGATGGGAGAGAGTGTGAGAGAGAGTAGGGGATGGGAGAGAGTGTGAGAGAGAGTTGGGAATGGGAGAGAGAGAGAGTAAGAGTAGGGGATGGGAGAGAGAGAGTAGAGAGGGAGAGAGAGAACTTGAGAGAGAGAAATAGTAGGTGACCTGGGAGAGGGAGTGGGAGAGGAGGAGAGAGAGGGATGGGAGTGCGTGTGAGCGATCTAGAGAGTAAGGGATGGGAGAGGGGAGAGAGAGAGGGGGATGGGAGTGTGTATCTGCAAAAGAGAGAGTTTAGGGGATGGGAGAGGGGAGAGAGAGAGTAGCGGATGGGAGTGTGTGTAAGAGAGAGTAGGGGATGGGAGAGAGCGTGAGAGAGAGTAGGGGGTGGCAGAGAGAGAGAGAGTAAGAAGTGGGAGAGGGAGGATGGGAGTGTGTGTGAGAGATCTAAAGAGTAAAGGATGGGAGAGGGGAGAGAGAGAGAGAGTGTAGGGGATGGGAGAGGGGAGAGAGAGTAGGAAGAGAGAGAGAGTAGGGAGGGTGGAGAGTGATGTGTTCTAATATAGTGCATACGCGCTATAGCGCGTACGCACTATGTGAAATCACCTAAAAAGGTCAAAAAGCAACTTTGGGGCCCGTTTCATTCATTCTCTGCTTTTGTTCTGTTCTGCACTCTGTTATCCCGATAGAAATTGCGGGTTTCAACACAGAAAACATTCTTTCAAAGTGGCAAACACTATTTCAAGCTAACAAACACTATTTCAAGGTGGCAAACACTTTCGGAAGCTAACAAACACCAAATTCAATCATTGGATACACGATTTGAAGACTTTTTGAATATTCCTTGTGTAGAAAAGGTTAGTGCAATCTATTTTAAATATTGTTTGTTGATATATAGATACAAATTTGATTATAATTTGACATGTTGTTTAATATATAGTGAATTCATTGAAATTTGTATGTTTCAATGAAATGTTATTTCGAAATGGTTAGAAATTTGACAAGTCATTTTATATATATATATTGTGTATTCATTCAAATAATTATAATTTTTATATGTATTTGAATAATTTGTAATTTACACATTTTAAGTAATTCAAATGTTTGAATAATTTGACATGTAGAAATCATCATCATGCCAAGGAAGAAACCAAAAAATCAAACAAATGAAGATAGGGAGAGAGATTTGGCAATTAAAAGAGATAAAATGAAATTACTACGCGAGCAAAGAAAATTGCAAAGCAATAATGAAGAATTGACTTTCGAAGAGGATCAAGAACCACTGGTACCAAGAAACAAAGAGGAAGAATTGGAAAGACAAAGAGAACGAATGAGACTATTATGCTCAAGAAGACAATTGAATTGTGAAGCTACACCATCTTCTAATGTTGGAGTCATATCGTCCGCTACACCATCTTCCAATGTTGAAGTCATATCGTCCTCTCATGTTGAAGAGACACCGATTTGTAGATCCGACGATATACACACTCCATCATGTCATGTTGAAGGCACAACATCAACACATCAAGTAGGTGATATTCCATCTTTTGCATCTTATTGCCAAGGCACATCATCTTCGGTTCAAGGTACGCAATACACTCAACCTTATGTTGATGTTCAAAATGTTGAGAGAATTGAAGAGATTATAACACCTTCTAGAATTCATTTTAGAAGACCAAAATATTTGATTGATATTGATAGTAACATTTTGAAATCAATGCCTGACAAGATTAGCAAGCGTACTTGTCAAAGAAAAGTTAATCGTATGTGGAGATTATTTTTTGATGAATTAAATATTACAGGTCAATGCCAATTATTTGTTGAAATGATGAAGAATTTAAAATTTAGGCCTATCATGAAGATTCTTGGGCTAAGAATGATGGATGATTCAAATGAAAAAAACATTGTAAAGAATCTAATGAATGCTTATGACAAAGTGGGTTCTAAATCATGCACCAAAGATAGTAATATTGCAAGACGAGTACTTACATCGACAATAGTAAGTAGCCAAATGAAGAAAGCTCGACTCATGAGAAAGACAAGCAAAACATTAAAAATTGGTAGAGGTACTCTAAGGAGAGCCATGCTAAGGCGTGAGAGATTGGAAGATCCAACAAAAAATGAGTTATGGACATTTGGCGGTAGACTACCGCGAAAGGATAAAGAAATTAGTGAAGCCTTGAAATCATTGATTGAAGATTTTTGCAAAAATAACACACATGTTTCCCCTAATCAAAGAGATGTTGTAAGAATGAGGATTGGTAGCCAAAATCGAGAGCCACATGCAAAACATTTTTTGGACACAACTCAGACACAATTTTTTGCAAAATTTATTGGTATGTATCCTCAAATTTGAATAAGTCAAAGATTTTTTGAGATGGGTAAACCTTTTTATGTGAAGATAAATCACACACGCACAACTTGTTGTTGTAGGATACATATTGAATTTTCTAACCATTTTGATGTTTTTAGGCATATATGCATAATTTTGCATTCTCAGTTAGTTTTGCAGGATTGTGACATAAATGAGCCACCAAGATCTTCAAGGGAATTCATATCCAACATTTTATGTGAAATAAGGGATGGCCAAAATTTTTACAAGACATCATGCTTGGATGGTACGTGCTTATTTTGTGGTTCTTTGCAACTTTTATCAACTTGTTAACATATGGATAGTACACATGCAATTGGAAATGAAATAGTAGATTATGGAAAATTTAAGACAGTGACATATGCTCTAAAAGATGGGAAACATGGTAAAAGATGTGATTTAGTCATTGAAAAGATTCCAATGTATGAGTTCATGAATATTTTTTGTGAAAACATTATTTACGAGTATGCAAGGCATACCCATAGAGCTCGATGGCTGGATTTGCAATTCAAGTTGTGCAAGGATACGTTTCCACTGGATACCATTGTTTCGGTTGTAGATTTCGTAGAGAACTACACACTACAACCACAAAATGAGGTGCAAGCAAAGTATTATACTTCTCAACAGGTTTTCATATTTTTTCACATAACATTCATGCATTCACCTACAAGTACAGAGAATGACAGGAAGATTTTGAGGGAGTACCATTTTTACATTAGCAATGATCGATCACATTCTACAGAGTTTGTACATGGTTGTTTTCAACTATTTTATGGAGATTTGGCTAACAGGGGCATCACATATCGTCAGCACATTATTTGGTCAGACAATTGTGCATCTCAATTCAAGAATGCATGGATGTTCTATTGGTTGAGTAGGATGCACAAGTTGTGTAGAATTCAATACATGTGGAATTTCACAGAGGCTGGTCATGGAAAGGGAGAGCACGATGGTGCAGGCGCATGCATCAAAAGAGCCTTAGCTCGTGAAGAACTAAAGTACAAAGATGGAGCAATATTGACAGATGCAAAATCCATCATCCAGTGGTGTAACGCTACAATGGGTCCAGGTAAGGAAGGTGAGTCTATGCTTCGTAGATTTTTTTGGTTGATAGATAATACTAACATTGCACCATATCAGGATTGTTGCACACTAACAGGATCCAGTGAGTTGCACTCTTTTAGAAGCTCTGATGCAGGTTCATGGAGTATCTACACACGAAAAATGGCATGCTATTGTCCATCATGTGCAGAGGAAAATTGGGATGACTGTGAGTCGACTGAATGGGTGGACAAATGGGATATACTGGTGTTGGACCCAATTGACACCTATAGTCCCCCACAAGCACTAGAAATGGTACAGATGGAATCGTCTATTGAATTTGACCGCTTGTCTGATCTAGTGCAACCTGGTAATATATATATTTATATATCTTTGTAATTTCAATATGTAACTTTATAACTTTTACGCAAGTATTTTCTGAATTAATGATCGCATTTTGTACATTTGTCACTGCAGGTCATGTTTTTGCTGTTATTGCACCTGAAGACAATGAAGAAGGGACAGATTATTATTTTTTTCGTTGTGTTCAAGCCAAACAAAAATTGGATCACTCGGTTATAGATGGTGAAGGTTTAGAGTACCATGTCGGTGCAGTGGTTGTAACCGGCACATGGCTTAGATGATATTCTATGAAGAACCCTAACTTGTGGTTATTCGAGGATTGGCAAACAGAGAGGAAGATTCTTCATTATTCAAATCTTGTTGTCGCATCAAATGTCCACTTGATAAAATATGGTGGAAAACCACATAATAAGAATCTTTGGAGAGTTCGTGAGTCAGACCACGAGGCAATACTTGAGACATTAAAATGTCGATCAGATCCAGTTGGCTCATTAGATTGAATACAGAGAGAGGGAGAGAGAGAAAGAGTGATCAACTAGATCCAAATACATTGTTGCAACCTCTTCCCCAAGACTGTCCACATGAATAAGGTGGACTGTATTGTTATGATGCGTAAGTGATGAGATTTAGTTTAAATCATAGATTTTATGTTTTGATTTGTTTAGAATCTAGATTTTATGTTTTGATGTCTCCAATTTTTTTTAAAGCTAGAACAATATTTTTCATATTTTCTTATTGTGGCGATATTTTTCTTTCATTGCATGTTCTCTTGGATGACAAGAGGGAGAGAAGAAAAATAAGTAGATTTCCAAACAGCCAGCCACCCTTCTTCATGTAATTTATTCATTTAAGGTAAAATTCCCATTTCCCTTGTTTGGCTTTGGTATTTGGTTATTTAAAGTCATTATTCTAGTTGGACCTTCGTATGTTTGAATTTGGGATTGTTTAGTGTCTATTTGTTATGATTATACTAAATTATTAATTCTATGATGTTTCTATTATTTAATTATTTAAAATAAATTAAAACTTTTTGTATAAAATTATTATTTTTTATTTCTATCTATTTGTTATGATTATTTCTATTATTTAAAATAAATTAATTCTATAATATCTCTATGATGAACTATTTATATTTCTAAACTTTACATATTTTACGCCATGACCAACAATCAAACTATTATAACAATACAAATACATTTAAATAGTAATGTAAGAATGGTTTAGTTCACATAAAAAAAAAGTCTATCTTAGATATTCTAAATACATCACAAACTTTATCGCTTCAAAAAAATTTGAATTTCTCCCATCTACTTGAGTTCCCATCAATTGTCCATAAAACTGGGAAAGGGAATAGGTGCTATGCTCCCAATCCCAACATCCTCCTATCCACTACTAGGAGATGTGTGTAATGTAGGATTCAGCTCCATCAACTTAGTCATTTTTTTCACTAGTTGATTGGGACTCTCACCATTTGTTGCCAACTATGGTGACAATGCTTGGGGTTACACTTATTAAGTAAGAATATTTCCTAATCTAGGGATTAGAGCATTGAACATATCAGAATGTGATTTATGCTATGGGAGAAGAGGTATGTTGGGCATACTAATTGATTCTAGGGCTAGTGCAATTACATCTCCTTCCACTAGTGTTGTAAATATAATTTCTATAGTTGTTGAAGGTGCACCTCCAATATTTGGTCTATATCTCTTTCAAACATTTAGATTATCCTCTCTTTCTTTCCTCTTCTATTCCTTTAGTGCAACCTTCTCCGAAACTCATTTTCCCCTCTCTATAGCATCTAAGATCTCATTTCTTGCAATCTTTTCCTCTCTCCCATCTTTCCTATCCCTGATCTTCTCCTTCATGTAAAGTGCATTAGCCTCAAATAATTTCTTAGTCTCTCTTGTTCCTTAGAATTTTGTATCCTTTTCTTTGGTAGCTATAGGAATCTACTGGGTAAACCACTATGTTGTTTTCTATCTAGTGGCATGTAACGTATAAAATCATCATCTCCATCATAGTCATTTTGGGCCTGGGTATCAAAAAATTGTTAACTATTTATTTCATCATGGTTGCCACCATTTTCAAAGCATTAGATGACGTCCTTGGGGTCAACATGTGGTGGGGATGGAATTAAAAGGGAAACATTTTCATCCCCACAAGTATTTGGTTACCCAAGGTTTGTGACAACCTCCTACAACCAATCTGGTTGTGAATCTTGCATTAGCAAGCTTAATCTAATATCAATGTTTGTTGTATGCTCAAGGTTTTATCTCCTATAATAGTCCACTAGCTGGTTCAGGTTTTCTGGTTGGGTATTTTTAGGTGCAATTGTACCTAGTCCCTTCATATTTTGTCCATAACTCCTCAACAAAGTGTTAATTGGTTCATCTAATAAGCCATTGATTTTTAGGAAGGACTCAATAGTGATTTCCTCCCCCTCTCTTTACAACTCATCAATATTTGCATCATCTACAGTAGTTGTTTCTTGCAACTCATCTCTTACACTTTCTCAATTTTGCCTCTTCTAGGCTTGTTCCAACTAGCCCTTGCTAGTCCTAAACTATTGGGTGATTAAAATACCCTTTTCCTCACTCTAAAATATACTCCAAAACCAACTACACTTGTTTTTTAAAATATCACTCAAAATTGGCTATTTAAGTCTGCCAACTAGGCCTAGTTTGAGGCCATTTACAAAGAAACTCACAATCCCTTGAATTTTGGAACTCCCATGACCCAAAAAAGTCTTAAGACACGACTCAAATGCAAGGATTCTTTTATTTTTTTGTTCTCATGATCAACTTTACAATGGTTTTTACAAAACCCTCCTTTCTAGCCCCTTTACCCTAGGGCTTTCTAGAACTCTTACTTTACAATGTCTCTAGAACCCCAAAATGGTTCAACCACCTTCACTTTGGTTATATTAGATGACTTCAAACATAAAATACAACTCTTGTTTGGAGAAAACACTAAATCCACCTTGGGAGCAATCACATACCCCTTTTTATGCACTCAAATTTTAGGGAAAACTATGCAAATACTTCTTAAATGGTTTCAACACTCGACTTTTCAGATGGAAATGGTTATTATAGACTCAAACCAATAAGAAAAATCCCAAACTTGAGGTTTCTCAACACTCAACAATCAAATTTCAAAACTATTACCAGCACTTACTACTAGGACAATTTGTAGTTTTAATGGTCAAACTCCCAAACCATACAAAGGACCCCCCACTGTTTTTACATTTTTAAACACTCCTTTTGGAGACCTACAATAACCTCTCTCACTTTTTGGATATCACACTCCGTTTTCATTTTACGACGCCATCCTGGGTGATGCTGAAACTTGCAATGTTGGCTAGTACAAAGTTGCAAACTGCCAAATCTCTCTCACCTTTCCTCATGGGATCGAACTGTCTACTCTGTTAGCTCTGTGTGGTTGAGTAAACCCTATCCCCAACCTCTTCCTATCCCCTTCAGTGCTCGAACGTTCTCAGGCACACCAATCCAGAATGTCCCCAAGGGTCACTAAATGCCATAGGGCTGCGATCTTTGATGGGGCATATCTCGGAGCTCGTGCGAGGTATGGATGCGATTCTAGTTCCTACAAGACCATGTTGTGAAGACCTACAATAACCTCTCTCACTTTTTGGAGATCACACTCCATTTTTGTTTTACAATTCCATCTCGGGTGATGCTGAAACTTGCAGTGTGGGCCAGTTCAAAGTTGCCAACTGCCAAATCTCTCTCACCTTTCGTCATGGGATCGAATTTTCTATTCTGTTAGCTCCGAGTGGCCGGGTAAACCCTATCCCCAACCTCATCCTATCCCCTTCAGTGCTCAAACGTTCTCAGGCACGCCAATCCGAAATGTCCCCAAGGGTCACTAAATGCCATAGGGCTGCGATCTTTGACGGGGCATATCTCGGAGCTCATGTGAGGTATGGATGGGATTCCAGTTCCTATAGGACCGTGTTGCGGAGACCTACAATAAACTCTCTCACTTTTTGGAGATCACATTCTATTTTCATTTTACAATGCCATCTCGGGTGATGCTGAAACTTGTAGTGTTGGCCAATACAAAGTTGCCAACTACCAAATCTCTCTCATCTTTCGTCATGGGATCAAACTGTCTCCTCCATTAGCTTTGGGTGGCCGGGTAAACCTTATCCCCAACCTCTTCGTGTCCCCTTCAGTGCTCAAACATTCTCAGACACGCTGAACCAGAATGTCCCTAAGGGTCACTAAATGCCACAGGGCTGCAATCTTTGACGGGGCATATCTCGAAGCTCGTGTGAGGTATGGATGAAATTCCAATTCCTACAAGACCATGTTGTGGAGACCTACAATAAACTCTCACTTTTTGGAGATCACACTCCACTTTTCTTTTACAACGCCATCTCGGGTGATGCTGAAACTTGCAGTGTGGGCCAGTACAAAGTTGCCAACTGCCAAATCTCTCTCACCTTTCGTCATGGGATCGAACTGTCTGATCTGTTAGCTCCAAGTGGCTGGGTAAACCCTATCCCCAACCTTGTCCTATCCTCTTTAGTGATCAAACGTTCTCAGGCACGCCAATCCGGAATGTGCCCAAGGGTCACTAAATGCCATAGGGTTGCGATCTTTGACGGGGCATATCTCGGAGCTCGTGCGAGGTATGGATCCGATTCTAGTTCCTACAGGACCATGTTACAGAGACCTACAATAACCTCTCTCACTTTTTGGAGATCACATTCTGTTTTCATTTTACAACACCATCTCGGGTGATGTTGAAACTTGTAGTGTTGGCCAGTACAAAGTTGCCAACTGCTAAATCTCTCTCATCTTTCGTCATGGGATCAAATTGTCTGCTCCATTAGCTTTGGGTGGCCGGGTAAAACCTATCCCCAACCTTGTCTTGTCCCCTTCAATGCTTGAATGTTCTCAAGCATGCCGAACCAGAATGTCCCTAAGGGTCACTAAATGCCATAGGGCTGCAATCTATGACGGGGCATATCTCGAAGCTCATGCAAGATATGGATGAGATTCCAATTCCTATAGGACTGTGTTGCAAAGACCTACAATAACCTCTCTCACTTTTTGAAGATCACATTCCGTTTTCATTCTACAATGCCATCTCGGGTGATGCTGAAACTTGTAGTGTTGGCCAGTACAAAGTTGCCAACTGCCAAATCTCTCTCATCTTTCGTCATGGGATCAAACTATCTGCTCCATTAGCTCCAAGTAAAACCTATCCCCAACCTTGTCTTGTCCCCTTCAATGCTTGAATGTTCTCAGGCACGCTGAACCAGAATGTCCCTAAGGGTCACTAAATGCCACAGGGTTGCGATCTTTGACGGGGCATATCTCGAAGCTCGTGCAAGATATGGATGAGATTCCAATTCCTACAGGACTGTGTTGCAGAGACCTACAATAACCTCTCTCAGTTTTTGGAGATTACATTCCATTTTCATTCTACAATGCCATCTCGGGTGATGCTGAAACCTGTAGTGTTGGCCAATGCAAAGTTGCCAACTGCCAAATCTCTCTCATCTTTCGTCATGGGATCAAACTGTCTGCTCCATTAGCTCTGAGTGGCCAAGTAAACCTTATCCCCAACCTCTTCCTATCCCCTTCAGTGCTCAAACGTTCTCAGGCATGCTGAACCAGAATGTCCCTAAGGGTCACTAAATGCCACAGGGCTGCGATCTTTGACGGGGTATATCTCGGAGCTCGTGCGAGGTATGGATGCGATTCTAGTTCCTATAGGACTGTGTTGTGGAGACCTACAATAACCTCTCTCACTTTTTGGATATCATGCTTCATTTTTGTTTTACAATGCCATCTCGGGTGATGCTAAAACTTGCAGTGTGGGCTAGTACAAAGTTGCCAACTGCCAAATCTCTCTCACCTTTCGTCGTGGGATCAAACTGTCTGCTTCATTAGCTCCGAGTGGCCAGGTAAACCCTATCCCCAACCTCATCCTATCCCCTTCAGTGCTCAAACGTTCTCAGGCATGCCAATTCGGAATGTCCCCAAGGGTCACTAAATGCCATAGGGCTGCGATCTTTGACAGGGCATATCTCGGAGCTTGTGCGAGGTATGGATGTGGTTCTAGTTCCTACAGGACCGTGTTGCAGAGACCTACAATAACCTCTCTCACTTTTTGGAGATCACATTTTGTTTTCATTTTACAACACCATCTCGGGTGATGCTGAAACTTGTAGTGTTGGCCAGTACAAAGTTGCCAACTGCCAAATCTCTCTCATCTTTCATTGTGGGATCAAAATGTCTGCTCCATTAGCTCTGGGTGGCCGGGTAAAACCTATCCCCAACCTTTTCTTGTCCCCTTCAATGCTTGAATGTTCTCAGGCACGCTGAACTAGAATGTCCCTAAGGGTCAATAAATGCCACAGGGCTGCAATCTTTGACGGGGCATATCTCGGAGCTCGTGCAAGATATGGATGAGATTCAAATTCCTACAGGACTGTGTTGTAGAGACCTACAATAACCTCTATCACTTTTTGGAGATCACATTCCATTTTCATTCTACAATGCCATCTCGGGTGATGCTGAAACTTGTAGTGTTGGCCAGTACAAAGTTGCCAACTGCCAAATCTCTCTCATCTTTCATCATGGGATCAAACTGTCTTCTCCATTAGCTCTAGGTGGCCGGGTAAACCCTATCCCCAACCTCTTCCTATCCCCTTCAGTGCTCGAACGTTCTCAAGCACGTTGAACCAGAATGTTTCTAAGGGTCACTAAATGCCACAGGGCTGCGATCTTTGACGGGGCATATCTATGGGCTGTCAATACTTCAACTATACTTTAAGTCAACGATTATCAATATGTAAAAAAATGGAACTCGTTGTATTTTGAAGTACTGAGAAGATGGCCTTGCCCTTCCCCAGGAGTTTTAGAAATGGGAGACATTAGGTAAGAGAGTGAAAATGTTACTATCACTTCAACGCACATGACACAATTGGAAATGCAAATTTTGATGGTAATCATTTTGTGATAAGGGAGAGACTAGGGATGATCATTGTTACTATCTCTTTAGTAGTGGAATTTTGTTTTCTCTTGAATTTGGTGGTGGGGGATCAGTGGTAAGACTCCTTGGATATTCCTTCTTATGATGTTAGTGACAAGTGTTGCTCTTTGAAAACACTAGTAAATTTTTTTTTAAATTATTAGATAAAAACAGAGAATTGTAAGTATTAAACATGATTAGCCTTTAGTTCCTAGAAGATCTTTATTTCCCCATCAATGCATTTAGAAAGTTAAGTTTGAAGAAGATCATAAATAGAAAAAATTAGAGAAGCGATTTAAACATTTATATTGATTGGAAACATGTGAGTCTTGAGTTTCCTCTACCTTTTAAAGAACGTTCCTTAGCTAGCAGACCTAATTCCACATTCCATAAGACTATCATTGAGCTAAAGATTTAGGAAACCAACTGCTCTAAGATAAAGCTTCCCGGTCAATAATAATCTAGCCTATTGAGGTACATAATACTTCTCAATTAAACTTGTGTTAATTTAGTATTAATTTTGTAATTAACTACAATTTCAGTATCTGTGTATAGGAGGTGACTGAGAAAACTATTTGAGGTCCAATTTGAAAATATATTTGTAAGGATCTCGACCAAGGTTCACAACTTCGATGATTAATATATTCATTCAGGCCAGAACCTCACTACAAAAAAATAATATATAAAAAAGGTAGTGAATAACGTCATGTCTAGACCCAAATCAACCAATGAAAGTCAAATTAGCATAATGTGGAACAACAATATATGCATTGAGTGGGTTTTCATAAAAAAGCTTCATAATAAAATTCATGTCTAGAATTAAAAGACCTTAAAGAACATTTATGCTTGTAACACAAATGGCCATTCAAAACTGAATATGATTACAATATGTGAAATAGCATTACAATAACTTGTAATGCTCTTGTGAACATCGTGTTAATTCTTGTAAGAATCCCTAAGATGCTTGTTATACTCAAAATTTTGTTGAAATTGAATTAATTTTTATCTTGTCGGTTAATTGGCTTAGGGTGATATATGCTTCTTGGATGGAATAATGAGTTCATGATTAACTTTGTATTAAGATTCATAGCATCTTCTAGTTATTTGCAAAGGAAATTTATAAATTACTTGCTAATGTCATATGGCTTGCTTGAGAAAGATGTTTGTGTTCTTATTGATGGGTACTAATGACTATCCACATTTAGTTCTTTAATATCCTATTTGACAAGCTTTCCATAGACATTTCTTTGCCATACTAAGTATTTTTGAAAACATATTTGAGTAGGACTATAGTAGATACTACCAGAAACAACTTCTTTGCAGTTTTTGAGAAATACTAATAAAGCAAAAACGAACATCTACTAGTTGGTAGACATAATGGCAACTCTCTAGAAATTGAATTTAATTTCATACATGCACATATCTAATTTAATGTCATACACAAACATATCTAATTTAACTTCATACATTAACAAACATATAATATAAAATGATAACCAATAATGTCATATACATTAACAAACACATAATATATTATGATAACCAATAATGTCGTATATGGACAAACATATCATATATTAACCAATAATGTCATACATCAAATATAGAATGTCATAAGTACATCAAATGTGTATCGAATATGTCTCTCAGATGCCTGTATATATACATGGGGAAGGAAACAAGTCTCTATATATATGTATCAAATATCTCAACTACATCTTTTCCTTCCCACGAGGGGAAGGAAACAAGTCTCTCGACATCCTCTGCCGTCGTGTGGAGGGAGATAGTGGAGATGACGAGGCCTTCCTGACACGCTCACTTGACCTCTTGTTGAGGCTCTTCTCTAGGTCCAACTAATACAAAGAAAGTAGATATGAATCAATATTTATTATACGTTGAAATCAAATATATGTACTCACGAAATTAATTATTTTCTTACCGCCAACTAATAGTCACTTTGTAAGTCCACCTCAAATGCTCATGGACGATCAGGCGTGACAAGACCCTACAACAATTCAATAAATATAATAAATTATAAATAACATTAGAAATTTTGAGATCAACTATTATAAACAACAACTAAAATGAAGAAAATTCTTTCATACCTCCGTCAGTGGCTGTGAGCTAGCCACAGCTGCGGCCACTCCACTATCAACAGACTGTCGCAGATGAGGAGGTGTGTCCGACATCATGAGCTACACGTCATACAATACACGTTATATCTAACATGAAACATAGAATAAATATAATCAAATGAATTAAATTAACATGAAACAACTGTACCTGTGTGAAGCTCGTATGATGTCTCTGCTCTGCGTCTATGGTAAAGGTTGAGGGTCCTGTGGAGAACTGATGCACATGCATATTTTTTTTGGTCAATCCTTAATATGATTACGTGATAAATATATGTATTAATTAAAATGATTAAATTGATACATACCTCAGGACTTGTCGAAGGGACAAAAAATGGGCCTAGAGGATCACTGCTAGGCCCAGGAACACTTTGACCCTAAATTTTGAACAATGTCAATAAATCCTAATTAATTAATCATTCACTATACGTATGAAATGTGATCAAATTAGTAATTTACCTATGTGTCAATGTCAAATGTCTCATTCAAGAACTGATCGGTGACAAGCCCATCATCTGCACCATCTCCGACATGAGTGCCAAATGTGCATAGGGATCCACATGAAGTGCACATGTGACCACGATGTATAGAAGGCTCCCCCTCAACTAATGGGCTCATGGAATGGATGAGGGTCTGTGTCAAAGCATTAATGGTCCCTAGAGTGCTGGCCTCTACATGTTCCTTCACAACTGAAAGAATAATCACATGCTCACACTGTGGATGGACCACGGGTGCCCTAACTACATTAGGGTCACGACATGCTCCGGGCCTCTCAAATGATGACCCCCCACCTCTACCCTGGGAGTCTAACATATCAAAATAATTGGGGATCTCCCCAAGGACAAACTCACAATATAATTTCTTCAAAAAATACATGGGGGCCTCGTGATTTTTGCAAGGAGGGGCATCAAAAACCATCCACCATCTATCCCAAAAATTATTTCTAATAGCATCATGTATGCACCAATGGATGGGGAATCATTTAGTACCCTCTGTAATAGTATTTTGTTCACCGGGTTTTCTAAATAATGCACATATACTACCTTTTGGTATTTCCTTTTTTTTAACATCTTCATATGACAATTTATTTGCATAAAATCTTTTTTGTTCATCCCTCTTAGCCCACCAAATATCTAACTGACCACTAACTGAGGCTATCTAAGTGTTAATGGATTCGAGGGATGATGCCAATTGAGCCCTCATTGGATTGGTTTGTCCGGATTCTTTCAACCGAGCAATGATTCCTTCTAATTCAGTTTTGGCTCTCTATTTCATTTCTTAGATTTTCTTGTGTGCCTGGTGGAGGTCTTGCAATTGGTTCGGGTTGTGGAATTTGTTATTCTTCTTGAGGAGGGTTTTGGTTTTGGGGTTCTTGAGGGTTTTGATGTTCTTGTGGATTTTCTGGTTGATTATGAACATTTCCTGATAAAAAATCAATTGAAATTCAAATAAATAAACAAATCTAAATGAAATTTGTAAAAACCCTACAAAAGAATATAAAAAACTTACAAAAAAATATGAAAAATATATCAAACAATGAAAAGTTAGGTTTATATCACTTACGGCATCATCGTGGGTGCGCTTGTGGTCTTGGATTTTGTCGACGAGGAGGCATTTTGGCGAATGGTGGTGCAAATGTTGAGTCTTCAACTCGCGTGCGCGCTGCTCACTATAGGAGTAAAAGAAAATGGTAATGAAAATGATGGGCTGCGGGTTTGCAGCCCATCATACATACTTTTTATTTTTTAGAAAGTGCGTGCGCGCTATAGCGCGTACGCATTGTTTAAAATAGGAAAAAAAAAATTCGTTGTCACCTTTTTTGCACCACAACTCGGTGCATATGCCCTATATATATATATATATCAAAATACATGTATCCATAGAAAAATTACACAAATATATATCAAAGTTTATGTACCCATAGAAAAATTACACAAATATATACCAAAATACATAGATCCATATACAAAATGTGGTTGATCATGCCCTCAGAATGTGTATAATATCAATGTTTCTATAAACAATGTGGCATATGCCATCTTAAAATGTATTATGATGCATCCTATGATGACTATACTATCCTAGGCTACTGGTGGATGATCAAAATGTAGCCTCTTCACTGTACTAGGTGGGTTGAATGCCTCCTACATAAGCAAAAAAGGAAAACCCAAAGTTAGACTACTAAATTTATATGATTCTTTATATCTAACATTGAATTACTCAAATGCATAATGATTTTTTTTTTTAATGAAGATTTATACTATTAAAATTTCATCATAAATACCTCTCTCATTGACGTCCTACACTAGTCAGGAGTCCTCTTTTATGCCCTCAACAATGCTTGTACCTCACTGATTATAGCTTGTGTATGTTCAAATATGTTTGTCAGATGAATCTACAACTTAAACTATAACATTATAATTCATAGCATGCTAAATTTATAACATATAATAAAGAATTCAAACAACAACTTACTAGTGTAGGCTCCTCCTTAGGATATAGTGGTTGCATCATCAAAGATACAAAACTCTCCCATCCAACCTTGTGTGCACTAGGAGTTTCCTATGAGATACAAAATACTAGTTGTTAATATCATGGAGATTAGTTTTGAATTTATTTATGAAAATGAGGAAAATAAAAAATAAATGATACTTATACATACAATGGGGCTCTCAGTGTGAATGGAAATACCTAAGTGTCTACGACGCAAAATCTGCATGGGCTCATCGCCAATAGCCATGCCCTATACAATAACGAATGTAATTAAATTTCACTACCACTTTTTTTTTACAAGGATGCATCTATATTTAATCAAATAGAAAGCACCTAACTACCTTTCCTTTTTCAATGGGTCTTGGCTCATCCCCCGCACTTTGTCCCCTAGGGACAGGTGGCACCTACAAGATAAAAGAAAGATTAGAAACCATATATGCTACAATATCAAATAGAAAAAAAAAAGGGAACACACCATAATGTACCATAGATGTCTCAAGGCCAAATGAAATAGCCAAGAGCGTGGTATCATCAACCTGTCTTAGCTCCTTTTCAGTCATCAACCAAACATGAATGAAGATCACATACATGTATAAGCTAGTATGGCTTACAAATTAAAATTACTCTATCATAAAGATTAAATTTAAATCACATATTTCATAAAAAGAAAATGTATACATGTACTAACACAGAAGGAGTCCATGCCTTTGCATGCCCCTCCTCTCTTGCATCAGGGTCTGTAGCCTCTACATGTGTGTCTGGTGTATCCGTGTCTAATACAAACTGATACTCATGAAGATCACCTATGGGACCTAGACAAATATTCTTGCAAATAATGCAAGTATGAGGCACCCAAATGTGTGGTGAGCTAGCCAATGATGGACTTGCGCTAGCACCATCAACATGGGGAGGCAGGACTGACCTAGCCTAGGATATCAATAGGCTACTTAGTTTATGGATGGCTCTAATAGTTTGAGAGCTAGCCTATGTGATAATATCAAGATGTTGTACTTGAGGAGGGGGGGGAGACATTAGTAGGGTGGATAAAAGTGCTAGGCTTTCTTCCACTAGGAAGAGGATCTCTCCTAAGGAGCTCCTCCTCCTACACCCATGTTGGGCTTCATGTTCCAATAGTTCACCTTGAGGTTCAACACAAATTTTGCATACAATTTTCTAAGAAAATAAAATGGCACCTCTAAATTTCTATGCGGAGGGATGTTAAAAGCCATCCACCAATGATCCGAAAAGTTTGCACGTATGGTGTCATTTGTGCACCATTTAATCGATAGCTGGGACTTTTTGCGATCGACTGGTAAACCATTTTTTGGGTTCATAAAAAGGGCAACCAAATAATCTTTACTTATATTGAGGGCTGCAACCTCATCATATTCCAACCCATCATCAAACATCTGATGCATTTCATCATGCCAACGAAGAGCACCATTTTGTTCCTTAGTAAGTGTTTCAATGTTATCAACTATGGTGTTTAACGTGGATAACATAGGAGCCAATGCAAGTACAATATTATATGTTGTTTGCAAAGCCCTCAATTTGGTAAAATTTTCAAATATGAAATCCTCAATTTGAGGAGGGTTTTAAGGGGGTAAAGGATCATTTGGTGGACAATTTTGTAGGGGCATTGGATCGTTTGGTGGGAGGTTATGAGGAATAGTATTCCTTGCCTCAATATCATCATTTTGGTTAGCCATACCTATTAATTCACAAAACATAATTTATATTTAAAAAACCTAAATTTTTAACAATTTCTATCAAAAAGACGTAAATTCTAACAAATTCAACTAAAACTAACAAATTTATAATAAAATTTAATAAATTTATACTAAAATTGATTAAAAACATTAAAAAAAACCTACTTATCACAGATTCGATTGCAAAATAGATATTTGAGCTCAAAAATGCTAAATCACTTTCAAAATAGCAACCCTTAGGTTGTGTTTTTTAAAAAAATGACAACATAGTCATCTGGTATCCGATTTGATATCAAATGCTTGATATTATCAGATATCCAATTTTATATTGGGGTATCTAATATCAGCTCGGATACCCAATAAGGGTTGGGGGCCTACTTTCCAACTTTGGTATTAGGATGGGTGGAAAAAAGTCAGAGCGGATTTTGAAATTCTTTTAGATGTTTTCAAACTCTATTTTTTTCACATCACCACTTTTTGGTACACCATGATGGTGCACATGCCCCAATATGAATGATATAAGATCAAGTTGTGAATTTTCAAGTGTGTAAGAATGTGATTGCATGGAAGATTTTGAAGATCTAATGGTGTAGCAAAGAAGAAAATTACAAGGATAAGTAGAATATCCTTGTGAAGCCAAAAAGATGTATTCAATCAAGAAGGATCAAGTACAAGCTAGAATAGAGATGTGTAATCAACAATTTAGTTGCACAAGAAATCAGGTGATCTCATTGTTACTCTCTAACTATTGTAGTAGTGGTCTAAATCTTTGAATGGAGTTGGCTTAACAATTATTTGTAAAACCTCTAACAAGGTGGCAGTTCTATTGAATTGTTTAAAGACCTATAACAAGACCACTCTTAGTAGGATGATTAAATCTTTTAACAGGGTCACACCAAACACTGTGTTTTTTAACCTTTAATAGGGTTGGCTCCTAATAGGGCTCACTTTAGAAGAGTGAAAATAGTAACTAGTTGTAATTGGTGGTTTTCCCAAATTGGGTTTCCATGTTAAATCCTCCTGTCAATTGTGTTCATGCTATTTTCTTTTATGTGTTTGCATCTAAATTAAAATAATGGTAATCACTAATAACATCTAAGATTTTCATGTTAAGTACTTACTAAGCATATTCAATATTTACCAAGTTACAACATTTTATGTGTGTTTGCCAGGCATCAACAGTATTCAGTTTTTAGAGTTCATTTTGTACTGACATCTTAAGGGATTAGGGAGATTTATTTTAGTGGTAGCTGATTCACCCCTCCTTTCTCACTACTCCTCTTATATTTCCAACAAAGGGTATATCTTTCATCTTAGATATGGGCTGATTTTGTGGTTAAAATTATATTTCATCTACATAAGTTAAATATCATGTTACATAAGAGGTTATGTGTGAGGCAATATGGTTGCGTCGCAACCTAGAATATATGGATAGTTTAGAGGTTCATCTATTAGTATTATTTTATGACAACCAAGGTGTATTAAAACTTGTTAAGAATTCAATTTTTTAATGAGTGCACCAAACATATTGAGGTTGATTTTCTTTATAATCAAGAACAGTTGATTGAGCTTCACATTCAACTCTAGTTTTGTCCCTATGTTTCACAGGCTATTGATGTTCTTACTAAGCCTCGTGGCAAGGTGAAGTTTGAGCTATTTTGTGGATTCATTTATAGGTGTAATATATTAAGGCCTAAGGGAATATTAGCATTAATAAATTAGCTAGGGTAGTTATCTTTTTGTTTTATAGTTTGGTTGCCTATAACATTACTAGGTTAGTTTTCCTCCACTATATTGTTTTTTCATTTGTATATGTTCTATACTATAATACAAACTTCTTCTTCCCATTATATGTTTTTAGAAAGCCCCTAAAGCTCATTAAATGATAAGGATATATTTTTCACATGAATTCAAATTGTGATATTGCTATCAACATTCAAACTAATTTTTTTTTTTGAGTCAAACTCATGACTCATATTTCTTGAGTAGTGGATTACATGAGCCCATTACTCATGAGAATGAATAGAACACATAGCAGTTGAGACTTTTTGGGAGGTCACCCATCCCAATATGACTCTATGTCAATCACGCTTAATTGAAATGTTTCCTTCATGGTTAAACCCACTCTTCATGTAGCCCCATTTTCAAAACCTTCACCAAGTTTTGTTCCTTATTTGCCATTCATTAAGAAGCCCCTTCAACTCATTAATTGATATGTAGGAGCTATTTTTCATAGAAAGTCAAATGTTTATATGCTCATAAAGATGAAGCAACATGACTTCTTGCGAGGTCACCGATCCTAGTACTACTCCATCACAAGCACACTTAACTTCATTATTTCATCCATGGTTAAAAACCTATTCTATTTCAATATCATTTGCAAAACCTTCACCAAGTATTGTACCTTATGAACCAATCACTAGAAATTCCCTTATTAAAGGTTAACTTTCAAAATATCATTGAGCATGTATACACACAACAAAAAGAATATTTATTTCCATTTATGTGATTCAAAGAATTTTATGATAGCAAAAGTTGTGTGTTTTACTTTTTGAGAAGTGATATATCTAGGTAATTTGTAAGAAATCTATGATGGCCCTCTTTATGCTAAAGTGTAGGTCTAGGTTTCTAAAAATTTGTCTGTAATTTATACTTGTGGTCATTAGCTTTATTTTTGAGCTTTTAGTTTGTTTATATAATAAAAACTACTATGAAACTTGAATAGAATGAAAGGAAGAAATCTTTCATACCCCTAGTCATTTGTTCTTGTCTAAATTTGTATTTGTATTTCTTTGTACATTCTAGGTGATTGGGAATTTAGAGTTTATAAGCTAGATGTGTTCTACTCTTCCTTACTTTTGGGGATTATATTTTGTTATAGTTTTTAGATTTTAGAGTGATCCCGAAATCTTTACATTGTAGCTCATTTATGGGTAGTTTTAAATTTCCAATTCAAGTAAGGTAAATATAAACCTCCAAATTTCCATGAAGTCATATGATTTGTTCATTCTTGGAGTAAGGAATAAACTAAAACTTTTTTGAAAAAGACATATTTAACCTAGTCGTCTTGGAAGCTCAATTAATACTCAATGAAATGAGAGCTCAAATTTATTCTCATATTTTATAATTCCAAGAATTTTACCTAACAAAATTTTCAAAGAGATCTTTTGAAAGAAATCCAATACATCCACCAACATATTTTCTCTCAACTATTTTCTTTCCCTTTTGCCTTACAAATGCCCCTTTGGTATCACACTATAAATCAATAGCCACAAACACAAGAAATCACCTTCTAAAAAAGGTTGTCTTGTACTCTATTCATCCATCCTTTCTTTTATGGACATTTATAACCTAAATCTGATCCATACTAGTAGGACTCTATTAAACTTTTCCTTTCAGCCACTTTATTATTTTAATATTTTTTGGTTCAATGCAAATATTTTCATAATTGTAATAATATTTATTAATTTTATATTCAATATTTGTAATTATATGATATTGAATTACAATTTTAAAGTTTTTAGATTAAAAGAGAAACAAATCTTTTCTTACCATATTAGTCAACTCATGATTTCAGGTACACCTAAAAATGTATGTTGAAGTGTCATGTTAGAAGCTTACAATTTGACAAACAAATTGCTATGAAATACGTTTGGGCAGGTTGAGTCTGTCAACAAGGAAAATAAACTTTTTGGCAATCTAAATGGTGTTGAAATGTAATTCGTTCGATTAAGTGGAGATATACCAACACCCATTTGTCACCGCCATTGACCGCCATTGAGAGTGACAGGTCTCGTTAATTGACACCGCCATTGGAATGATAGGTTTCGTGACTTGAAATGACCGTTCGTGTCCGAAGTTAAAGAACAAGTTTTTTTCCCTGTGAGACAGACTCAACTTGCCCAACAATATGAAAAAGTAAACGGTGACATATTATTTCCAAATTAAAAAATCGGTTACCCAATTCTAAACCGTTGATAAGTTCTTTCTCAATTAACTCATATAAGTAGGGCAGAGGCCTTGAGTGTCTATGCACAAGTCTATGAGCAATCTGTATGATAATGGAAGGAGCTTCTATTGCTTTGAGCATTTCTATTCTATGTTTATTTCTTCTCACATTGTGTGTTCCTCGGGCACAAGGACAAACAAAACCACTTGTTTCAGCATTGTATGTGTTTGGAGATTCCACCATTGATCCTGGTAACAACAACGTTCTTGCCACTGTTGTTAAAGCTAACTTCCCTCCATATGGAAGAGATTTCCCAAATGGTCTACCCACTGGCAGATTCACAAACGGAAGATTAATCACTGACCAACTATGTAATGTTAATCTTATATTGCCTCATAGTTCCTCCATTTTCAATTATGTACAATTCATATTTATGGTGACTAACTTTTGATTTCACATAGCTGAACTGGCCGGCCTTCCTAGTTTTCTGCCTGGATACTTTGATCCTGAATTTCAAGGAAAAAAGCTGCTGACAGGTGCCAGTTTTGGTTCATCTGCTTCAGGATATGCAGACACTACTTCTATTGCTTCGGTTAGAACTTTTGTGTTTTTAATACCTACCTTTTCTAAAATTTTCTTTGGTTATTTCAACTCTGAAGTTTTCAAATGGCTAGTTAGTTCAACTAGTTAGGGGAAATTTAGTTTAAATTGTAGAGGAATATTTAATATAAAATTCTAAGTTGTAGTTTTATGTATAGTCTCTAGTGTGGACGTAATTTGTGATTTTTAATATTCTATGTGTTGTTTTCCATAATTGTATTCATAAGAATTTATATTAGTTTTATATTGATATTCATATGAAAGGTTTCAATAGTTAAGATCTATAGTAATGACCAGTTTGTAATAGATAGATCAAAAGAAACTAACATTAATCTCATTAATGTATTTAAAATAATTTACATTAATTTCATATTAATTCTTATATGAACATAATATTTGCAAACAATCATTTCTAAAAGTTTTCATTGATTAAGATATACAATAACCGCAAGATCTCATATATTGATATAAACATAATATTTGTAAACAATCAGTTTTCATTGATTATGATCTATAATAACTAGATTATTTCATATATTAATATAATAAAAGATCAATGCTTGAGAACTACAATAATGAGGGGCTAGAGATAACAACTATGATCATTTGTACTTGCAGAATGTGTTGCCATTAGAGAAACAAGTTGAGAATTTCAAGTTCTATAAAGCACGGCTTATAGAAGAATTTGGTCTTGAAACTGCCAACAGGACTGTATCTCAAGCATTATTTGCTATAAGTGGAGGAACTGATGACTTTGCCAATAACTATTTTGTAAATCCTCTAGTCAGCGAAAAATACAGCGTTGAACAGTTCCAAGATCTGCTTATAAATTCTCTAGCTAAATTTATAAAGGTAAGAGTTTACTCTTATACAATTATAGTTTCTTTTTGGATTTTCAAAACTCCTAGAGTTATAATAAACTTCTTTGTGGTCAGAATGTTTACAGGGAAGGTGCTACTAGAGTTGCCATTGTTGGGCTTCCTCCCTTTGGTTGCTTGCCTTCACAAATTACTCTCCACAACATTTTAGATAATACATGTGTTGAGGAGTTTAATGAGGTTGCCAGCTCCTTCAATTCCAAGATCAAAGCTTTAGTAAAGAAGATAAAGCCCGATTACCCTGGTGTTCTTATTGCTTATTTAGATATATATCATAAGCTCTTTGACATCATTAAATCTCCCACCAAGTACGGTAAGCCATGTTCTAGGCATTCTTTGGATCAAGACATAGTGACTAGTTAGAAACTGTGTAATGATATTTCTTGATATGGGTCGTTGCATTTTGTGAAAAGAAATCTGTTTCGACATACATTAGTCACCTTCATGAAAATGGGTTGCAAAATGTTTGTTAAGGAAAAAATGAATTGGTGTGTTTGTTTTTTGGGCAGGTTTTGAAGAGACAAGGAGAGGTTGTTGTGGAAAAGGCCTTTTGGAGACAGCTATAATGTGTAACCCTAGCAGCAAAAGCTGTCCTGATCCATCCAAGTATGTGTTCTGGGATAGCTTTCACCCAACAACTCAATGCTATCAAATCATTGCCGATGACTTGTTCAAGCAGGCTCTGAGATATGTCATCTCACCAAACAGGAGAAACTAATGCGAAGACAATTCTGTAGCACTAGGCAGAAACAAACAGTGCAAGTTACTCATCACTATTCAAATAATTCTACGTCTCTTTTAAACTATGATTCTTCTATCTAAAGGGGGAGTGGGTGGCGAATAACATGTTTGGATATTTGTGGATGATTGTTGTGTATACTTATAATAAGTCTGTTGTCAAGTTTTATAATTAGTCAGGGTAAATAAAAGAATGGGAGGGAATTATTAGGATTGATTTCCTTAGTATATGGATTGTGAGGATACGAAAGTACCAAACAGAAATATTGAAGGAATATCTTTATCAAAAGAAGTTCAATTTTGTATTCAAGTTTATTTCTTAATTATTTTAAATTCATTGTTTTTATCTTTCAATCTTAAATGTTTCTTTCAATTTGTATTTCTATATTTTTACACTAGTCTTTTAACCTTTTATTTG